>OX459037.1:1200000-1800000 GCA_949775005.1 Orthosia gothica
TAAAAAGTTTTTTTTTATGAAAAGCGAAAATCAGACAATATATTTGCAAAGATTAGTCGTGAGTTGCTGTGGAGCAGTGTTTTTAACCGATTTCAAAAAAATGGAGGAGGTTCTCAATTCGTCGGAATCTTTTTTTTTATGTATGTTCCCCGATTACTCAAAGACGCCTGAACTGATTTGGAAATTTCTTCTGTTGTTTGAAATGGTATACTTCCTAGTTGGTCCCATAGTCATCAGGTCAGGCTTTGATAATGGAATCATGGTGAAATGGAGGAAACTCCTCAAATATTATAGGCATACATATAGCGATTTTGGTATTTTCATCAACAATGCAATCATTTGCACTCAGAAAGTATCATTTGGTGAAGTGGAACTGGAAAGGAAGACCACAGATGGCCAATGGAACTCTTTAATAATAATTATGTCACGGGTATAAGATATCTTGAATAGTTAAACGACTATGTTGAAGCAAATACTTATAAGTAAATAGTACTGATGAAAATGGTACCATCGAACTGATCTGATGATGAAGCCGGCAGGTAGGCACTGGAACTCCGAAATAAAACAATGTATCCCACCCTATCGTCATGAGATGTACCTACTTTGGCTACATATGATTTTTATGGCAATTGGAGGTACGTAGTTATCAAAACTTTAAAAAAATAAACTTTAAAACAAAAACAAACCTAATTCCAAAAAGAAACACTGCAAAGCGAAAAATTTCTTTCTTTTCCAAAGTCAGTGTAGAAAGACGGAAAACAATAGTTACCAAAGACTTCTTCGGAAAAGAAAGTTATTTGCAGTGTTTTTTTTTGGAAGTCGGATTCTTTTTTTGTTGTTAAAAAGTTTTTTAGTGATAAAATGGCACCTGTACGTTAGATGCTCGTGAATGGGGTGAGATGGTTTTATCTTGGGAAGGACCTTCCCGGTAGTGGACATTACCACGCCTTGTCCCATATGAAGAGCATAGGCTGCCCCGTTTTCCTTTCCAACCTCATCGTGCAACATTAAACAGGTAGGTACTTAGATATTCTGCCCGAATCAGCTGCCCACGAAACTAAAGTAACTAAACTCAATAACGGCAATCTCGAACAAGATTTTTAAAGCATCTACCGGACAGCCACTTCCACATACCCCTACAATAAAAAATGCATTAAAACCGATCGGCCATGTTTCTTACGACCTTTTTACTCGAGAATGTCATGATGCTGATCATAACCATAAAAGGCTCGGTCCATAAACGTCCTGTTACAATTGGCGGCGTAATTTGGAGGATTAGGGACTAGGCTGAATAGAGGACGGCCTTGACTTGGTTTCAGAAAAATAACATTTCTACGTTGTCATTGTTCGCTTTTCTTTTCGTGATCCATGTGAATGATTGTGATTTTGGCAAGGTTCTTCTAGTCGTCACGCCAGCGTTTCCTAGGCTTCCCTTGGCGACGTCGCCCGTCTTCTGGCTCCTACTGCGTGATGAGTTGATGACACTGGCCTATCTGTTGTTGTGGATTCTGCATAATAACCCGCCCAATCGTTGAATGACAGTAATTATAAATTGTAAACCATCTCATTGGCAAAATCATCGAACGTTCATCGATGGAGCTATACCTAAACTTAACAAATTGATTTGAATTGACGCGCCCAATCCCTTTTCAGCCTAGTAAACTAGTCTTGCCACATCAGCGATTCCTGCTTTGGAGCGTGCTAGTTGAAGTAACAACAGCTACGAGGTCAACTCTCGCTGGTGGTGTAATAACTTAATTTTGAAATCATGAGTTTAGACATTTTTTCTTATATTTTGGTCTTGTCGCTATGTTTGGATATCCTTCATATTTGTAAGGTTTCGCTAGCTAATTTAAACGCACTTTGCCTATTATGAAGCGCACTCGCCATTTGAACATTGTAGGTTTCAATGGTTTGAAACCACTATACAAATTCATATAATTAAAACACAGTGGAAACAATCTGCATTCAAAATATATCTCAAATTAAGAATCGAACTAAAAAGCTGTTAACAAGTAAAAATCATGTTGTGCAGTCGGAGGAAACATATTCGCGAACTGGCTGACCACCTGATCCTCCGACTGCACAGCATGATTTTTCTTGTTCAGCTTTTTAGTTCGATTCTTAATCAGTCGGGTTTTTGATTTTTAAATTAATTTCTTTATTTACAACTTTTTATCAATCAATTCAAAATCAATTTTTTTTTTATTTCATATAGGCCTACATGGGCACTTATAAAACGTCGACAATGTGCACGGTTCGGGTTGGTCGTTTCCTATGGAGAAGAACCGGCAAGAAACTCCATGGTTACTCTTTTAAAAAAATGGTTTGGTTTTACAATATTTCCTTGTTACAGCATTAGTACTTAGATATGTGGGGACAACGTAGGCCCGACAATAAGTCGTAAGAAAACAAAAAAAAAAGATTACATATTATTTAAACAAAAGAAAATAAAACGAGTTAAAAAGTTAACAAGCATCTAGAAGGCCTACAATGTTCACACATTTACAAAATAATCGGTAAAGGAATCTATACAAAAGTAAAATAAAAAAAAAAGACTAAATCTAACATGTGGCACAAATATTGTTATCAGTGCTGTAACTATTCTTAGCAAAGGGCTATGAAGATGATTGAAAACCATTGTAAAAAGAATAATCAAAAGAAAGAAAAAAAACAAAGAATTAATGAGATTGAGAATAGTTAGAGACAACCACATATTTGTGCCGTTTATGAGTTACCAGGGAAGCCGCATGCGCAGAAGGAGCTAAAGCCAAAATTTTTATCTTCAACGTAGTCCTTGATTTTATAATATGCTTTTTTAACAAGGACACGTTTGATGTAGTTTTTGAACTTTCCATCGGTCAGTTCTATAACTGACTTTGGCAACTTGTTATAAAAGCGTATACTGTTTATATAAAAAGACTTGCTAGTTTTTGTTAATCTGAATTTGGGTATTACAATTTCGTGCTTACTGCGTGTATTTAAATTATGTAAGTCGCTTCTAGTTTTGAAAAGCCCTCGATTTTTGCGGACATACAAAATACATTCCAAAATATAGAGTGATGGTAGAGTCAGTATATCGATTTCTTTAATTTTTTCTCTAAGGGACTCGCGAGGACCCATTTTATAGATCGCGCGGATTGCCCTCTTTTGTAAGATGAAAATTGAGTCAACATCTGCTGCTGATCCCCACAGCAGAATGCCATAAGACATAATACTGTGGAAATAAGCATAATATACTAACCTAGCTGTGGCTACATCGGTTAACTGCCTTATTTTCCTTACTGCATATGCAGCTGAACTTAACCTACCCGAAAGAGTTCTAATGTGTGCGCCCCACTGCAGTTTTGAATCGATAGTAATCCCTAAGAATACAGTTTCAGCTATAACTTCAAGACTTTTGCCGTCAAGATTCAAATTCAGGTCTCGTTGTGGTACATTTGGTAAAGAGAACTTAAGACATTTAGTTTTTGTCGCATTCAGTAAAAGATTATTAGCTGCGAACCATTTTGTGAGAATAATAAGACTTTCGTTGACATGTAAGACATCCGTATCTTTCCTATCTATTTTAAAAATTAGCGAAGTATCATCAGCAAATAGAATTATATCCGATAATTTGGCCATCATAAAAGGGAGATCATTAATGTAAACAAGAAAAAGGAAAGGGCCGAGAATTGAACCTTGGGGCACGCCCATCTTGACTAGAGACCCGGAGGACGTCACCCCATTAACATTCACTTTTTGCTGTCTGTTTGATAAATATGAAAGCACAAGATCAGCAGCTTGTCCTCGAATTCCGTAGTGGTATAATTTACAGATCAGTGTGTTGTGGTCGACGCAGTCGAACGCTTTTGAGAGATCACAGAAAATGCCAATGGCATCCTGGGACTTCTCCCAAGATTCCAAAATGTGACTGATGAGTTTTACTCCCGCGTCCGTAGTCGACCTACCTTTCGTGAAACCAAACTGCTGACTATGCAGGATCCCATTTGAATTGAAGTGAGACAACATCTGATCCAGCATGATTTTTTCATAGATTTTACTCAATGCTGGAAGCACGGATATAGGTCTATAATTAGAGGGATCACTCTTACAACCTGATTTGAAAATTGGTACTACTTTGCTGCTTTGCTTTTAGTTCTATTTTTCTTTTTCGAATTACTTTTAAACATACAAGTGGTACCTATATATTTTTGTAATACCTCATAAAACCCTTCATTTTGATACCCCACTCGATGGATTTGGAAGAAAAAAAATTGGGACCCGCACACTATGGCGCCCAAAATCCGCCATGTTTGTTTTTTAGAACTTCACCTATCTAAGAACACTTGGGCAGTCAAGACTTATCTATCGATGTCTTAATTATATAATATAATTATATATAATTCGGTCAAGTGGTATAAAAGCTATGAGGTAATAAAGAATATTACATACATACAAACACATACAAGATACGCGCGAAACATATAACCCAGTCGGGTAACCAGTCGGGTAAAAACTGCCTTGTTGTTCTAGTTGTCGCAAGCTCAACTGCTGAGCATGAGGTCCTGGATTTGATTGTCGGGTCGGGCAAAGTGTCTTAAGAATTTCTCAGTAGCGGTTTCGAATTTGGATTTGTGCCCGATTGATGGCAACAGGCTCGCCCCCTACTACACGAGACTTGAAATCATAACCGGCGAAATGACTTTTACTATAGTTACTTCAGAATACGGGTGTACTGTATGTTATGTAATTATGAAAAAAGACTTAAAAGCCTTTGTAGCCAGGCCAGGTTCAAAAACATTTGAATTTGACATTTATTTGCTTGACACGATCGGTGCTGCCAGATCCGGACATTTTTCGCTGTTTAGTTTTTTTTTTATATTTTATTTATTTATTTTAAAATAAAACGTTGCCCCACACTAGGAATTTCTTCCTGTATCGTGGGTGCGTTTACAAACATAATTATAAACTCACATACACAACACCCAGAGCCGGAACAACTATCTGCAGATCATACAAATATTTGTTCCGTGCGGGAATCGAACCCGCGACACGCAGCGCAGCAGTCAATCGCTCTACCACTGCACCAACCGTGCGCCCAAATAGGGCTTAAGTGTTGTATCATCCCATACAAAGAAACCGTGCCGACGTACTGTACTGATTATTCTGATGATGTTTTGTACATCGATCACGGTCGATTTACAAAAAATAATTGGTATAATCAGATGAAAAACGCTAGTTACGTCGGCTCGGTTTCTTTGTATGGGATGAGGTATCTGTATGCTAGTATTATATTATCAATGGCCCTACCATTTAGAAAGACACAAAAACCATAAAAAGGACGCACTAGACACATTGCGTTTTAAAATATTTCGGTAGTAGGATATTCACATCAAGAATTAATATTTAGGTAACCTAATTGGTAATGATTGTTGAGTTATATTAGTATTAGTTTTGAGACGTTTGGGGTCGAATCGCTTGGATCATGAGGCCCGATTGCACGTCTCCTTTTTAAGGAGATCTCTTGCCGACCAAAGATTACTATTATATACTTCGCCGGCTGATCGACACTGTGCGTGACCAGAGGGCTGGCTTGTTCTTTGCACAAAGAATCAGCATTGCCTTTGCCATTCAACGTGGTAATGCCGCCAGTCTTCTGGGCACGTTCCAGTATATAATAGTAATCTTTGGCACGTTCCCGGATGACAGTGATGTGAAGGAGTACTTCGACGCCTAAGTGTAGGTACCTTTCCTTTGAATAAAGTCAAAGTAGTTAGGTTTAGTATAATTTTGTTTTGTTTTACAAATAAAGTATTATCTAAACTAAGTGAATAATAACCTTACACAGTTTGCATTAAAAAACTTTACACTCTATTTTACCGTAATACATTAAATGATATTTCCTATGAATATAAACTAATATTGAAACACGATAGCAAATTCAAATAATATAATTATTTCTATCACAGAATTTATCAGAATTATGAAAACAGCTGATTTTGTGTGTAACACTTTGACATCTCGGATCTGGCAACACTGATTACGACCTCCATTCATCCTTCGTCTCATCAAAATAACGTTTCTAACACCATTTTCAACCAAAACTACTCGAAAACAGTTTACGGTAGTCAATTAGTGCGGTTTTTTAAGTTCATAGGTGATAATATAGTTTTGATATGAAAATGGCGTTGAAATCGTCGCCGGTTATCTTTGGGTGGCTCTCTCGGTTGCCTCGTAGTTTCTCCACATCTAGCGCTTTAGCCGCTAAGCCTATGACTGTGCGTGATGCTATCAACAGTGCTATTGACGAGGAGATGCAAAGAGACGACAAGGTCTTCATACTGGGCGAGGAAGTAGCCCAATACGACGGTGCCTACAAAGTGAGCAGGTATGGAAAAAACGGACTACATAACCTTTACGGTTCGTGTTCGCCTGAGTTTTGTATTAAAAAACCATGATAAAGTGTTACTTTTTCACATTTTAAGTAAACACAAAAAATTGCAAGCTTTTCAAAGATTTTTCTTTGCAAATATATGCTTCAATATTACATAACCAAGAAGTTTGTTGATTGATTTTGTTCAGAACTTTGTCTCTATAGAATGCTGTCAAATGTCATTCATAACCTTCGAAAAGCTTCGATACTGCAGTCCTGTCTTAGGAAGTAATGCTGCAGATTCATTTTATTTGACCGTTTTGTAGGCTTTTGTATGACATTGACGAATATGTACTAATTCGTTTTTAAACAGACAAATTCTTTTGGGAGCTTTTTAAATTAAATTTTTATTTCATACTTTTTAAACTATATATAATATACCTATTATTAGACACGCTTCATTTAACAATCTATAGAAACACGTAATTATGACATGATATCTTGCGAAAAAACCCAGATTCAAAATCATTTTTGTAGTATTTAATTGGGTTTATTTCATTCATACTAATAGAAAAGTTTTTTAAATCTTTATTCATTTACTTTTACAATATTGCAGGGGCTTATGGAAAAAATATGGAGACAAGAGAGTCATAGACACACCAATCACAGAAAGCGGTTTTGCCGGTATAGCTGTTGGTGCTGCGTTTGCCGGCCTCAGACCAATCTGCGAGTTCATGACATTCAATTTCTCAATGCAGGCTATTGATCAAGTAAGCATACTTATTCATTTGCTTTGGCTTATAGTCAGGTTAAGGTAGTTAAACATAATGGTTGTGTGCACAAGTGTGAGCGGCAAGACAACAAGAAATATTGCTTTGCTAAATTTCAAGTCAAAATGATTAGTCAATTCTGTGAAGCTGTAATTATGTTTAAGCCCTGCTAAAATCTTATCAAACTGTACGGGTGTAGACGGCCTAAGTGCTATTGGTATTTTTCTCTGTAGATTTTTAGATGTCAAAAAATTTTTTGAACTGGTACCTTTCTCTGAACTGGTACCTATTCTGGCTCTGCAAAACTGAGTTTCCATTATTTTACCAATCTTTTAACTCTTTGTTGGTTTCTTTTACACAGAAACAATTCACAATACAGAACCCAAACTAAACTATTTGACTTTTGACTCACGCATGCACATACAATGATGACTAATTTACAATCAATTGAGTCAGTATTGTTATGAAAACGTATGTATGTTATGAAAACGTATTTGTATTAATAATCGTTGCCATGATATTTTAAAGGTCATGGAATGTAAAAATGAATACTTAGACATACAAAATGTAGAGAAGATGTTACCAATTTTTAGAGCCTATTTCTCAAGTTACAAAACCAGTGTAATGTAGTAATAACCAAAACATTTAAAAATCCATTGTGTCCGATGCGGATCCAAATTTCAGGCACTTAAGGGGTTAATGCTCTTAAATTAATATCTAACTTTACAGCTCATTAATCCAGATAATAAATTAATCTACAACCTAGCTTAAACCAGTCTCCAGAATGTTATGTCATAAATTTACTAAATGCTAACCATTTGCAGCTGTTATGAATACAAATAAAAAACAATCAGAGCAGATAAGATAAATGTCTACAAATTCATGGTTACACATAAATCTTGCAGACATCTGATGAACGATAGTTTATCTAATCTGTGTGATATTTGAATGAATGTCAAGTCAAGTACGAGTAAAGAAATACATAATGATTGTAGGTGATTTTGTTCTTACGTTACCCGGGGTACTGTGCCACCGCACTTCTACTGTGTTTTATGTTAATACTTAAGGTGTATATTATTTTGAAGTCAGAATTTGAAATAATTATCAAATTTTGCAAGAATAAGCTCTATGTCATGCATGATAAAGTTCAAATTTCATTGCAACTCTTACTTACTTTATAAATAGTCACTTAAAGCTGTAGATACATAATTGATGCTATAATTTTGATACTTGAGTTGATAACGATGAATTATCTGGAATTATGAATCCTTACTAATATTATAAATGTAAAAAATAACTTTGTCTGTTTACCCTTACATGATTAAATGGCAGAACCGATATAGATGAAATTTAATATGGAAATAGTTTGAGACACTGGGAAGGCCATAGGCCATATTATATTGTTTTCAATTATGAAACGCGAAAGTTTTAAAGTTAATAGGCCATAGGCTAGTTTTTATCCTGGTAGTGTGTTCCCTTGGGATGACAAAACACTTTTTACGCGAGTGAAACCGCGGACAGAATCTATTTTAATAATAAATCGAAACTCTCTTAAGTAGTCATTGTACTTGTTATGTTGGGATTTGTTGACATTAATAGACAGCTGTTTTTAGGAGTAAAAACAGGAGCCTATTACTAAGACTCCGCGGTCCGTCTGTCGATCTGTCACCAGGCTTTATCTCCTGAACCGTGATAGCTAGACAGTTGAAATTTTCACAGAAGATGTATTTCTGTTGCAGCTATAACAACAAAATACTAAAAACAGAATAAAATAAATATTTTAGTGTGGCTCCCATACAACAAACCTGATTTTATTGTAGTTCTTTGCGTTAATGGTACGGAACCCTTCGTGCGCGGTCCGACTCTCACTTAGCCGGTTTTATTTTGCGATTTTAAGATGTATGCGGTTTTGTCACTTACATTATATCTTGCTGGTAGGCCTAGGAAACGCTGGCGTGACGACTTAGAGGCGTTTACGGCGGATTGTTCGGGCAAAGGTAACCCACAGGGAAGAGTGGTAGGCTATGGCGGGACCTTTGCCCAGCTGTGGGACAACATAGCTTGAAATTTAAATAAAAATCCTTTATGTCTCTAGTAAATAAAGACAACTGGCATTGGTGACTTCGCCCAATATCAATATGGATACGGTACTACTAGCACAAATGCGAAACATGCGCGCGGTGAGCGGTAGATCGCATTCCATCAGTTGCCATTAATTGCCTAATTGCCATAAACATGGCAATCCAACTGGATTGAAGGTAATTCACAACAGAGCATTTAAATTGATATCTGATGATACTCTCTTTGATATTTTCTGTATATCTCTTGGTGGCTACGTTGATATAAATCTGTATTTGTATTGGCCTAATTGAATTAATATATTTGACTTTGAAAGAGAGAAAACTTGTTTATTTGCCAAGTGATGCAAAACACAAAAATGAGAACTGGATGACGACGCTGATGGCCATGTTTTCATCATTGGCAATATTTTTAAAGAACACATGAAACCACTCAAATCGAAGTTCTATCTCGTTCTAGTTCTATTCTAACGATAAGATTGGACATTGTGATAATGTCACCAACTCAATTTTAATCAGTAATGGTGTGAGTAAGGTTTTAGGGAAATTAACTGCTTACCACTGGGTATTGACAATAATGCCCAGTAAAACTTTACAAAATTCGAAACTGTCACGTACAATAAGTAGTCCTTGTCGTTTTGTGGCGTGCAGGTGATATTAGACCAAGAAATTCCATGATTGGGAGTTGACCCGAAAAAATACGCCACAGCCTCCAGGTGTACGAACCCGGTTACGCTATCTCTTCTACTCATAAGTACAAGTCAGATCCAGGTATATAGGATCAGGATTTTACCTACTTAGTGACATACAGGTGTCAGATTATGGTCGTGGGCGCAGAATTTGTGATACGGGTAAACTAGAAAAATATCTCCTGTAACTTCTACACAGTTTTAATTTGTTATAGAGTCGATTACTATCTGTATGGTACTAAATACTACTCTGGACTTAAAAGGAAACCCTGAGCAGTTCCTAGGCCGGTATGTGTCATGTCGCGGCCATGTCCGAACGATCACTCGATCACTGTCGCTCTCCATGAACCATATCAATACCATACGCAACACGAGACTCCACCCAGTATCAAACAAAGGTACTTGTGTGTCATTTTAAGTAAACAAATCATGACAAGATCCGACATCATACATAAACTCGCGCCTTTTTCCCAACGGATTAGGCAGGAACAACAACGCCATCTGCCACGATTCTTATTACTCATTAGCTTGTTTACGTTCATAGACGCACGCGTGTTACTAGTCCTATACACGTACTTATTGGTGGAGAGCAGGTGGTGGCCCAGTGGTAACGGTCGCGACTCACAAGTAGGTCGTAGGTTCGAACCTAGGTAGGCGCGGACTTAGAGTAAATTATTTCATAACCACTGCACACTGCTCTCAAAACGGTGAGGAAACCGGCATGTCTTAGAACCAAGAAATAGAAGCCATATGAGATTCAGCAACCCGCACTGGGCTAGCGGATTACTGTCCATTCCCTCTCAGAGAGGAGCTTGTCTTTGTCCCAGCACTGGAAACATTAAAAGGCTAATGATTAGTGATGATATAATAATAATGTCCTATACTGCCTCTTCTCCCATCTTACAATTCCACTATATCTTTCAGGTAATAAACTCGGCAGCGAAGACCTTCTACATGTCAGCAGGCCAGGTGCCAGTCCCCATCGTGTTCCGTGGCCCTAACGGCGCGGCGTCCGGAGTAGCAGCCCAGCACTCGCAGTGCTTCGCCGCCTGGTACAGCCACTGTCCCGGCCTCAAGGTGCTCATGCCCTACACCTCCGAAGATGCTAAAGGTACTTATACAATGACAAACCCAACGCGAGCCTATCAATAATAATAAAAAATAAAACATTTTATATGAAGATGAAAAACACCTATTTTCAATAGATAAAAAGGAATCGATTGTGATAAATGTGATTCAGGCCTTAGAATAAACATAAAGAAACTACTTTAAAAAAGAAATTGTTTGTTTCAGGTCTCCTAAAGTCCGCCATCAGAAGCATGGACCCAGTGGTAGTATTAGAAGATGAGATTCTCTATGGTGTTCAATTCCCCATGTCAGATGAGGCACTCTCTTCAGACTTTTGTATTCCAATTGGTAAGTATATTTTGTTCATTTAAAAATGCTACTTTTAATTCAATAAGGGTCTATTAATCACATGACGTTTTGCTGAAATTTTAAACTACCCCCTAAAATCACGCCAATTTTTTTGGTACAAAGTATCTTAAAAAAGTTCAGAATATATGTATTTTGTTTAAATCCAGGTTTCTATTTAGTTCTGGCAAATTAAGGACTGTGATTAATATTATCACTGTCTGATAATATTAATCACAGTCCTTAGGCCGCTGCCTCGAATCTTGCGGGCAGCGGGGCGGCGGCGGTGGCGGCGGGATCTAATGCGTACAATCAAATGGACCGGCCTTCGCAAACAGCGACGCGGGCGCGGGCAACGAGCGGTGCACTGCACTCCAGTCAAGCGGTGACCGCCCGCGCGACTGCATTGTAGTGTCGTGCAATTTATTTTTGTGACGTGTCGAAATGGCCTCGGACGTGCTAGAACAAATTATTTCACTAATTTTTGAGACATACCTCTTTATCGATTTGGATTAATTCCAGACTCTAAATCGCCCTTGATAGCTTCAAGAATATAGTCAAAAGTTTCTACACTCATTCTGGTGTAGTCGTAGAATTTGTCAGGACATTGTCTCTGTTCTTCATAATGTCGATAAAACTCGCCTTTTCTTTTCCTTGCCCTATAGTAGGGATTCACTTCTTCTTTTGCCTACAATAAATCAAGCGTTAGGAATAAATATAAATCAAAAAAATGTCGCCGTTGTTCAGACATTTCGCAAGTGAATAAAAACAAATATCTCGACGACACAACCACGAAAACGACACTACGCCTGCTATATAATAGTGCCGCGCGATCTGCCCGCTGGTTTCGAGAACGGGTCTGCGTTGCCCGCCCCGCTCCCGCGCCGCCGCCCCGCTGCCCGCAAGATTCGAGGCAGAGGCCTTAAGGTTGCAAATTGTTTAGAAAACGTGTGTTCAAAGAAAAACCAGCCAACTGCATGTCGGACTTCGCTCATTTAGGGTTCCGTACCAAACCGCAAAATCAAGTTGATACAAATACAACCAACATGATTATGAAATCAAAATATTCAATGGAAAGTTAAAAAAATCATCAAACAAAATTTTGTTATAAAAGCTGACTTTGGTTGCTTCTCATTTGTTTGTTTTCCAATATTTTTTTAAACAACAAATACGCTATCTATATCTTTAAAAATGTGTGGCTTCACCGTAGGCCACATCATCGCTTACCATCAGGCGAGGTAGTGGTCAAACGCGAGCCTATCGCCAATAAAAATAAAAAAAAAGATAAATTAATTAATGATCTACTCAACAAATACCCCAACAAGCCAACAGTAAGGGGGGGATGAGCCTCACGTTATTAATGCACGATCCCATATCAGCTGTCACTCCTCCTCCTCGCGTCGTGTTCCTCATTACTGAGGGTCGTGATTCGCCCGACAGGAGATCAACTTTTCTCTGACGATGATTCTCCATCTGTGTCTGTCCTTGGCGACATGGAGTGCTTTGTGTTCAGCGTTGTATGTATTTGGTCAGACCATCTGATCGGGCTACGGCCCCCTCGGCCTTCGACCTTGCCTGTGATCATCAGCTGTTCGAGGTTATGACCATCCTTACGGGCAATGTGACCAAAGAACTCTTCGCAGGCACGTGGTGGAGAGCCTGGCCTACGTTCTGTTGTCGAAGGATAGACTCGTTTGTGCGGAACGCAGTCCATGGAATTTGAAGCATCCTTCGCCAACATCACATCTCGAAAGCGTCAATGCGATCACGATCAGTCTTTCTTAGCGTCCACGCTTCCGAGCCGTAACTAAAGATGGAGAACACAAGAGAATTCACCAGCTTCATCTGTGTCTTGCGAGATATATTACGGTCTCTCCAGATTCGCTGCAGTTGGGACATTGCGCTTTTGGCCATACCGATTCGTCTCCTGATTTCTTTCTCGCAAGACCCTGTGTTGCTGATGGTAGCGCCCAGGTAAATAAACTCATCTTCCTTTTCGAGGGACATCTACCTGCGATATGGAGTGAGTTGGTGCGGTCTACCACGATTACTTTGGTTTTGGAATGTTTGATTTTAAGACCCAATTCCATGCTGATCCTTTCAATCCTCTCCAGCAGCCTTACCATTTGAGTTTCGTTAGCCGCTAATAGAGTTGTGTCGTCTGCGTTACGGAGGTTTGTGATTCTAGTGCCACCAACAGTGACACCTCCCTCCCAGTTCTCAAAAGTTCGCTGGATGAAGTACTCTCCATACACGTAAAATAAAATGGGGGATAGCATGCAACCCTGGCGTACACCTTTTTCAAACCTAAAGGGCTCCGATGACGTTCTTTCATACCTCACAACGCCCTGGTTGTTTGGGTAGAGCGATTGGATCAGCAAAACCAGGTGCTCAGGTACTCCGAGTTCTTCTAATAATTTCCACATATCCGATCAGATGACACAGTCGAAAGTTTTACTATAATCAATAAAACACAAGATGACAGGAGTGTTGAATTCGTAGAACTTTTCGATCAGTTGGCAAATATTTAAGATTTGTTCGCGAATACCCTTGCCCTTAACGAAACCGGCCTGCTCCTGTGGTATTTGCCAGTCCAAGAAGTAGCGAATTCTGTTATTAATTATGTGTAAGAGGATCTTACTGGCGTGTGATATGAGGGCCAGAGTTCTGTAGTTGTCACACCTGGGGGTTGATACTTTTTTGTGCAGCGGCAAGATGATTCATTGTGCCCAGTCTCCGGGCCATTCGCCCGTACGCCAGATACTGTCACATATTTTATGTATTGCGCTTGCTCCTGACGCTCCAATTGTCTTTATGATCGCAGATGTTAATTTGTACGGCCCCGGTGCTTTCCTGTCTTTGAGCGCAGCAATCGCCGCTGTGACTTCAGATAGCAGTATAGGAGGTTCAAGATTTAAATTATCTCATGATATTGTCACACGCGGTAGTGTGTGACTGTGGGGATTTCTGTAGAAATCCTCGCAATATTTCCGCCACCTTTCCGCTACTGCGTCCAAATACTGAAGTCGAACTCCATTTTCATCTTCAACCACCCAAGTTTTGGGTTTGAATTGTTTCGAGAGGAGTTTGACTTTCTTGAAGAGATCTGAACTCTGTACTTTTAGTGCGTGGTCTTCAATTTCCTGGCAGATGTTTTCAAAATAGTTTTTTTTGTCGCGGCGGCATAGTAATTTAATTGTATTACTCTGCTTAACTCCGAGTATCTGTCACGATCCTCCTGGCTTGTCACGCCCGTCAGTTTCAGATCCTTCCTCTCCTGAATCTTAGCCCAGGTGCCAACGGAGAGCCAGGATTGTCTGCGCAAGGATGGAGAGCGTTTTTTGGTGATGTGGTCTACGGTCTTCCATATCAAGTCCCTTACGTGATTCCACTGGTCGTTTGCACATGCGTTTACAGATGGTGGATATTTCGCTATGGCGTCGCTGATGCCTCTACAGAACGCTGGTTTTACCAGCGGCTCCAGAGTGCGCGGTCTTACCAGAGGTCTTTTTTCACTGTTTTTAAGCGCAGGGCAAATTTGGCTACCAGAAGACAGTGATCGGAACCACAGTCTGCACCAGGGAAGGTTTTCACGTTGGAAATCGAGCTTTTCCAGCGGCTATTGATTACGACGTAATCAATTTGATTGCGATATCGATCACCTGGGGACTTCCACGCGTAGAGACGCCTTGGATGTTACTGAAAGCAGGTGTTCATTATGGTCTTCCAGTAATCTCTCTCCTCTCTCATTTCTATTGCCCAACTTTCCAACCGTGCCTCGGATGTGATTATCCCGGGTCGTGCTGCCCACCTTTGCGTTCCAGTCTCCAATCACCAACGTTATCTCGCGATTCGAAATCCTGAATAAAGTGGTTTCCAACAAGGTGTAAAACTCATCAATGACATAATCCTTTGCAGCCGCTGTTGGGGCATACACCACGACAATGTTCAGCGTACAGGGTACTGAGGGTGACAATTCTATCACTTATCGTGTTATAAACCAGTACATGGTTGTTTAGGTGGTGCGGCACCCATGTAACAACTTCGTTGGTGCTGGAGTCCGAAGGGCAAGAGAAATATAGCGTATTTCTGTTAGAGGTTTTCTGGTGCCCTTGCCCTCTCATGTGCGTGTCCGTTATTCACAGCAATGCCAGTTTGTGGATTTCTGCTTCTTTTTCCACATTGTGCAGTTTCTCCTGGAGCCAGAAGTCCACGGACATTCCAGGTTGCGATCCGTCGTTTTTCTCGGATGGAAAAGTTCGTTTTTTGTTCACCGGTAGCATGTCAACTAACAGGGACCCGGTGGTCCGTCTCTGTAGCAGCTTCGGTCGCCAATTTCACACCATCCAGCCCGGCAACCGAATGGCACCGATTGTTAGTCGGATCGTCCAACAAGGTAGCTCTCGGAGTTGTACTTTCCATAGGGGGATTTTCTTGGGTATGTACACGTGTTGGCCACCCGATTTCTTCCACAGCAATCTTTTAGAGGTAATTTCAGACCTCATGTCCATTGTGAGCAGGTATGATAGAGGTAACGGGTTAGTTAAACCGCCGCCCGTAACACGGCGTTAAAGGTTTTACAGCTGGGTTGTCCTTCTTTTCTCCAGGCAAACCCTCCTCCTTTCTCATCCGGGCTTGGGACCATAGGCGGAGTTATCAGCTGTCACATATACTGTGATTTATTATTTCGTAGACTAATCTGACAGCTGCCAATGAGCTTATTTTTTACCCGACTGCCGAAGGAGGGTATGGTTCTTACGTCAATCGATTCGTCTTAACCCTGCGAGTGTCACTGGCTACATTAAAATTGGATAATGGCGGATTTTGGGCGCCATACTGTGGGGCCAAATGATTTTTTTCTAACAAACCTATCGTGTGGGGTATCAAAATAAAGTGTTTTAAGAGATGATTTCAAAAACATATAACACTTATATGGCTACATTAAAATTGGAAAATAGGAATTTTTTTTGGCTGCGACACAGTTCCACTAATGCAGCTATTTCCGTACACAATTTAATAATTGTATGTGTTTTATTGTTCCAATAAAGATTATTATTATAGCTAAATGGCGGCTTTTAGGCGCCATATTGTGGGGCCCAATTTTTTTTTTCTAACTTGTCTATTGTGCGGGGTATCAAAATAAAGGGTTTTAAGAGGTGATTTAGAATAGAATAGAATAGAAAACATTTATTCGACATAGAAACAGCACAACAACAACAATCACAAAGTAACAGAAAAATAGTAAAAAACAAAAGTACAAACAAGGTTTAACAGTGATTGCGCCGAGCGTGCCCATACCGAAAGGGTTACCAACTCAGCATTTGCTGGGCGTCAGACACCCAGCGCTGATTTTCAGTTGGCACCCCGCTAGTGATACACGGACGTAGGTAAATAAATAGATACTTAAAATAACGTCATACAGTGGATACGTGTGCTTAACTTATAAATTGAAAGAATATGTAATAGATAGTATAAAGTAATGTAAATAAAAAATATATAATGTAATTGTTTAAAATTGACTCAAAAACCCCAAAAGACAGTGTGGTAAGACGCAACCGGCCTATCACATTTATCCAATCTCTGCCCGACTCATAACCTATAAATAGGCACACTACTTGATGGATTAAACTTAATTCTATATTAACGCAGAAATTATTCATATTAAATAATAAATATTAGATTTAATTAAATTAAAATAAGATAAGATAAAAATTAGATAAACGATTTGTCAATATTAATGTCATTAAATTTAATTTGAGAAGTCAGAATGAATGTCTTAAGTTTAGTCTTAAAAGTTATTAAATTCGTTATGTCCCTAATCGGAGGTGGAATGTTATTCCAACATTTGGAGGCTGCGTACCTAAAACTTCCTCGGAAGGCTGCAGTACGGTGGTGCGGGGTAGCCAGTTGATGAGCACAACGCCTGGCCTTGCGCTGCCGGTGACTGTTTATCCACGCAAGCTTCGAGTACAGATATGGTGGGCATTTGTTCTTGATGACACCAAAAAGTAGACAGGCCAAGTGCAATTTCCGACGCGATTTCATTTTTAAAATATTATGCCTGTTAAGAAAAGGTGTAATGTGGCTTCTTGGTGGTACTAAACATATAAGTTTTATTTCAAAAACAAATAAAACTTATATGTTTAAATGTACCTAATTCGAAAAAAAAAATAACTAAAAAGTTGTAAATAAAAAACCCGAAACTAAAAAAGCAAACTAGAAAGACGTAAACAAGGAGAAAATCATGTTGTGCAGTCGGGGGTACACCAGATTTTGGTCAGCCAGCCCGCGAATATGTATCCTCCGACTGCACACCATGATTTTCTCCTTGCTTACGTATTTTTGTTCGCTTTTTAGCAGCCTGGTTTTTTTTTAATGTTGCAAGCGCGGTGCATAGTGTTGTAGGTAAGGCTGTGACATGAGTCCTCAATTGAATTTTACTAATTGGCGTAAATATTTTTTCATCAATTTAAACGTAAAATATTTAATTATAACAGTACACATAGTTCATAAACTTTTATTGTAATAAAGAAGAAATCAACAATAAAATAGATGCGATCTATGAATGAAGTCACACATAAATGAGTAGAAATTAAATAAGGGCCGATAGATTCATAACGATTTTTTTTCATTACTGAGATATAGTTCCATTTTCGATCTTCTTCGATTTTCGATCAACTTTCGATCACTCAGGATACGAATTCGAATAGGTGACTGGAGCTCTGAGTTTGGGCTGAAGATCAATCCGACGAAGACTCAGGTGACTGTAGTTGGTAGTTCTCGGACTGTCTCTAAGATTGATTGGTCGACACTTCACCAGTATTCCTATAACTCACACTGTGAAGAACTTGGGGATTTATATCGACAGCACTCTTTCCTGGACCAAACAACTGCAGGAAGTCAGCCGTAAACTGTTTGCATCTGCAGGCTCCCTGAGACGACTTCGTAATTTTCTTCCCATAACCACTAAAATTGCAATAGCACAATCACTTCTTCTTCCTATCCTGGACTATGCTGATGCCAGCTATCTTGATCTCACCCAAGACCAATTGGACAAGCTTGAGCGACTTCAAAATCTCTGTATAAGGTTCATATTTGGCTTGCGCAAGTATGATCACGTTTCTGAATTCCGTATTAAGCTCAAATGGCTTCCTATTCGCCTTCGCCGGAATGCTCACATACTTTCTTTGCCTTATAATGTGCTCTTCAATCCTGTAACTCCTTTTTATCTAAAAGAACGCTTTCAGTTCCTCTGTGACACACATTCTAGGTCCTTGAGATCATCGGAGAATCTAAAATTGAGTATTCGTATGCATTCTACTTCCTTCTTTGACAAATCTTTTACGATTCAAGCTGCTCGGTTGTGGAATGCATTACCTATTGAAATAAGACGTGCTGAAACACTGCTAACATTCAAGAAAATGGTTAAGGAGCATTACCTTTCACTATAATTTGTATTCTTCTCCTTTCTCTGTCATATATTTATTAGTATATTATGTAGTATTGTATATATGTATTTTATTTTATTATGTGTAAGTAATATTATTTATGATATTTGGTACACTGACAGCCCTAAATTCATCCTATTGTTCAGTCCATCCAAAGGGTGTCTGTAAGAGATTGCCCTGTGCGATAAGACCGCCCATTGTACACTTGTTTTTGTAAATGTTTTTCCTGTATGTTTTGTGGTGTACAATAAAGTATATAATAAATAAATAAATAAATACGACACAATTTTTATGCAACGATAAAGTGACAACCCCCAAATGTCAGTCAACGAAATAAAAAATTAATAAGTAACTTGATTTGGAGGGAAATCCGAAATTATGTATTTATTTTCTTACTCCTCTGCTGTTCTTTTCTGATAAATTTCTTTGCCGTTCCCAAGATAGTTAGTCATCATCGGGTTTCTTTGATCGCCACTGTTGCTTCTGGCTTTCAGAAGTTTTATTGATTGTGAATAGTCTGACTAGTTTGTCCCAACAAACTAACCTTAAGCTCGGCAATTGTGCCTCCAATTTTTATTTTACACTATTATTTATAGTTTATTTTAAACTTCGTAGGTAAAGCTAAGATAGAGCGGGAAGGTAACCACGTCACATTAGTATGCGCCGGCAGGGCCACCGACACAGCGCTACAGGCGGCCAAGGAACTCGCCGGCAAGGGTAAGACACCTCACAAGTAATCAATATAGATTTGCTTCCTAGAGAATTGGCGAGATGAAGTACAACACCGAAAGGAACGGAGGGAAGCCTTTCCCAGGAGTGGGACAATCCAGGCTAGCAAAAAAAAAAACAAATTCAGTCACGGCATCCAACCTCAGCGGGAGTAGCGGAAGAGAGAAATATCAATGCACCGTAACGTCGTAATTTTAAGTAATATAATAACGTCGTAATTATAATCTATCTTTAAAAATGTATTTACCACATCCCTAATTTGTTAGCGCCGATAGATTGGAAATGATCTGTAAGTATGAATTCAATTTGTATTGTAATGTTCCAGGTATCGAGTGCGAGGTCATCAACCTGCGCTCCATCCGGCCGCTGGACTTCGACACCATCGCGCGCTCCATCGCCAAGACGCACCACCTCATCACGGTGGAGCAGGGCTGGCCGCAGTCGGGTAAGCACTGATCTGTTCACGATCCTGTGCGCAAGTCTAGAGCTTCACGCTTACTGCGCTCCACGTTATGCCGATGCTCGTCGTTTCAGCCCGCACGGGGCGACGCCGCCGCCGGCAGACGGAGATAGCGACGCTGACGATGACGCTTTTTTTCCTTGAGTATTCCAATCCATGACGTTTTAAAGAATGTGATCGGAAAGGATTTGTTCAGCACTCCAGAAACCCATACTGTGATCTAGGTTCTTCTAGGTTATTAATGATCAAAGGAGATTGTACAGTATTTTGTGACAACAGTATGTTTATTCTCCCGATTTCTGATGCAGTTGAGTATTTGGCGAACGCTTTAGCCTGAAAACGTGCCAAACTTTGGCATTATGGTTTACTCAGACAAATGTTGTAAACTCAGAATTTGCAATTCTAAAACAGACCCATAACAAAAAAAAAGCATTGTATTAAGGATCTATGACATTTTCTTGACAGTCATCTCGAACCACCAAAATGAACTATCATTTTAGTTCAGTATTCCCTTTCGAATAACAAACGACAGGCGCGACTAAATATTTAAAGTGAACGTTTCCTTAAAGTAGCGTCCTCACTGGGAGCATTCTTTCGTGAGCATTTGTAAACAAGCAATCGTAGGCGAACAACAAATGCTTTCCAGCGAGCCCAGCATTCACTTTCGAGCAAAACTATGAACGTTCGATTCAAGCATTCCTTTGCGAGCTAGGAGCATTCAAATACGATCTTGTTAAATGTCATTCATTTCAAAATGTCGGATAGAGCGGTCGGTCACTTAAGCCTCTAAGACCAAGAGATAAAATACGTGGCTCAACAACAAACTGGTTTATTGCAAACTAAAACTAAGTTACCCACCACCATGACAATATAAATAATATCCATGTACCGACAGATCGTCACACTTTTCCTCACCAAGTCCACGGTCACATCTTTAACAAAAAACTTTCTATTAATGTAAGAAATGTATGAAACTTTGTTTAGCACGATTGAGCGCACGTAAGGCTCGAGCGGACGCGCCCATGGGTGGTGGCGATCGCGACAGCTCGCTTCCCTGATTGGGCACCGACCGTTCGGGTTGAATTTGCGGCGATTTACGCGCTTCCGGTGTCGTGACCTTAGATACACTGCCACCACCGCTGGATGCGTCCTCGAACAGGTCATCCTCGGCTCCGTTATCGACGCTCAGTTTGTCTGGCTTATTCGGATTCGTTTCTTCGGCTACAGTTACGCCACTCATTCGCGATAATGAGTACCTATCTTTACTGTTACTTGAAATGATTTGGTCTGCATGTCTACGCCACTCAACCCCGTTACTTATACCGACTTTATACGAGACAGGCCCAGTCTTTTTAATTACAGTAGCTTCGGTCCACTTATCCCCCCTCGCGGTATAATCGCGAGCCATCACTGTGAGGTGTAGTAGTACTACCTATAGTATAAGGTCTATGACCCTATCCATATGAATGTATCTTCTATTAATATATTAACACACTTATACTCTTGCAGTCAGTAATTAAAGGTAATCGCTTGAGAACAGTTGTTTCAATAACACTACATCCCCACATGGCGACCCTTGCCATTTTTGGGGCGCGTGACGCGTTTTCTATCTCGGCGTAGTGTTACGGCTCCAAAGCAAAGTAAATAAATTAAACTCTTTGTAATAAATTGGCGTGGAAATATCTGTGGATAATGGAACTTTCGTAATTAAAATGAATCAAGTACATTTAAAAAGTTAATTTAACGTCCGTGGAAATGTGTCGTTCCAACGTAGAAAAGGAGACGGTCTTCGTAAACCAGAATTCTGCTGGTTCCAATAATGCACACGTTGAAGAATTGAAGGCACATATTTCGACGATCAGTATTATCCTCATAGTAATTTGCGTTTTACTGGGTCTTGGCATTATATATTTTGCGTGGAAGCAGTACAGGAATTGCCACCATTCCTGGATCAGGGACCAGATTTTGCAGAACAGCCTGCGACGATCGTTCAACCGTTCCAGAGCAATTCGCGGAGAAGAGCAAGTAAATCTTCCAATGACGTAGAAGTCGGAGTATTCATCATACTCATCTGGCAGCTGTGCGGTATCATTTATTTTAGTGAAGTGCATACTAAGTGCGTCTCAAGTGCGTTGTGCGTATTATAGTGCGTAAAATGAATTCGCGAATCATCATATAAATAAAGAGACAATAAGATGATAATAGACATTAAGAATTAAAATAATGAACTCTAAGATAAATTAGCAGTTTAAGTTTGTTTTGAGTGATCGTATATCATCATGTATCATCTTACACGCTGTGTTCCCTACTACAGTAATTCACTGTGAGAATCGGGTATGTATTAAATGGTTTAATTAATATAGATTACTTTTGCATGAGGGAATGGAAGATGAATTGTTACATTGCTTGAATGATCTTATATCAATAAGGAAATATTTAATTAAAAAGGGAAAAACACGATTTAAGGGTAATATTATTAAGAGTAAATTATGTGAGCTTGAAACAATTTATGAGAAAAGTAAAGGATTAATAAAGCTATTATCTACAAAACCAGGAGTAAAATCAGAATTGTTAAAATCATTATCAGTTACGAAAAACGAAATAGAATCATGTTATTCGCAAATTAATGTTTTGTGCACTGTAATTAAATCAGACTGTGATAGTGACAGTGATATTTCTGGAGCAAGTCCAAATTCAGAATCAATCATGGAGTTCGATTTAAAAACGGCATGTAGTTTGATTCCTGTAATGACCAATAACGAAAATAATATCAGAAGTATCATTGACTCTATAGAAATGTACGCAGACATGTTGTCGGAAACGGGGAAAAAATTACTAATGACATTCGTTTTGAAAAGTAGATTATCAGAAAATGCTAAATTACGTATAACCAATAATTACACATCTGTGAACGATTTTGTCAGAGATTTACGTGTTGCACTTTTACCTAAAAAATCGTTTACTGCAATACAATCACGATTACAAAACGCAACGCAAGGCTGGCGTACAATTGATCAGTTTGGAACAGAATTAGAAAAGTTATTTACTAATCTGACCATATCGCAAGCAAATGGTAATTCTGATAGTTATTCCGTACTCAAGCCCATAAACGAAAAATTGGCAATTAAGCGATTCGCAGATGGATTGAAGGATTCGAGACTAAGTACGATTATTGCTGCACGTAACTATGACAGTTTAAAGGACGCGATCCAGGCAGCGAAAGATGAAGAGTTGACATCGGCATCGACTTCGACCAACGAAAATGTCATGCAGTTTTCACACCGCGGAAGAGGTAAGTTTCATAACAATAACAACAACTTTAGGAATGGCCGTGGTTCTCATAATCAGCAGTTAAACCAACGCAGTCGAGGACATCATTATCAGCATAATTCAAATAATTTGAGAGGTAATTTTAGTCACAATTCTAATAACTTCGGCAGACGTGATTTCAATAACTCACGTGGGCGATCATCCCATAACTATCGTGGTAACGGACGTGGACGAGATTATCAAACTTCGAACGAGAATCGATCGAGTAATGAAACTCGTAGTAAAGGTCGTACCAATAGAATATTTTATTCCAACAATGAACAAGATAAAAACGATAGTATGCCTACAACAAACGAAATGCAGTTTTTTCGATCTTAAACATAACATTTTAGCTTTGCAAGGTAAGGCAAAATTTTTAGCATTATACATAGGTAATAGGAAATATTATTGGTTAATAGATACCGGAGCATCTTTGTCCGTAATTAAAAAAGATGCGTTACCATACAATAGTGCAGTAATTAGAGATGAAACCATCATAAATGGTATTGGAGGTAAAATTAGTTCATCAGGGTTTGTTCAACTTAGTTTGACTCATCGTGATGACCAACACTTTGTTGACTTTAATATCAAGCTTCATGTTTTTGATAACATACCATTAAAGGCAGATGGAATATTAGGTTTAGACTTTCTTTGTCAGTACGCTTCAAATATAAACTTAGAAACTAATGTCATTAACCTATCTAATTATGGAAAGTATTATTCATTAGAACTAAGTGATGTCATAGATTACTCAGCTGAGGTGTTACATATCCCAGCACGAAGTGAGTCGATACATTATTTACCATTAAATATTGAGAATATGAATGACTGTATTATCCATAGTGAACAGTTAGCGGAAAATGTTTTTCTAGCGGGATGTATTGGACGAATAAAAAAGAATAGATTACCGGTTAAAATTTTGAACACTAACGAGCAGGATATTTACCTACCAACTTTTCAACCACAGATATATTCAATTGAAGAGTATCACTTATGCAATTTTAAATCAAACACTAACAGTTTAGAACGAGCAAAGAACTTATTAAACATTTTAAATTTAAATCATTTAAAAATGGACGAACGGAAATCTATTGAAGAATTATGTTCTAAATATTCGGATGTTTTATTTTTACCAGGTGATAAGTTAACGACTACAAATGTTTATGAACAATCCATAACTATAAAACCAAATACAAGTCCGGTTTATACGAAGCAGTACCGATTGCCGCATTCTTTGAAAAATGAAGTAAATAGGCAAATTCAAAAAATGATTGACAATGACATTATAGAAGAGGCGAAGAGTGAGTGGTCGAGTCCTGTTTTACTGGTACCAAAAAAAAGCAGCAACGATAAAAAATGGCGACTAGTGGTCGATTATCGGAAGCTTAATGACCGTATTGTAGACGATAAATTTCCTTTGCCAAGTATTACGGAAATTTTGGATTCGCTCTCTGGCTCAGTCTATTTTTCGCATTTAGATCTTAATCAAGGATATTACCAAGTAGCTTTAGATAAAAACAGTAGAGAGTATACAGCGTTTACAACTAGTACTGGGCAATACCAGATGAAGAGGCTACCTATGGGATTAAAAACAAGTCCGAGTGCTTTTAGTAGAGTAATGTCAGTTGCTTATGTCTGGGTTAACATACGATAAATGTTTTATATATTTAGACGATTTAGTAGTCTTTGGGAGAAATTTAGATATCCATAATAAAAACTTAACAGACGTCTTGGAAAGACTTAGGAAAATTAATTTAAAATTAAATCCAGAAAAATGTAATTTTTTTAAAGAAAGAAATTCTTTATTTAGGGCATTTAGTATCAGAAAATGGAGTCTTACCCGACCCAGTTAAAGTAGAAGTATTGCAAAATTACCCTGTACCAAGTAATACTGATGAAGTAAAAAGATTTGTAGCATTTTGTAACTATTATAGGAAATTCATTAAAAACTTTGCAAGAATAACTTGTCCATTAAATAAATTAACTAGAAAACATGTACCATTTGTTTGGACTGAAGAGTGTCAAAGTGCGTTTGAAGCAATGAAACATGCTTTAAGTACACCACCAGTATTAGATTTTCCAGATTTTTCTGAAAATAATGAGTTTGTCATTCAAACAGATGCGTCAGGGACGGCTATTGGAGCAGTCTTGTGCAATCAAAATATGAAACCTGTAGCTTATGCTAGCAGACCTCTGAATAAAGCTGAACTCAATTATCCAACCATTCAGAAAGAGTTAGTTGCAATTGTTTGGGCTGTAAAGTATTTTAGACCCTATGTATACGGTAAATCATTCACAATTATGACATGGTCTGTCTTAAGCCTTTAATATATTTATTTTCAATGAAGGACCCATCTAGCAGACTACTTAAATTTAGACTAGCACTAGAAGAATACGATTTTAAAATTTTATATTTAAAAGGAAAAGATAATAGCGTAGCAGATGCATTATCTAGAATTAATATAACATCGGATACTTTAAAACAGATGCATAATGAAATTTCTTTAGTTATGACTAGAGCTCAGAAAAAACGTTTAGAAGTAGGAAAACAATTGGATACACCTAGTTTTAGTAAACGAGACGAAACGTGGCCTGATCAACCACGAGTAGTTGAGGTACTAAAAATTCCGAATAATTCTGTAGAAATGAGTTTTATAGGAAGTGATGAATTAAATAAATTAAAAAGACAAAATAATATAGATGAAGAAAAGGAATGTTTTATTTATAGCAATCGAAAGAAGATGTTGTATATTAATCTTAACTTTAGAGCACAACTTACGCGAGCCGAATTTGTGACTAAGTTAGGTCATTTTTGTAAACGAATAGGTATAAATGAGCTATGCATAGTAAAAAATAAGGAATATGAGAGTTTTATTAAAGATGTATTAAAAGAGATAAAAGACAATAAGGATTGGACCGGTCCACGTATTTATGTATTGAGAGGAGTTAGGAGAATTTATAATGAAGAAGAAAGAAAGTATATTTTACATGACTTTCACCTACTACCTACCGCAGGACATGCAGGAGTACGTAGGATGACCAATAATATTAAGAGACATTTTTACTGGCCAGGCTTAGACAACGATATTAGACAATTTGTGAGTAAATGCATTAAATGTCAGAAAATGAAGCATTGTAAGTATATCAAGGCGCCCATGGAGATAACTACAACGGCTTCACATGCTTTTGAAAAAATTTATCTGGACGTCGTAGGTCCATTAGAAAAAGACATTGAAGGAAATTGTTATATTTTGACACTGCAGTGCGAGCTTACTAAGTTCGTAGAGGCCTATCCTTTGAAAACGAAGGAAACCGTAAGTATTGCTAAAGCATTAGTTAATAATTTTATTTTAAGATTTGGAATACCTAATACCATCGCAACTGATCGTGGAACAGAATTTGTATCGTCAGTAATGGAACAGGTATGTAAACTTTTATGTATAAATAAATTAATGTCTACAGCGTATCACCATCAATCCATCGGTGCGCTCGAAAATTCACATAAAAATTTAGGATCGTTTTTACGAATACAGTGTAATGGTCAAAAAGACACATGGAGTCACTGGCTACCATTTTGGTGTTATAGTTTCAACAATACTGTTCATACAGAGACAAAGTACACACCATTCGAACTGGTATTTGGTAGAGCTAGTATAGTACCATCTAGAGTTAGTCAGTACATAGAACCATTGTATAATCCAGAAAGTTATCCTTTAGATCTTAAGTATAGGTTACAAGTAGCACATCAAGATGCTCGTAATAATTTACTTATAAGTAAACAAAACCGTAAGAGTTGTTATGATAAGTCTTTAAATAATGTGACATACAGTAAAGGACAACTAATTTTAATTAGAAATGAAATAGCTAATAAGTTAGATCCTCAATGGGAGGGACCATTTGTTGTTTTAAATGATTTAGGTGTTAATGTAGAAATATTAAAAAATAATAAAACCTATTTAATCCATAAAAATAGAACCAAACCTTTGGTAACATAAGAAATGTTATTAAGTTATATTTACGTATAAAAAAAATAATTGTAAACTAATTTTTTTTTTTTCTATCACCCCTGAGGTGAGGTGTAGTAGTACTACCTATAGTATAAGGTCTATGACCCTATCCATATGAATGTATCTTCTATTAATATATTAACACACTTATACTCTTGCAGTCAGTAATTAAAGGTAATCGCTTGAGAACAGTTGTTTCAATAACACTACATCCCCACAACTGCGTCTCCCACCTGGAATTCCCTATCCGACCCTGGGGCGTGGGCGACCTGACGCTCTTGTTTGGCTCGTACTACGGCAGCCACATCTGGCCGTAGTGCGTCCAGTCGGCTGCGCAGGCGCCTGCCTTGGAGAGCCACTGCCGGGGACACTCCTGTAGTCGCTTGATCACAGTTACGGTATTGGAACAGAAATTGACTAAGAGCGGCGTTTACATCTTTTCCCTCGTATATAGCTCTCTTAATTGCTTTCTTTACAGTTTTCACCGCGTTTCTCGCCGCGCCATTACCCTGAGGCCGATAAGGAGCCGAAGTCGTATGCTTGATACAATTGTTTTCACAATATTCCTTAAATTCTAATGAAGTAAACGGCGGGCCGTTGTCAGTCACGAGCTGTGACGGTAAACCAAAACGTGCGAATATACTTCGGAAAACTTTGATCGTTGATGTTGCGTTCGTGCTACGCATTGGCACGGCCTCTATCCATTTGGAATGAGCGTCCACCATAATTAAATAACGCACGCCCCCGCAGTCAGCGTAGTCCGCGAGTACGCGCTGCCACGGGCGCAGCGGGAACTCCCAGGGGTGCAGCGGGAACTCCCAGGGGTGCAGCGGGAACTCCCAGGGGTGCAGCGGGAACTCCCAGGGGTGCAGCGGGAACTCCCAGGGGTGCAGCGGGAACTCCCAGGGGTGCAGCGGGAACTCCCAGGGGTGCAGCGGGAACTCCCAGGGGTGCAGCGGGAACTCCCAGGGGTGCAGCTCCCGCACGTTGCGGCACGCTGCGCATGACCTACATATTGCCTCAATGTCCCGATCTAAACTCGACCAATAAATGTAACTCCGTGATAAACTTATCATTTTGTTCACGCCTAAGTGGCCCTCGTGAACCTCATTTAAAATTTTCTTTTGCAAAACATCTGGTACCACTATCCTATATTTATAAATAACGCATCCCTGGTCAACCACAAAATCACTTTTCCTCGTCAAAAATGTTTTTTCCGAATCACAGTTCGTGTTTGACGGCCAACCAAAAAGAACATAGCCTTTAATTTTACATAACAAAGGGTCGCGTTCGGTTTCTCTCGCAATATCTTTGAAACTGACGGGCAGTGACTCCTCTATAAGATTTAGATAGTCCACAGTGTCAGCGGAGCGACCCTCCCGAGGTAACGGTAACCGCGATAACGCATCAGCCGGACCGTTGTCCACCGATCGTACAAACTCTATCCCAAAATCATACGCTGCCAGGCGTGCAGCCCACCTCTGTAAGCGGCTAGCTGCCGTTTCCGGAATGCCACATTTGGCCCCAAAAATGTGAGTAAGCGACTGATGATCGGTGCGTAGCGTGAAGCGCCTACCAAATAAATATTGGTGATGTTTCGTGACACCAAACAGAATAGCCAGTGCCTCTTTGTCCAGCTGGCTGTAGTTGCGCTCGGGCGCACTGAATGTGCGCGACACGCAACTTACGGGCCGCTCACTGCCGTCCGCAAACCGGTGCGCAAGCACGGCCCCCAGTCCGTACGCACTGCTATCCACCGACAAAACCAGCTCGCGCCCCTCCTCGTAATGTGCTAATACCCGTTCACTCAGGAGAGATCGCTTTGCCTCCAAAAATGCTATATCGCACTTGGAGTCCCATTCCCAGCTGCTATCTTTCTTTAACAAGTTATGTAATGGTTGCAACAAGGTGCTCAAACGTGGAATAAATCGACCGTAATAATTGAGCATCCCCAGAAAACTCTTTAAGTTGTGTTACGTTTTCTGGTTTGGGCGCACTGGAAATGGCCTCCAATTTTTCAGGATCCGGGCGTAACCCTTCCTAATAAGGAAGGGTTACGCCCGGATAATATAAGTATAAGATAATAAAAGTAATGTATATTTTTCTAAACCATCAGAAAGTAGAGATTTCAACGAACAAGGAGCCCACCGACTTTTTGAAAAAAGCAGATATTTTGACAGGAGAATTTTCGATTGAAAATTAGGGTAGTTTTTTTTATATTAAGTCAAAATAAGGTGAAAGAATAAATATTTTAAATAGAAAAAAATACAGTGTGTTTGGGACATAAAAAGGTAAGTTTTTACCAAACTATGTGAAAATCAATAAAAAATTGTAAAAGATAAAAATTAAAAACCAAAAACTTGGTTATTTGAATTTTTCACATACATTTTGAGGTTATGTGAAAAAAGTGTCAATTCAAAAGTAGTAGATCTTTTTATTATCTACAACTTTGCCATTTAACTTTTTTCCATAGGACTTGTAGTTTTGCCGGAAATCAAGATAAACCATTTTTTACCCTTAAAACTCACCCCCTCCCACTTCCCAAACTCGGATCGACCGTAATTTATTTTTCCTTTCATTTTGATCATATTCTTCTCCTTTTCTAATGGGTTTCATCCTACTGTATTTTTTTTTCACTTTTTATTATTTTTAAAGGCTTCTACCCTGGTCTATTAAGGCCCGCATCCATTCTCGCCCTAACAAAGGTCGCGCCCCACCGTTAATAACGTAAAGCCTTAAGGACTTGCCTTCAACTGCACCTAAACACACGTCCACATCAATGTAACCAAGTGATTCGATTCGTGAACCAGAGTACCCACGTAAAATTAAATTATCTGGGTTAATTTTTTTATGCGAAAAACATCGTTGGTACATATTGTCACTTATTGCTGAAATACGACTACCCGTGTCCACTTCACATTCGATATTCATGGTATCAATTCTTAACATAATAAAGTATGGTTTGTTACCTCGTGCTGCTACATTTAGGTTGAACATACCGTCGTCCGATTCATCATTGACATAGTTATGTCGACCGCCACTACCACGCACTTGTTTACACACTGCTTTTAAATGCCCTTTTTGGCCGCACTCATCACAACTGTAATTTTTAAACCGACACCTCTCGGCCGGGTGCGCCTTGCCACAGCGCCAGCTTGGCCGCGCGCGCCCATCCGCGCCCAGCCGCTCCTCCTGCGCTGCCGGGCGCTCGCGATGATCGACCGCGCTAGCTCGTTCGCCAGCCGCGTGCATGATGCAGGCCTTCACCCGCCTCACCGCTTACCCGCGGCCCTGATGTCTCCGCCACCGCCGTCGTTGTGCCACTCACTTCAGAGTGTTTCTCGGCTGCCTCTAGAGCCAATGCTAGTTACACTGCCTCTTTATACTGTATCTTCTTTTCGGCAAAAAATCTTGATCGCATCACATCGTTCGTCAAGCCTGACACGAACTGATCGCGTAAATTCTCCTCCATTGTCGAGCATGACTTGCACTTCCCGAAATTGCATGTAGACGCGAGGTGCTTTAACGCCTGCAGGTAATCTGTGAGGGACTCGCCGGCCCTCTGTCGGCGTAACCTGAACACGTGTCGCTCAGCAATCTCCGACCGTTGTGGTTCCAGGTGTTCCGTCACCAGTTGCACTAATTCGTCATACGTTTTGCTTTCCGGGAAGCTAGGTGAACACAGATCGCACGTAAGTGCATAGGTTTCTTCCCCTACAACCGTTATTAACATAGGCACCTTTAATTCATTGTCAATTTCATTTAATTTTATGTACTGATTCACTCGACGAATATACGCTGGCCATTGTTTTGAACTCAAATTAAAAGGTTCTATTTTTCCGATAGGCATAATGTTAGTATTCAAAACTATAACCGCGTGGCCAAAAATAAGTAAAGAATAAAAAATCCCGTTCTCGTCGCCAATGGAACGTCAATAAAATACGTGGCTCAACAACAGACTGGTTTATTGCAAACTAAAACTAAGTTACCCACCACCATGACAATATAAATAATATCCATGTACCGACAAATCGTCACAGGTCACAAACACTTAAGATCAAGGAACTGTTCCTTGCTTCTAATATTCTTACATACATACTCATTGATTTCATTATCTGAGTACTCGCTTTCGAGCCTTTAATTTGCGTGAACATTCGAATGCGAGCCGTCTCCGCAAAAATCGTTGCTATGTCCACACCGGCCGAAGTTCGCGTTTGCGTGTAAGCTTTGTAACGCTCGGCTCAACGTTCACACCACTGACACCACTTAAATATTTGACGTCGAATGTTCATTACACGCGAATGCTCACAGTGAGGACGTTCCTTTATTCAATTTTTGGAACTATTATCTTAATGTCCCCCAGCAAACTTCGTGTTTCGTCAGTCGTCGGATTTCTATCATTTGCCTTTGGACTTGGTACAGACCGTACGCTCTCAATCAACTTGGAAGTTTATAGAGTTGTCAATACTCTTTTAACATTATATAATTTATTTTAAAAAAATGGGGGTAGCTGCTATTTTTACAGCTCTATATTATTGAAATGAAATGAAATTGCACACTTATGCAAATTACAGGCTTGTGTATTTTTGCCCATAGGTGGGAAGTCTGTTTGTTTACAACTCTATGGTCTGATCTAGAGTAACACCACTGTGCTCGCGGGCGCAGTACCGAGCGAGTTATTCATTTATTTAAAATTTCATGCACACAAACGTAGAGAGGCGAACGTAATGCCTTAGGCATTTTATACCAGTCGACCTTTGGGTGATAGAGAGACAATTAATAGTGGTAGGTGCAAAATTGAGAGTTGAATTGAGTTGTAGCGGGCTACGTGTTGCCTCAAGGACAAACAATAGCTCTACACTCGGTAGCGACGCGCCAGGCGGCCGCCGCAGTCCCGTCAGTATGGACGCTGCCGGAGCCAATGCCATAAAAGAAAAGCATCTTCATTACAATTAAATTTGTTTATTTTTGTAGGTATCGGCGCCGAGATCTGCGCGCGCGTGATGGAGTCTCCGTCGTTCTTCGAGCTGGACGCGCCCGCCTGGAGGGTCACCGGCGCCGACGTGCCCATGCCGTACGCGCGCCTGTTAGAAGTGCAGTGCATACCGCGCAGTGACGACGTGCAGGCTGCAGTGACTGCTGTGCTCGGCAACAAGTCAGTACAACACACATACTATACACATACGTGCCCATGCCGTACGCGCGCCTGTTAGAAGTGCAGTGCATACCGCGCAGTGACGACGTGCAGGCTGCAGTGACTGCTGTGCTCGGCAACAAGTCAGTACAACACACATACTATACACATACGTGCCCATGCCGTACGCGCGCCTGTTAGAAGTGCAGTGCATACCGCGCAGTGACGACGTGCAGGCTGCAGTGACTGCTGTGCTCGGCAACAAGTCAGTACAACACACATACTATACACATACGTGCCCATGCCGTACGCGCGCCTGTTAGAAGTGCAGTGCATACCGCGCAGTGACGACGTGCAGGCTGCAGTGACTGCTGTGCTCGGCAACAAGTCAGTACAACACACATACTATACACATACGTGCCCATGCCGTACGCGCGCCTGTTAGAAGTGCAGTGCATACCGCGCAGTGACGACGTGCAGGCTGCAGTGACTGCTGTGCTCGGCAACAAGTCAGTACAACACACATACTATACACATACGTGCCCATGCCGTACGCGCGCCTGTTAGAAGTGCAGTGCATACCGCGCAGTGACGACGTGCAGGCTGCAGTGACTGCTGTGCTCGGCAACAAGTCAGTACAACACACATACTATACACATACGTGCCCATGCCGTACGCGCGCCTGTTAGAAGTGCAGTGCATACCGCGCAGTGACGACGTGCAGGCTGCAGTGACTGCTGTGCTCGGCAACAAGTCAGTACAACACACATACTATACACATACGTGCCCATGCCGTACGCGCGCCTGTTAGAAGTGCAGTGCATACCGCGCAGTGACGACGTGCAGGCTGCAGTGACTGCTGTGCTCGGCAACAAGTCAGTACAACACACATACTATACACATACGTGCCCATGCCGTACGCGCGCCTGTTAGAAGTGCAGTGCATACCGCGCAGTGACGACGTGCAGGCTGCAGTGACTGCTGTGCTCGGCAACAAGTCAGTACAACACACATACTATACACATACGTGCCCATGCCGTACGCGCGCCTGTTAGAAGTGCAGTGCATACCGCGCAGTGACGACGTGCAGGCTGCAGTGACTGCTGTGCTCGGCAACAAGTCAGTACAACACACATACTATACACATACGTGCCCATGCCGTACGCGCGCCTGTTAGAAGTGCAGTGCATACCGCGCAGTGACGACGTGCAGGCTGCAGTGACTGCTGTGCTCGGCAACAAGTCAGTACAACACACATACTATACACATACGTGCCCATGCCGTACGCGCGCCTGTTAGAAGTGCAGTGCATACCGCGCAGTGACGACGTGCAGGCTGCAGTGACTGCTGTGCTCGGCAACAAGTCAGTACAACACACATACTATACACATACGTGCCCATGCCGTACGCGCGCCTGTTAGAAGTGCAGTGCATACCGCGCAGTGACGACGTGCAGGCTGCAGTGACTGCTGTGCTCGGCAACAAGTCAGTACAACACACATACTATACACATACGTGCCCATGCCGTACGCGCGCCTGTTAGAAGTGCAGTGCATACCGCGCAGTGACGACGTGCAGGCTGCAGTGACTGCTGTGCTCGGCAACAAGTCAGTACAACACACATACTATACACATACGTGCCCATGCCGTACGCGCGCCTGTTAGAAGTGCAGTGCATACCGCGCAGTGACGACGTGCAGGCTGCAGTGACTGCTGTGCTCGGCAACAAGTCAGTACAACACACATACTATACACATACGTGCCCATGCCGTACGCGCGCCTGTTAGAAGTGCAGTGCATACCGCGCAGTGACGACGTGCAGGCTGCAGTGACTGCTGTGCTCGGCAACAAGTCAGTACAACACACATACTATACACATACGTGCCCATGCCGTACGCGCGCCTGTTAGAAGTGCAGTGCATACCGCGCAGTGACGACGTGCAGGCTGCAGTGACTGCTGTGCTCGGCAACAAGTCAGTACAACACACATACTATACACATACGTGCCCATGCCGTACGCGCGCCTGTTAGAAGTGCAGTGCATACCGCGCAGTGACGACGTGCAGGCTGCAGTGACTGCTGTGCTCGGCAACAAGTCAGTACAACACACATACTATACACATACGTGCCTATGCCGTACGCGCGCCTGTTAGAAGTGCAGTGCATACCGCGCAGTGACGACGTGCAGGCTGCAGTGACTGCTGTGCTCGGCAACAAGTCAGTACAACACACATACTATACACATACGTGCCCATGCCGTACGCGCGCCTGTTAGAAGTGCAGTGCATACCGCGCAGTGACGACGTGCAGGCTGCAGTGACTGCTGTGCTCGGCAACAAGTCAGTACAACACACATACTATACACATACGTGCCCATGCCGTACGCGCGCCTGTTAGAAGTGCAGTGCATACCGCGCAGTGACGACGTGCAGGCTGCAGTGACTGCTGTGCTCGGCAACAAGTCAGTACAACACACATACTATACACATACGTGCCCATGCCGTACGCGCGCCTGTTAGAAGTGCAGTGCATACCGCGCAGTGACGACGTGCAGGCTGCAGTGACTGCTGTGCTCGGCAACAAGTCAGTACAACACACATACTATACACATACGTGCCCATGCCGTACGCGCGCCTGTTAGAAGTGCAGTGCATACCGCGCAGTGACGACGTGCAGGCTGCAGTGACTGCTGTGCTCGGCAACAAGTCAGTACAACACACATACTATACACATACGTGCCCATGCCGTACGCGCGCCTGTTAGAAGTGCAGTGCATACCGCGCAGTGACGACGTGCAGGCTGCAGTGACTGCTGTGCTCGGCAACAAGTCAGTACAACACACATACTATACACATACGTGCCCATGCCGTACGCGCGCCTGTTAGAAGTGCAGTGCATACCGCGCAGTGACGACGTGCAGGCTGCAGTGACTGCTGTGCTCGGCAACAAGTCAGTACAACACACATACTATACACATACGTGCCCATGCCGTACGCGCGCCTGTTAGAAGTGCAGTGCATACCGCGCAGTGACGACGTGCAGGCTGCAGTGACTGCTGTGCTCGGCAACAAGTCAGTACAACACACATACTATACACATACGTGCCCATGCCGTACGCGCGCCTGTTAGAAGTGCAGTGCATACCGCGCAGTGACGACGTGCAGGCTGCAGTGACTGCTGTGCTCGGCAACAAGTCAGTACAACACACATACTATACACATACGTGCCCATGCCGTACGCGCGCCTGTTAGAAGTGCAGTGCATACCGCGCAGTGACGACGTGCAGGCTGCAGTGACTGCTGTGCTCGGCAACAAGTCAGTACAACACACATACTATACACATACGTGCCCATGCCGTACGCGCGCCTGTTAGAAGTGCAGTGCATACCGCGCAGTGACGACGTGCAGGCTGCAGTGACTGCTGTGCTCGGCAACAAGTCAGTACAACACACATACTATACACATACGTGCCCATGCCGTACGCGCGCCTGTTAGAAGTGCAGTGCATACCGCGCAGTGACGACGTGCAGGCTGCAGTGACTGCTGTGCTCGGCAACAAGTCAGTACAACACACATACTATACACATACGTGCCCATGCCGTACGCGCGCCTGTTAGAAGTGCAGTGCATACCGCGCAGTGACGACGTGCAGGCTGCAGTGACTGCTGTGCTCGGCAACAAGTCAGTACAACACACATACTATACACATACGTGCCCATGCCGTACGCGCGCCTGTTAGAAGTGCAGTGCATACCGCGCAGTGACGACGTGCAGGCTGCAGTGACTGCTGTGCTCGGCAACAAGTCAGTACAACACACATACTATACACATACGTGCCCATGCCGTACGCGCGCCTGTTAGAAGTGCAGTGCATACCGCGCAGTGACGACGTGCAGGCTGCAGTGACTGCTGTGCTCGGCAACAAGTCAGTACAACACACATACTATACACATACGTGCCCATGCCGTACGCGCGCCTGTTAGAAGTGCAGTGCATACCGCGCAGTGACGACGTGCAGGCTGCAGTGACTGCTGTGCTCGGCAACAAGTCAGTACAACACACATACTATACACATACGTGCCCATGCCGTACGCGCGCCTGTTAGAAGTGCAGTGCATACCGCGCAGTGACGACGTGCAGGCTGCAGTGACTGCTGTGCTCGGCAACAAGTCAGTACAACACACATACTATACACATACGTGCCCATGCCGTACGCGCGCCTGTTAGAAGTGCAGTGCATACCGCGCAGTGACGACGTGCAGGCTGCAGTGACTGCTGTGCTCGGCAACAAGTCAGTACAACACACATACTATACTTATAACCAACCTATGATTTTGCACAGTGGGACTTGCTTAAAACCCGTATATGAGTGCCCCCATGTGAGTAGATTTTTCATTGACCCTTTTACTGTTTTGAGAACAGTAGTGATAAGATAGTTACACAAAGTGTCTGTCTGGGTTCGAACTCATAAATTTAGGTCTTTACCATTGTCCAACTACTGCTTCCCAACATTATCCGGTTCAGCACCTTTCGCGTCTAATCCCATCCAGCTTATAATGGTCGTCAAAGTGTCTAACTAGAAAACGTTCCACCCACTCTATTCTTACCGCGTCACTGGTGCATCTCTTTCAAACCAAGGGATCTACCGTCAAAATTATTAATGAGACATTTAGTTACCAACAACAGGTTTTACGGGTTTTTCTATCTGCAATTTGTCAATAGTAGCCCGGCGTCTAGATTTGTGCCATTGATGGCTTTAGGCTCGTCACGGTGCACCTCTGCCAAACCTTCAGGGAGGCGCCACAGAGCCGGTCACTTCAGGAGGACATGGTGACCGCTTAAACCTGTCTTTGGAGACAGTCTCCGAATAGGGCAATGCCAATCTCGTCAGTTTCAATGCAGCTAAGATCCAGGCGTGTCTTTTTTCCGCAAAAAATAATCAATTCCACCCTGCTCCTTCGTCCTGTAGTGAAACCGTGCCGATAACGGACCATCTCGACCTTCTTGGTGTTACGTGTGATGTGCCAAATCGGCATTCACATAACTCGAGTTAACAGAACGAAACTAAGTTAAGCACTTTTTACGTATGTATTGGATAACTTCCTCGAGAATTGACGAGATGAGGCACAAGTGGGACAATACAGTCTAAGAAAAACAAAATTAAGATTAGTAAACTTATATCCTATTCGCTGGGGGAAAATCTTTTGATAACAAACGTTTGATACACGTCAAACGGTTATAATCGAGTCGAGTTAGGCGCAACTCGAGTCGCACATTACGTTGACATCGACCCTCAATTTTGGTCCAAAGGCTCAGTTGGTAGCAAAAAAGTTGGGGATCCTTGCAAAGGTGAGAGAGACGGTACTTCATGCCTGAACAGCTGCTCAACTTGTATCAAGCGCAAGTTCGGACATGCGTGGAGTACTGCTCTCACCTCTGGGATGAATCTGCCAAATATTAAATATGAACTTGAGTCGATTGACAGACGGGCCAAAAGGCTGATCGGAAATGATGCGCTGGTCGACTCATAGCTCCAGAGCCTTGAACACCGACGAAGAGTTGCCAGCCTGTCGGTTTTATATCGGTAACATTTCGGGGAGTGTGCGATGGAACTGCACAATTTGATTCCGCCCTTTCCATCATCGGACTACAATATGTACGGCAATGCGCCACCGGTACATGGTGGATATCACACCCATAAGCACAAAGCGTTTTGCGAATACTTTCAATGTGCGCACAGCTAAGGAGTGGAATTCCCTGCCGGAGCAGGGTTTTCCTGATAGCTATAACCTTAGGGTCTTTTTTTTTCGTGCTTCACCGTCGACCCCAACATCCGACGAGATAGTGGCCAAAAGCGAGAATATAAGACATACAAAAAAAATTGTAAATTCAGGCGTAATTTTATATTATGTAGTTTGCCAATAGAGCATGATGAGCTTGACCCTTACAATTCTGATTCCTTAGTCATACACTTTTAGTCCCAGACTAGTTTTAACCGAATCCCTCTCCTCTGTTGCAGGATCAGTGCAGCCAGCAGCAAGTGAGCGGAATCTCGAGAGGAAGTGCTTCCGATACCGGAGGTTATCATTCAAGTGTAAATATTTTTATTTACTTCGATATTTATTAACTTTTATTTATTTTGAATGAGATGAAAAGAGAAATTGCAATAAATGATGTTATTAAAATTTCTGCGTTTTATTATATTTGTACAATACAATTAATTTATTTGGGGTAATTACCACATGTTATAAATAAATACCACGACTTTCAAATCACAGTATTATCAAATCCGCCGAAATAACAACTTCCATTGTTCAAACTGGTTGTCTATCAACTTACATTCGTTCACTAAGCACGCATTCGTATGCATTAATAAACCAATTTAATTATAACTGGAGTACGATATAAATTTAAATTACCTAAATTGTAGTTGCTATCAGACTTCTGTCCATAATAAAACTTACAACTCATACAAAAAAATATACAAAGAAAATACAATGAAAAGCAATACACAACAACAATACACGATAAAAAATACATACACAATCATAAAAATGATAAACAATCACAACGCACAATAAAAAGACCTGTTTACAAAATATAAAAAAATAGGATGTCATGTCGCTGCTTGCGAAAGTCGAGAAAATTTTATTGAGCGATCGAACATTTACCATCCGAAACTAAAAACTAAAAAAACTAAAAGCTACATTTTTAGCTGTTATTCCTAGCACTTTTTTATATGACATGAATGCTTTCGAGAGTCTGTAGTGGGGCACTGGAACTTAATTAAAATTATCTCAAGTCAGGAAATAATGTGTGAAACTCTCCAAACTTTTCTCTTTTTTTTTAAGTTAATCATAAGAACCCATTTTTTTTCTTTCGTTTTCTTCTTCTAACAATAGGCAACCGACAATAACAGGAACCAGTGCCATAGTACACTATGTACGTTCGTTCTGTACAGAAATTATTCATACAGATGAGATGATGAGATGTACAGAAGTGAATATGATTCCGACAACACAGTGCGTGCCGTACGATGCTGATAGCGCGGGGCCTTGAGAATGCGATGACTGCGGCGCGTGCGGCGCGGATATGTGCGCGTTCACCTTTATACGACACCGCTACCACCCGGCAAAATAATATTCATTGAAATGTGAGATTCAGGGCATCCTCTATACGTAGACAACACAAATTAGCTACAGCTGACGTCTCGCTTACCACATGATATAATAATAATAAAATGTTTATTGGTGCAAAAAAGGTTCCATTACAGTTTACTTACAGCTATATTGTAAGAATTATTCCATTGTAACCATTTTGAGTAATGAACCTTGCCTCTCAAACTAGGGCAACCTGTATCTTAAGAGACGATCATCATTTGTCCCTTCGATGGTGGTCCAAAACGGTGCAAAGAACAAGTTGTTATTCTTCTTCTCATGTTGTTTCCAATGTTTGTATGTCCTGATGAAAAATTTCGCCACATCATTATGGATTACACATTCACATCATTGACATAAATTTATTAAAATTCAAAATCTCCTTAAATTTCAGCTTGAGCTTCTCTTCTTGTGGGTTGTCGTCCGCGATTCGAATAAAAAATATCGAATTGGTTCTTTCGAATCTTTGTTTTATCGATTTCGAAAATACCAGAACTTGGGCATTGTCCTGATTTTTCTGTATATTGTTTGGAGCAAATAAATTGATTATTTGACTTGACTTTACAACCCATAGCTTCAACTTCTGTGAAAGCACCTTCTTTCCCTAACGGTATAATAATATTTGGGTTTTTATCACAATTAGTGCCGGCGTCAGTGTTATTTGAATCAGTCTATTCTCTTTTCAAAACCTTCCGCATATTGCCTGGGATCTTATTTCTGTATTCTCCATTGCCAGCTTCATTGGCTTGAAGAGCTGTATCCACCTGTCCCTTACATTTGCATTTGTTGCTGCTCGCTCTTTGACAAATATGATCTGATGGTTGAATCTGAAATACATAAAGAAATACACATTCCGGCTGAAACACCATTACCTCTCCTTTTGAGTTAAATTATTAGTTATTTCCCTTCTTAAAAATAGTGCTACATGGGAATTTCAGGCATTCATGCTTGTGAACGTGAACCAATGGGAGTTCGTAGTAATATGGTAATACTAAATTAACTACAAATCCAATAAAAAATCTAAAAGCAGCTTTTGTTTTAGCTTCTTCTTCAATCCTAGCTTTTTTGGGTGTGAATTAAGTTTTGAAGAGATTTTATATTATTTAATATGTGTATATTTCTATGTCTGATGTAATTACCTGAAAAAGCGATTACTTGATAATAATATAAAGTGACAAAGAGCTCTGAGCTCTGCAAAGTTACCTTCAAACCACATTGTAGTCTCGAGTTATCACATTCAGACCCAAGAAAGTTTAGATTATACAATAACTTGGTGGAACTACTAGCCGTACCACAGTATACCATTCCATTTTACTGGTAAATCCGTATACTTTAAAAGGTATGTCAAGTAATTGCAAAAACAATTAATGAAACCATCAAATAAAACAAGCAAGGAAATACGAGAAGATATCATGCAATATGAGTACCCCAATTTTCTTAACAATCTGTCAATGACAGCCCTTTTCAGTGATGAACCAATAAAATAACTATTAAATAAAAAAGTTGATTAAAAGAATCAAAAATCCCGACTGCTTAAAAAGCGAACTAAAAAGACAACAACAAACAAGGAGAAAATTATGCTGTGCAGTCGGAGGATACATATTCGCGGGCTGGTTGACCAAAACCAGGTGTATCCTCCGCCTACACAGCCAAAATCTGCCATTTTTCTATTTTCCAATTTTAATATAGCCAGTGACACTCGCAGGGTTAAGACGAATCGATTGACCAAAGAAACATCAAAATCGGCCTACGCATTTGATCTCTAGAATGCCACATAGGAACAAACATACATACATACATAGACTGATAAACACATTACCCTCCTTCGGCAGTCGGGTAATAAGGTGTTAATCAAATACCCTTGTGTTTGTTAGAGCACAATTTAAAACCATTTTCTTTACATACAATAGCAATATTACATAATTTTATACCATAAAAATATTCCTTCTTCTTCCTGTACTTCCTTCCTTCCTTCCTTCTTGTTACTGAAGATTGTGCCTGTCTTAGAAAGCATTGACAGTCATTGATGACATGAGCTGTTTCCAAACCACTCTGTCTTCGGCTCTTCTCAGGGCAGTGGTCACTGTTAGTCTCGTAATCGCTCTGATCTGCCAAGTGCATGCCCTTTTTCTATCCACTTTGCCCACAACAACCAATTTCTCCAGCAACACACATGTTTAAAAATAATGATCTAATTCACAAGTAGATTCCTATTATTTTCATTTTTTTATTGTTATGCCATAGCTTCTTCCATTTATTAATTTGATCTTAGCTTCATATTTATTTACCTTTTTCTATAACTCTGCCATTTGTGTCTCAATTTGGCATTTGGAATTGTGTAATCTTTTTATTGAATGTTTTAATGTTAAAACTTTCTTCTTTATCCGTACAACTTCATCTTTCCTAGGCTGATTATCAAGTGGGTTGCTGAAATAATTTAAAATTAAATTTATTATCAATTTTATTAATCAATAACTGTTTAATTCATTACTAAGTAAGTTCCTATTCATTAATTTACCTTTTACTGGACACTCCATCAGTTGAACAAACAATAATTGGAACTTCTACAAAATGATTTCCAACAGCCATTTCTGAAGGTGAAGGTTTCATCCAATTGTTTTCAACTTTAAACACGGAAGTTGAATCTTTCATCTGTTCATCAACTGTTCTACTTTCCATTGAAGGTTCAGATAGAACTATTTCAAGCATCGATTCTATGGGTGGATTATCTTTTTCATTATTTGTTAAATGTAGCGTTGGCAAGCTACCATTGCATGCCTGCATGGGCCAGCCGTATTGACCGCGGCAAGTTGACCGGTACTCGCAGAATCGCATGTTCCAGAGTGATGAGAGGTGGGTATACAGAACTTGGGAGTGACCTGAACAAAATGTGACTGACGTGTGCCGCCCGGATGATGTCGCCACGAGTACATTCTGGCGAAGCATCTGGTCGGTGCCCGTCTGTCACACTGAGGGTGGCTGGATGCGTGATGTCGAGCGCGTGTGTGAAGCTATACCAGAAATGGAAAAAGTAACCATCAGTCCATCTGATGTAGCCAAAGCAGTTCATCCGCAACCGAACTGGAAGACTCCGGGACCGGACGGACTGCATAACTTCTGGCTAAAATGGTATAACAGCTCACACGCGTTTCTAGCATCTCAATTCCAGTCATGTTTAGAATCTGGGTCGCTTACGCAGTTTTTAACAACAGACGTTACCCACCTGCTCCTGACAGGTAGCCCCGTAGAACCCAAGAATTATAGACCAATTACATGCTTATCAACGGTTTATAAACTTCTTACATCCATCCTGAGAGCAAAAATTGATAAACATATTAAAGGTAACTCAATAATGTCTACCTCTCAGAATAGATGTAGGAATGGGTCCCGCGGCACTAAGGAGCTACTCCTCTGTGATATGGCCATAAGCCAGCAGGTTCGTCAAACCCGCAAGGATCTCTCGACATCCTGGATAGACTACAAGAAGGCCTACGACTCTGTGCCAAATACATGGCTCATGAGGGTGCTGGAGTTGTACAAAATAGATGCAACTCTATGCACTTTCCTGATGTCGTGTATGAGGCAGTGGAGGACGGTCCTTCGCTATCCAGCATGTCGACAGATTCAAGAGGACAGCAAACCCATAAGGATCGAGCGTGAAATAGTGGCGTGGGCAGCTGGATCTAGGGCTTTATCCAGAAAGCGGTACTCCTGGACACGGCCTGTATAGTCAGGAGGTTTCTCTCTCAGGAGCCCTGACCACCGGTAGCTTGGACCCTTTTCCCGATACCGGTGGGTTTTTCATTTTATTTTTAATAGAATAATATTTAAAAATCTAAAAATATGTAAATAAAATGTATAAATGGAATAATAATGTAAGGAAAAATATACATCTCTGTAGTAAAGTTAGTGATAGACACAATTGTAATACTAGAAATAAGATAATTTAGATCAACCATCTTATAAATGAGAGATTTTTTAACCTTTTTTTTAAAAACACACTTTCTAAACAAACATATTACAAATGAGATGATTATATTCAAGATAACAATGCTTGGAAACATGCAGGTCCTGCTCCTCTATCTTTAGTGTAGACGAAATTAAACTGGCTATTATAATTATCGTAGGTAACGCTTTATTTTTTTACTCCCCTTTTTGGTTAAGAAATTGACTCACACACTATTCAGTTGTTGTTGAATTAGGTAATTTACCTATGTTTGCAATATTTGTAGGTATGTGAGAACCATGTTCCTATTTATCAAATGTATGAATTTCCCTGATAGTGCTTGTAATAGGTACTTTATATCTATACGTATTAAAGTAGTATTAGTTTGGGTGCATCGTCCTCACGTATATGATTTAATGTATAAAACACTTAAATGTTGTTAATGTTGTTGTTGTTGTTAAATGTTATGAAACACTTTTTTTAAGAGTAAATTTGGAGTTTCCTGTCCGTTCTTCTCTATTACAAGCTACTTCTCCGGATGCACGGTAGAATCAATTATTATTACTTTTAAATTAAAATTTTGCCGTTCTGAAGTGCCGCTTAATGGCCTAATTGAAATAAAGAAGTTTTGATTTTGGTTACCTATTATTGAAACATCTTCTTTCTTGACAATTCAATACAATAGGATACTCTATCCTATCCACCTCAAAACTATTACACTAGTAACAGCCGACAGATGTCGACACAAAGAAAACATCTAAATTAAAATAACAATATAATCAATAAGCATAGTAAGTAAATCCGTCACGAATCCTGAGCGATAAATCCATACAATGGTGGATTCGTGCGATTTTAGCGAAATGTTGCTTTTGTGCGACAGACGTCCGCGCCGGGGGACGCCCGATGACAGAATGATGGATCGGCGACGCTCCTACAATGTTATGTGCCAGCACACTCTGGATGTATGTGCGCTTGAATTGTATTGGGATCATTTCTTATGTAATGCCTACTTATGTATTGCTGAGAGAAATAGGTGCTTTTTGAGTTGGTGAACTGGGAGGATTTAGGTGTACCTAGGTATCTTATCCTTGATTACTATAACTTTGTGTTACAAGGAAGTTCTTCTATTGGCGCAGTAAATAGACAGAGACCGACTAGACATGTACAAATCTGACATTTCACGGACACGTGAAATGACCCTCGCAAACAGGTAAACCTTTATCAGTGACGATTGTCTGTAAATGAACAGGATGACACATCCAAACGGGAAGACGGACATGGAGAAAATAAATTCCTTGTTTTTACCTAACTACTACAGATCCACCCGAAAAAACAAAACACTACCTTTGCTGTCACGGAGTTGGGTAAAAAGAGTCTCCCCAGCTAACACCCATAATCCATTTACATACCTGCATCTCAATTTCATGATTACAGCAAAAAAGTGCTAACGAACACGTCAATCCTCGTCTAAAGGTATAGATATCTTTGTAGATAGGTACATTTCACGTATAAAAGTATAATATCTGCGCACAATATGTGTTGGTGATCCATCAACCGAGACGGCCAGCGACAGATTTTTGTGAATAAACCAAGAGTGAAATTCTAAATTTTTAAGTCTATAGAATATGTGGGTTGTGAAGCTCGGGGAAAAAAATGGTGAGTGCTGATCTTGTTTATAATTTGCTACTGACTGTGTCATTAACATAACAATCGTTTGGACATGAATTTGTTGAGTCTATTGTTTGATAATTGTTAGATTTTTCTGGTCTAATTGATTACCTACGAGTAGATACCTACCCAAACGTCCAGCTCGCCTATTACGCAACACAATTTTTAGGTAGGTTACCTATATGTGACTTTGAAGACAAATCTTAAAGTTTCTCGGACTTCTCCATAATAAGTTAAGCATACACAAAAATAAATATATTGGAACATACACAAAAATAAATATATTGGAACATGGTAGGCACATGTCGAATTTTGACCCTCATCAACTTTTTTTTCGTCGGTTAAAAAATGGTAGCTCTCATACAAATTTTGGTCAGTTGACAACAACTACTATACCTACATGGAAAATCCATATCTTATTTTAAGAATTTCCTTGACTTCCTTGTAGAAAGTTGTTAATTTACTTAGGCAGAAGCAGTTCTTAAATAAAATTTCATGTAAGGTGTCAGGAATAAGGTAGCTGCTCAAATGTATAAAGCGCAAGTTCGGACATGCATGGAGTACTGCTCTCACCTCTGGGACGGATCTTCCGAATATCAACTTGATGCACTTGAGTAGAGTGACAAACGGGCGAAGAGGCTTATCGGCAACGATGCACTGGTCGCCTCAAAGCTCCAGAGCCTTGAACATCGACGCCAACTGGCCAGCTTGTCGGTTTTTTTCGGTTATATTGCGGGGAGTGTGCGATGGAACTGCACAATTTGATACCGCCTATTCCTTTCCATCACCGGTTAACAAGACGTACGGCAATCCGCCACCGGTACATGGTGGACATCCCACCTATACGTACAAAGCGTTTTGCAAATAATTTGATTGTACGCACAGCTAAGGAGTGAAATTTCCTGCCATAGTCTTTGTTTCCTGATAGCTACAACCTTGGGGTATTTCAATCAAGAGTGAATAGGTTACTTCTAGGCAAGTGTGCTTCACCGTCGACCACGTCATCACTTACCATCAGGCGACGTAGTGGTCAAATGCGAGCATAACGATAAATAAAAAATAAAAAAAGGTTAAGGTTCTCGGGAGTAATCAGATTATATGCTTACCCCACGAGCATCGTCGGTAAGAGGCTTGTCGATGGTAGAGGAGTCTGCCTGTTGCTTGGCTGCCCACTGTAGGTTCTTTGATTACGTTACTGAACAAGGTCTTCAAGGAGTTCCTTCACACTGGGACCGATAGATCACGACGTACCGACTGCGCCAGTTTGGTTGTGGACAGGACAGGAAGACACTTTGTTCGTTTATCGTTCTTTCATTCTTTCATCAATATAATCTCTGCTTCAGCAAATTTAAAATTACCCATCTAAAAAATCTACAAGTTTTCCAACATTTAGCTCAACAAAAACAAACGCAGCTCGAACACAAGTTACCAAGTAGAGGTGATCCATCAAGGGAGCTAAGTTTTGACGGCTGCGGCGTCGTGTTCCGTGACAGCCAGCATGTCCGACCGTTCAGCATAAGGGATTTTTGTGAAACGGGGAATAAATTAGACATCTAGAATATAGCTTGACATCATACTTGTAGATAGGTAGGTGTCTACCTATTGCCTGAAGAAAACTTAATATCTTGTCAACTTACTAATATTATAAATCCGAAAGTTTGGATGTATGTTTGTTACTCAATCACACCAGAACGGCTAAACGAATCTGGATGAAATTTTACACACAAAGATAATAGTCTGGAATGGCACATACGCCATTTTATCCCGGTATAAAGATGATAAAATACTTTTCACACTGGTGAAGCCGCTGGCAGAAGCTAGTGAAGAATGAATTGCTAGAAGGAGGATGTAGATAAAGGCGTAAATAGGGACACTCGTATTTAGCCAGTAAATTAAAAAAAGAAACGGATTGTCGGTTTGTTGCGACTGTCGAGCTTACCTCTCTTCTTCAACGCGTACGTATCCGTCCAAATTCGGATGAATAGCTCGCCTCCAGAGCACATTACTCTAAGCTCTTGATGCTTTCCAAATCCACCTATTGGCTGCTACATTGACCAGGACACTAACCTTGTATACCTAAATCCAGAAGCCTGCTACTGCTGAGAAATTCAGAATGTTATAGTGGAAAACCCAAAAACCTAAGGATCGAACTTAGGAACTTAGATACGGTAAACCGAACTTACGACCCTAATAGTCTAATACTATCACGGCAGTCAACTACAAAGATAGAGTTTCCTTGTTTCAAAATATATAAAACGCCCTATTAAACTTAAAAGGGTGATTTTAATTCAATAGAGTGTTTTACCAAGAGGGTTGGCACTGATTTTAAAGAGGGGTGCCTGCTGACAGATGCTAAACGGTGGTTTACTTTGAGATGAACCTTTCAACAAATATTTTGAAGATTGCGTTCCTTAGCTATTATGTGAAATTGGTACTTTCTTAAAGTTTTAGTTTTTAGCTATGCCAATACATGCAGAACATTGTTTTTAACCGACTTACGACTTAAAACGGAAGAGGTTCTATGTTCGACTTCATGTATGTTTTTTTTTATGTATGTTCACCGATATCTCCGTTAATTGTAGACCGATTTTGAAAATTCTTTTTTTGTTTGAAAGAGTAGGTATGTTTCGAAATTGGTCCTATTTTAATTTGGTGAAGATCTGATGGAAAACTTCGCAGATTTACAACAGAACTCTTCAATAAATAACGGCTAATCATTCGGGATTGCTGCATGTCTGTTTATTGTTTATACCATTTCATAACTTAACATCACGCCAGTACGCTCTAAAGGGGTACGCAGACTCTCATTTCACCGGTTATGTTCAAGTTTCATGTTACTTGGGTAATCTATTCTGGCGTTATAGTTACCTTACTAAACAACTTGCCTATTTTAGGTAGGCACAACTAAAAAGAGAAAAATAAAAATACTTTTTTGTAAAAAAATATTACTGACTTCCTTGAAAGTTATTTTTCACTTTGTAGTTTTTATTTGGAAGTCGGTAATTTTTTTTTGCAAAAAAGTTTTTTTAACCATAATGCCTTGCAGTACGAATTCCAATTTGTGCTGCACATTCATGTTTTACAAATACAAAAACGATCTTTGATAATTTTTTACCTTTTAGCAAAGAAAAAGCCTGTCGTGGGTGACGTTGTAGAACTGAAGTCTGAAGGATTTCTAGTACGTTGACAAAATCCTTCAGACTTCAGGTGGGTGACCATAAGCTCTTAGAGTGAGGGTATTTTGAGTGTGCGTAAGGGACAGATGTATACAATACATGACTTGTATACATCTGTCCTTACGCACACTCAATATACCCATACTATAAGAGCTGGTCACACCCCAGTATATATACAAACAAACCTACGGTCCACGGTCCATTCCTTTTGGCGCGACCTACCAAAAGGAATGGACCGTGGAAGAAATATAAGTACCTATGTACTTATTAACTTGTGACAAGATATGCTGTGATAATAATTTCACTATTACTGAACTGCTTAAACATTATAATGTAAGCAGAGGTATAGGTAGGTACTGCGTTCTTAGTGGACCAAAGATTTGTGCAGAATGTGTGCAGTCATAGGTAAATTTTCCATGGAGGTAAGTATTCTCAGTTCATAATATTAGGAAACGGTAAATACAACAATATTTACCTTAAGTAAATATAATAATAGGCATATAAGGTAAATAAACGTGCGACTGGCTAAGCCCGAGTCGGATTCGTGTTTACGCGTATTTTGCGAGAATATCGCGCGTGCATGGCGGAAGAAAGTACCGGAACGATAGATTTTTTTCTGTATTTATTATGCAAGTAACAAGCGTGGCGATGCCAACTCATTTACTTACTTACATAATTATTATGATTTATTGTTTTATTATTTTGTGAAGAAAGAAAACTTTCATATTCTGCCAAAATCATAGCCTACGCATAAAAAAACTGTGGTGCCTGCTAGCGTAGGTTCTACCTATTCATAACCTACGTGATTTACTCGTACACAACGATACAGGGTGATTTTTTAATTAGGCGTGGATGGCCATAACGAAATCATTAAAACTATCTTGGGCCAGATTTTGATGTCGATTTTTGATAAATCAATATTCTTAGCCAGGATCTGAACCCGTTGATTTTTGGGGAAAAAGATGCTACACGTCTGATAGTGTCACTTGTATGGACCAATTTATTCCAAGTAATGACGTACGGCAAACTTAAGGAAATAGGTAGGTACCTCATTCAAAAAAAATATTTTTAGTAAGATAGTATGAAAATATGTATTATTAATAAATAAAAAGAAACGCGTTAAACGTATTTAAGTAGATATTTAAACTTCGCAATTGAAATATCGCAATCACAATAATATCTAATCGCAATTCGCAGAACGTTTAGCATTGACAGTTTATAATTAAATTGCGCAAATAACTTGTCATGTTAATTTCTCTTTCCTAAGATATAACTGGTCGATGTAGGTATTTATAATAATTATACCTAGTTGTTTTACAGCCCCAGAAATATCTAGATATTCATTTTCTGGGAAATCAAGTAAGTATGTTGCAAATACTGGATACTGATAGGACTGTTGGAAACCAGTAGATACCTATTTCTTTATTCAAATACAGATTAAATAATTTTGGGATAATCTCTTCCTACTATTCCTAACCACTGCAACACCTGAAAGTCAGAACCAACATTGCTCACCAGCAGAAAATCGCAGAGATTCCCATAGAAACGTCCCAACAATCTTGCAGCCCACAACGAAATTATTTAGAAAAGAACACGGAGGACTACAACCATAGTTTTCACTATCCTGGAATAGCAAGCAACTTTTATTTTTTTGGAGTGAGTAATCATCCAATGACTTCTACCGTTATGGGCTTCGATCAAGGATAAGCTCTGGGTGAAGCGAGAGGGCGTGTCAGACTTTTACTGACTAAAATCCACCCGTGTTCCTTCAATTGCTAGTGTCAGGGCCGCGGTAACTCTCTTTCAAATTTATTCGCGACCCAGACAGGCATCGGCTCTAGCGGACCCCGTAGTTTTTGCTGACAAGTCTATGAGGCGCGCGTGGAATACTACGCGCCGTCGACTCGTGTCTTGTGAGTTTATGTAAGTATGTGTGGCACGTAATCTCCTGAATCACCATAACAATTTGAACAATTCTCCCACCATATGAAAGGTACTTACATTATTCTAGATGGAAGTTTAGATGTATAATTCCATAAGAAAGTAGGTCCATAATCTCCTGCCTCTTCGAAACACCATAACACGCGGTACTTTCCTGCAGCCATGCCCCATAGGCCTTACTAATGGCATGTGACAGCGCGGGTGATGGATCGGACGCTCCCCTCACCCCCCTCGCTCTCCTGCACGGCTACCGATAAAATTAGACGATTTTGCCCCAAAATGAGACATTCTTGTGCGAGATATTTTGTTATTTTTATTTTATTTTGCTGGATAGTAAACAATCAGTTTGGCTCTCGTGATAGTTAAGTTGCCAGCTGTTGTCACCGCTGCTTCTTATGTTGTATGCAATAGTTGTAATACCTCTGGTACCTGGTGATGGCACCAGAAGATACAGCAAAAAATGTCTCATGTGCATATGATTGCACTGACTTCAATAACACTCTTTAATTCGGAACATAGACTAAATGGAAGAATAAAACGTGTTGCGCTAACCCTAAATAGCATGGACCAAGGACAAGAAAATTATAACGGTGCCTGTCGGTATGGAGTAAGCTACTATATAGGATCATGGCTCCAGAAACAGCAGCAAAATCCACTCATCTGTTAATTAAAAGCAATGATAAGACGATCAAAAGACGAACTAACTGATATACCTATGGCAATTAATTTGCCCATTTAAGGGCTAAATGAAGCCCAGAGAAAATGTGACGTTTTGGCACCGAAATAACCTAACTTACTATGTAGATTAAGATTTTAGCCTACACAGGCTGAACCAAGAATCAACAAAAGACAGCAAAAAAAAAGTCTTGCTCCTAATTAACTACATTATTACATAAATCGCTATATGTTCACAGGCGTGTCACTGTTCATGTTTTTCTTTAAATAACTAGGATTATGCTTTACAAAAACATAAACGTACAAACGAAAGGAAACCTGACTACGCTAATTGCTGTCAATAAAGGCTGAGGTAGACATTATTACGAGACTTTACATATAGATAGACATTCTGGGTAGCCACAGGCCAGATATTAACTTTAACCGCAGAGTAACAACTACCTCATAACACCCATTGGCGTGATTTATATATATTCCTAGTTCTTTAGTTGGCTTAGAAATATAATATTTCTACAGAGCAGAACGCTTTCCCCCCGAAAGGGGTTGGCAGAATAATTCTCTTATATCTTCTTCTTTTCGTGTGAGGTTGTGGCCCCTCTGGTGTCAGAGTTGATTAAGCCACCTCTGGGAACCCCAGACGCCTCTGACTTGGCTATTTCACATACTTACATTAATTATATAAAATCAAGGTTTCCTCACGATGATTTTCCTCACCGTTGCCTGTGATCTTCTTCTAAGATAAACTTAGAGAGTACATATGAATTTGAAAAAGTAACATTGGTACTTGCCTGGATTTGAACCCACGACGTCAAGCACGAGAGGGGAGGTCTTAGCCACTGGCCACCACGACACAAATCAGCCATGGCAGTTGGAACAATGCTAAAATGTTAGGGGTTCATCATGTGACATTCCAATAGCGTTTGGCATTCCCTTTACAATTTTGGAATTTATCCTATCGCTATCGATAGATCTTTCGTGAGTAGAATTGCAATTGTCCAAAGCCTCTGGGAGCCAAACATCATATAATCAATCTCGATCAACAAAGCAGTTAAATTAATGTCTAGTAACAAAGGTACATAACTAAACTATGTGAAGGCTAACAACAATGGAAGAAATTAATGATAACGTTGAAGAAACATTAACACATAAATTTATTGTTATGGACATGATACCGGTCAATCTTAACTCCATTTTTTAGAAGCAATTGTTGATCTTGTTCTTGATGAATAAATTAGACAGAAAACAAGATAAAGGCTTATTTATAAAGTATTGACGCAAATTTTTGTCAAGATAATTTAGTGGAAAGACTTCGCAGAAAGTTGCGAGGATGGGACCAACATGTTTCATCCTCTCTCTATCTAGGGAAATCGGATAGCCTTACATCGGGGCCTTAATAAAAGGTGATGTTTAGATACAGATTCAAAAAATCATTGAGCAGTCGATTTAGTCCATGTTCAACCACCACAATCTTCACACCCCCGACCATGTTGAACCCTTAAATGTTTCAATATTTCATTGGTCATCTTTTCTCTGACCATATTTAACTTATTGTTGTTAGGTCACTAATAATGATATTAAAGTAATACTGAGTGCAGAAGGGTATTTATTTTCTTTACAATTAATCTTTTACAGGTGTTAGTAGCTGTTGGGTAAAAAATAGCATGGCTTTTTGGTAAACATTGATGATGATGAGCTACCTGGGGATTATATTTTTTTTAAACTTTTTAAAACAACGTGACCGTGCTAAGATCTCAAGATTATTCAAACTGCAGTCTGACGTCTGGGAGGAACTTTTATCCGAATGGTAATCTTTCCTTCCGTTCGTGAGCGGCCAGGACATAGTTGGAGGTGGACCACTGTATTGCCCAATTTCTCACAGGTCAGGGCAACTTTAAGAGTAAATTATTTTCTTTCAAGCTTGTAGCTTCGACTTTCATATGTATGTTTAATTTGTTAGGTAGCTACCTAATTGTATCACCTTAAACCCACAAAGATTTATCAATCTCAGAAGACCCAAATGTCCGTTTACTTGCATCCTGGGTGACCTGAACAACACCTCAAACGCTGAAATAAACGTGGCCATTTACTGGGTCCAAACAGTATGAGTAAAATGTACCGCGACATGAAAAGAAGAAAAATACTATCAATTTCTTATTTACTAAATATATTTGAACAAGAAAACATCAATAATTAAAACTGCGGTTAGTTATGATCGATCACTGATACCTGAATAAAAACTCATTCTGAACTCAATGTCTTAATAAACATCTGGGCCTACATAGGTAGTTTACCAAGCGTTCGTGGTAAAAAGCCAAGGCTTCAAGCAAACAAAACTACCGAACTAAATACTTATACTTTCGTTACGTTCGATTGTTTAATTTGATTAATTACTCAGTCAAGGTCTAGGCGAGACAGATCATGGCTTTGTCTTGAAACTATGGAGGCATAGCAATGAGCGTGCAACGTGGTAATACACACATGAATAGTTAAAGTTTAGCTTCCGTACTAAGCCTATTTCTGGTTTGAGAAGGACGGCACTCTTTCTCAAATTACTCTACGTCTGACATGTCTTGGTCCGTCATATCAGTGCATGGGACCCAAGGAAGCAATACCTACATGTCCTTTACCGACCCAAACGATGTATCAAGAAGTAATGTTTCTTTTCTCGTGCAAGTACTAATGTGACTTTTTCCAATTCATATGTTCTTTCTTAGTTTATCTTGGATCACTGACAACGGTGAAGGAAAACATCGTGAGGAAACCTGGACTCATAGTAAATATAAGTTTGAAATCGCCAGCCCACATTGAGCAAGCGTGGTGATCAATGCTCATGTCTTCTCTGTATGAGAAGAGGCCTTTGCCCTGCAGTGGGACAATTACAGGCTGGTATTATTGTATCATCAGGTATTCAGGAGAAAGTAACTGGGGGTAGAAAGGATGGCCAATATCTAGAAGGAATCCTGCAAGTTTAAATACATAGGTACCTATATCAACTCAGCCTATCATAGCCTACTTCTGGACACAGGCCTCTCCCAAGCTGCGCTACAAAACCTCGTCCTTAATTTTCTGCATACAGTCTGTCCCAGCCCTCTTTTCGTCTATCACTAAATTAAGCCAGAATCAAACTTACAGTTGGAGTTCATAACTTCTAATTGAATATTAGTGCTAAGTGTATCTGCTTGTACAGTTTTTATTGTTTCTGAACTTGGACATGATGAAAATATTAACTTCTCACGAATCAAACCAACAAATCTGACACGGAAAGAAAACAATCAGATAACATAGACGGATATAGAAATCAATCACATAATAATCCAAGGTTACGGTCAAGTCAAATCTATATATCTATAAAAGCGAAAGGTGACTGACTGACTGACTGACTGACTGACTGACTGACTGATCAATCAACGCACAGCCAAAACTGCTAAGCCTAGAAGCATGAAATTTGGCAGAAAGGTTCCTCAAGTGACGTAAGTGTGCACTAAGAAAGGATTTTTGGAAATGCCACCCCTAAGGGGGTAAAAAGGGGGTTGAAAGTTTGTATGAAAAATCTAATTCCTTTGACCAAAATTCTTGAAACTTAGCACAAATAGTATTCTAAGTAAATGATAAAGATTGACATTATTAGTTTTTCAAAACTACCCCCAAATAATGATTTAGGGGTTGTTGAAATTTGTATAGAAAAATGTGATTTCTTGGGTCAATAAACTTGAAACTTGCCACAAATACTAAACTAAATAAACAATAAAGGTTGCTATTATTATTTTTTGAAACTACCCCCAAAATACGATTTAGGGGCGTGTTTTTTTTTTTGAAGAAACTAATTATTTAAATAGACAATAAAGGCTTTCATTGTTAGTTTTTCGAAACTACCCCCAAAACATGATTTAGGGGATGTTAAATTTTTTGAAGAATCTGATTTTTTGGGTGAATAAACATGAAACTTGACATAAATACCATCCTAAATAAACAATAAAGGTTTTCATTATTAGTTTTTTGCAACTACCCCCAAAAGACGATTGAGGAGGTGTTTTTGAAAATCTGATATTTAGGGTCAATAAACTTGAAACTTGCCACAAATACTAACCTTTAGGTTATAATTTTTTTTTTTTAAACTACCCCCAAAAGACGATTTAGGGGATGTTAATATTTTTGAAGAATCTAATTTCTTAGGTCAATAAATATGAAACTGCTTAAATACCAACTTAAATAAACAATAAAGGTTTTCATTATTAGTTTTTCGAAACTACCCTTAAAATACGATTTCGGGGTGGTAAAGATTTTTGATTACTTTTACTGCATATAGCTTCTTTTTAAGATGTAGGGGAGCACTTAGGAGCGATTTTTGGAAATTCAACTTTTGAATGGGTTTAAAGGGAGACATTTATTTGTATGAAAAATCTTATTCCTTTGGCAAAATAATAAAGGTTGGCATCATTAGTTTTTCGGAATTATCCCCAGAAGTCGATTTAGGGGTGTAAAATTTTCTTTGAAGAATCAAATGGCACTAATACGGAGAACTACCGAACTGGACCGTATGTCTCAGGTAAACATAGTTGTGAGTGACGTTTTAGTGTTGCGTAATTTACGCTCTATTAGGTTTTTGTGTTGTGTCGCGTAATTTACGCAGCATTCGTTTTCATACTAAAATAGTTTTTGGTCCACCCGAAATTATGAGTCTCAAAAAACCCGACCAGTCTTCTGCTCCATATATCTTATATAAAATGCTTTGTCCTGAATGACTGACTAACGGATCAACGCACAGCCTAAACCGCTGATCGTAGAGACCTGGAACTTGGAGAGTATGTTTTTGTGTGACGTAGGCATCCGATAAGAAAGGGTTTGCCTAAATTCTTCCCCTAAACGGGAGAAAAAGGGGGACAAAGTTTGTATGAAACATCTAATTCCTTCAGCTAATATTCTTGAAACTTGGCATAAATAGTAATCTAAGTAAATGATAAAAGGTTGACATTATTAGTTTTTTGAAACTACCCTCACAAGACGATTAAGGGGGTATTGAAGTTTGTATCGAAGAATTTTATTTCATGGGTTACTAAACTTGAAACATTGCACAAATACTAACTTAAATCAATTATAAGGTTGTTATTAATAGTTTTTCGAAACTACCCCCAAAAGACAATTTGTTTTTTTTTATGAATCTTTCTTCTTGACTTAATTAGTTTTAAACTTGACATACATACCAACCTAAGTAAACAATACAGGTTGAAATTCTTAGTTTTTTTAAGTTAACCCCAAAATACGGTTTTTAAGGGGTGTTAAGGTTTTTTGAAGAATCTTATTTCTTGAGTTAATAAACTAGAAACTTGACATAAATATCAACTTAAGTAAACAATAAAGGTTGTCATTATAAGTTTTTAGAAACTACACTCAAAAGTCGATTTAGGGGGAGTTAAAGTTTTTTGAAAATCTTATTTATTGGTTTAATAAACTTGATACTTGTCAAAAATACCAACCTAAACCAACAATAAAGGGTGATATTATTAGATTTTCGAAACTGCCTCCAAAATACGATTTAACAGGTGATAAAGTTTTGTTAAAGAATTTTATGTCTTGGGTTAATAAACTTGATAGTTGACATAAATACCAACCTGAGTAAACAATAGAAGGTTGTCATTATATTTTTTCGACACAACCCCCCAAAATAGGATTTAGTGGAAGTTAAAGTTTGTTATGAATCATACGGGACAAGGTTTCGTTTTTGATGTAGGGATCTAGGGGAGCACGAAGAAGGAATTTGCGGAAAATCAACCTTTCACCATCATCATCATTTCAGCCAAAAAACGTCCACTACTAAACATAGGCCTTCCCCAGCGCCGCCACACTGATCGGTCCTGTGCGTTTCGCATCCACCGGACTCCCGCAGCCTTGACCAGGTCGGAGTTCCTAATTTGCTTTTTCCGGTTCGCAGTCACCACTGAACTGTCAACCTTTAAGGGGGTGAAAAGGGGGCAAATTGTTTGTATGAACAATCTCATTCCGTGGAGATAAAGTAAATAATCAAAATTAACATAACACGTTTTTTAAAACTACCTCCCCCCTGATAGGATTACGTGATTTTAGTTTTTTTGAGACATCTTACTGAGCAACTAACTAAAATAAACAAAAAATTCAAAAGAGAAAAAGGGTATATTAAGTTTTAAGGGGCGGATTTTACATAGTAGCGGTATCCTAAAATGTTCCAAACCTATATATAAACCGAAGAACTTTACGAAACCACATTTTTATTTGGTTTAATAACAGCTTATTTTTGGTTGCCATCACACGAACGAAGTCGCGGGCGGAGTTAATATTATAAATGTGAAAGTAACTCTGTCTGTATCTCTGTCTACCTTTTCACGCATAAACCGCTGAACCGATTTAAATGTAATTTGGTTCGGAGATATTTTGATACCCTGGGCAGGACATAGGATAGTTTTTATCCAAACATACTTACGGAAATCATACTTAAGGGAGTGGAAAGAGGGGTAGAAGTTTGTATGGAAAACCTACAATATTAAGCCGCGATATAAAAAATAAGCAATTCGAATTTCTAATGCTTCGCAGACGAAGTCGCGGGCAACAGCTAGTACCAAATAAGTTGACAATTGGAAAACCACCGAATGCACGGTACAATAGAGTCTACAATCAACAATTCAGTGAAGTCAATATAATGTTGTCTTCATGACGGGTTTCATTTAGTTAATGGCCTAGATCTGATGTGAGGCAACTTCATAGAGGAGAGTAATCGGATGGGTGACCAGCTACGCGGAACTAGTGGTTTGAACTACATTAGAAGTTAGCTCTGTTTCTTTAGGAGAAAAATAATGTGTAGTATTTATTGTATTTGAAGAATGAAATTTTTTTTTATCATTGTTCTAGTATTGTTATTTATTTTTATTATTGTTCTGGTTCTGGATATTTTACATTCTGGCTTGCAAGGAGTTGCTATAGAAAAATGGTTATTGCACTATTCTTATCGCTGACTTCAATATGAGCTATGTAGATTGGAATCAAACTAATTGCAAAAATATCTGCTGTCGATGTATTCGCATGCTGCGCCGTTTAACTTATTAACCATAACACCTTTTTTGTTTGTATTTATAGGGTTCCTAACGGCAAGAATTTTTCTGAATTTTAGATAAACTGTTGACGCTGTTAAATTCATTAACTAAGAAAGCTTATAAAATTGTCATAGCAGGAGATTTTAACATTGGCATATTGGCATATTAGAGAGAAACAATAATTCGAATGAATTGCAAAATATGCTATTCAATTTTAACTTAAAACTAGCTCTTAGGGAACTTACTCGAATGAAGAGCAAAACATGCATAGACAATTTTGCGCATAATTTCAGTAAGCCCTGCAAAACCTTGGTATTAGAATTCGCCTTATCTGACCACACATTGCAACTACTTTAATTCCCTGTTAACAAATTGTATGCCATAAATAAGTGGCGTATAAATATACGTCATTATAGAAAAGAAAACTTATCTATTTTTAAGAATCATTAAAGATGATTTTCATTTACTGAGTTATATAAAGCTTAAAACCCCGATACAGCATATGAGGCTTTTTTTGGATTTATTTACATTGCTTTATGGCCTATGCTTCCCCCATATCGGATTAACAGTAAATATTAAAAAAAGGAAACTGGATGTCACGTGGTATTAAGATTTGCAGCATAAAGAAACGTCAACTGCTCTGGCAATATAGAATAAAGCCTAGTCAGACCAATAAAACTCATCTAAAAATTACGCCATGAAGTATAAAAAAATTATAAAGCTGACTCAACCTACTCCAAATAATTATAAAATTAAGACATCTACGAATAAATCAAAACTACCTGGCAAATAATTCAGCAAAGTAAATTAAATATACCAAAGTGTAATATAGATAAAATATATACTAATAATAAAACTATTACAGAGCCAAAACACATAGCTGGTCTTTTTAATAACTATTTCAAGACAAAATTCAATTGAGGAGCTCGTGGCTAAATAATAACAGCAATAATGTCAACAAACTCGACATACGTTACAATAATGATATCATTGAAGTTGATACAATAAAATTTTTAGGACTTAACATTGACAAAAAGTTAAATTGGAAGGCACATGTCAGGACTGTCAGTAAGAAAATAAGAACCTCAGCATATGCTCTGTATACACTCGCCGCAATAGTTAGTGTTGATGCTTCGCTCACCGCATACTACGGCCTAGTGGAGTCCATCCATCTTTTGGAGTAACTCGACTGATAGGGAACTAGTTTTCAAAACTCAAAAGAGGTGCATTCGGTCGATGTTTAAACTTGAATCCGCTACGAGCTGCAAGCCTTATTTTCAAAACACTAAAAATTGACATTGCCTTGCCTTTATATATTAGAAAATGTCATGTTCTTCAGAACTAATCCTCATTTATTTTCTCGCATGGCAGATCGATTTCCTCGTAACAGATGGGACAATACTCAAATTTGTCAACATCAGCACAAAACGGCACTTATGCGTAAAAGTGTCTTTTGCATGGCTTCAGAAATTTACAATAAATTTCCTAACAGCTGAAAGCAGTTAAATTATTTAGCATTTAAAAAGAAAGTTAAGAGCTGAAAAGCGCTGTATATAAGCAATAAAATAAAATCAGCAGACGATAAAATAAAAACTACCTGGAAAATATAAATAATGAAACAGGTAGAAAAAAAACAGCGTAATATTGAAATTAATTTAGCGACTGCACATGGTCCCATACAATCAGATGTAGAGGTTGCTCAGTAATTTGCTTTTCCTTTTAAAACTACAGCAGCTTTAAACTCCTCTCCCGTGCTCTCTGCTGACTTACTTAGAAATAATGTAAATGCGTGCCCTTCGGAGTTTAAGTTTCAACATACAAACCCCCAGGCTATTTTAAAAACTTTTGAAGATCTAAAAATTAAATCAACAGAAGATCTTTGGGGATTATCTGTAAAAGTATGTAAATCATTCATTGAAACTATTGCACCCTATTTAGCTTTCATTTTTAACACGAGTGTCGAACAAGGAATTTTTCCGGACACAGTAAAGTAGTTCCATTGTTAAAAGCCGGGGATAGCAAAGAAGCCAATAATTATAGGCCAGTTTCAATTCTGCCGGTTCTCAGTAAAGTCTTCGAAAAGTTAATGCTCAACCAATTGTTGCGTCATTTTAACAAACATTCCATCTTTCATGATCAATAATACGGTTTCACCAAAGGGCGTTGCACAACTGACGCTGGCGTCACCCTATTAAAGAACATCTTTAACGCCTGGCAAGAAGCACAAGACGCCATTGGAATCTTTTGCGACCTCTCGAAAGCGTTCGATTGCGTTAACCATGAGACATTATTGTTAAAACTCGAGCACTATGGGATTAGGCATACGGCCCTTGAATTACTTAGATCATATATGAAAGCCAGACAACTTAAAGTTCAGGTAAACGGCGTCAACTCACTAGGGTCTGAAATGACAATGGGCGTTCCTCAAGGCTCTATATTGGGTCCATTCCTCTTTTTAGTTTACATTAACGATTTGCCCCAATTATTACAAAATCAACCGAAGATCGTGTTATTTGCTGATGACATTTCAATCTATCTAAAATAGATTATTTTATCTAATCTATTTAAAATAGATCGACGATCACAAAATCTTGATGATGTGAATAAGTCTATATACATCAGGTCCAAACTTGGTACACGGCAAACAATTTGGTACTAAATGAAAAAAAAACCAAATGTATTAGATTCACATTGCCGAATGTTAGTCAAAGTCAAAGTCAAAGTCAAAGAATCTTTATTGTGAGACAGCGGTTACAGAGTTGTTATTGAGAGATTTTTGTGTGCGTTTGCACTGCTCCACCGTGTTAGGCATACAATAGTTTGAAAAAAATTATATTATCCTAGATATAAGTTTATGTGATATGTGTTAATTTAATAGAATATAAATTTCAATTGAAATAGAGACTTATTTTGCATCAAAACATAAAACCAGTTTGTCACTAGCTCATCACGAATCTGTCGGACAAATATTCATGTACTGTATAATACGGTCTATTTACCAAAAAGTCATGTAATTTTTTCTTAAAAAGTTAGAAGTAGCGAATGTGACATCATATTGAATGGAGAAAAGCTGGACTATGTGAATCAAACAGTTTTCCTAGGAATCACTCTAGATGACAAATTACAATTGAGGCCTCACATAACATCTCTGGCAGAACGGCTAGAAAGATAATACATTTAACGGATGTAGAAACCGCGCGTTTGGTCTATTTTAGTTACTTTCACAGTATTATGTCATACGGGATTTTACTGTGGGGTCGGGCGGCTGACATTGAATCAATATTTATATTGCAAAAGAGAGCTGTCAGAGCCATATATAAGTTAAGTCATCGAGAATCTCTTAGGGAGCTATTTAAAAAGATTAATATTATGACAGTTTCTTGCCAATTTATTTATGAAAATATTATGTATGGAAGGAAAAATTTAAATCTCTTTAGTAAAGTTAGTGATAGACACAATTGTAATACCAGAAATAAAGATAAGTTAGATCAACCATCTTATAGATTAGCTAAAGTACACACATCTTTCATGTGATACTGTGTTAAATTCTATAACAAAATACCTTGTGAGATATTAAAGTTAAATGAAAGAAAATTTAAAACAATAGTTAAAAGCACACTTTGTAAACAAGCATATTACAAATTAGATGATTATATTCAAGAAAATAATGCTTGGAAACATGCTGGTCCTGCTCCATAAGCCTATCTTTGGTGTGGACAAAATCAAAATGGTTAATTTGTAGTATATTCATAATTATAGTAACGCTTTTTTTCTTCTCTTTTTGTTTAAAAAATTGACTCGCACACTGTTCTGTTGTTGTTTAATTAGGAAATGTACCTATGTTTGCAATATTTGTAAGTACGTGAGAACCATGTTCCTATTTATCAAGTAATAGTAGGTTATGCAATGGTCATATAATATGCGTTATTAAAACACGAGCGTGGGTTTATCACATGAGGCGAAGCCGAATGTGATAATAATAACACGCGAGTGTTTTAATACCCAATTATAAGCCGTTGCATACACTTTTTTATCTTCACTCATACAGTTGAAATAAAATAAAAGTGGAAACCGAAAAAATATGCAGCATGGCGGGCAATTAAGATTCTCATCAGCGCAGCGCGCGCATCCATACACAGTGACACTAGCTCATAAGCGCCAATAAATTAAAAAGTAAAAGTGTGCTATAAAAATTAAAAAGTTATTTTATGATGCAGTTGTTTGAAAATCGAAGGAAAATGTTGCACTGTAATGATTAATTAATTAATTCTGTAATGTTTTTTTTTTAAATTTTACTTTTCCACGAATATAAAGTACGTGTTTATGCAATACTTTTTGAATTCATAACTGGAACATTACGTTATGAGTGTAGATAAAGGAATTTACCTGTTAGTGCTTGTAATTCTCTCATACCTATATGTAGTATAGTAGTGCTGGGTACATCGTCTTCACGTATATGAATTTATTAACTTTTTTTTAAAAGAGTAAGTATGGAGTTTCTTGTGCGTTCTTCTCCATAACAAGCTACATTTCCAAATGCACGGTAGAATCATTTTTTATTACTTGTAAATTTTAACGTTCAAAAGTGCCGCATAATGGCCTACTTGAAATAAACACATTTGACTTTGACTTTGAAGAATTTCCTAGCAGATAAAAAAAATCATTTAAAAATCATTCAAGTTATAATAAGCTTATAATAAGCTTATTATACCTCAATGAGATTTTAAATGTAATTTTGTAATCTATTTTCTTTTATTATTTTATTATTCTTGACATTTTTAATAATTTATTGCCTTATTGATAATTCTGATTTGATTTATTATTTTATTATGTTGACTTTTTTTTTTCTTTTTTTTTCTGACTTTCTAGAACGATAATTTTGAATTGTATGCTTATTATAATTTATATGACGTCTAAAATTGAGATGAAGTGCATGTTAAGATGGTTTGGCCATGTTGAGAGAATGTATGAAAGGCGACTAACGAAAGGTATTTATAAGGCAGACGTAAATGGAAACGCCGAGTGGGGACGCCCTAGAAAGACGTATGTCTTATATCTATAGACCATATAGGTGATGTTCCTCATGAAAGGCCATGGCATGGCAAGTATGTAAGCAGGTGGCGTTCTGTAATTTCTATGTGTAACCTTAAATTATGGATTGAGGAATGATGTAATAAGACAACATTGTGGTTAAAAAGAAGATGTTTTGACTAAAATTGAAAAGAGTATGCTAAGAGAGGATGAATAAAAGGCGACTAACGGAAGGTATTTACAAGTAAGACTTGAATTGAAACGTGGGCGATGTTCTTCAGAATTCTTGAGAATGCGACCGTATTGGTGATGTTCTTCAGAAAGGCCAGGTGCGCAGAACTCATAACTGGCGTGCGTGTATGAACGTGAGTATGTAAGGACCGTAGTAGGTGGCGTTCTGTGGTTTCAGTCTACCCCCATGAGAAAAAGGCGCGGGCTTATGTATGTATGTATGTTTATTTTGATCTTGAGGACTTGCCTCTCTTCATGCGTTATGAATATTTGCAACTTTCTGTCCTCCGGCATTCTTTCAACATATCCTAACGATCGTGCTCTTGAGAACTTAAAATTCTACAAGTTAGTGCCAATTAATTCGGAGATTTATTTGCAAGTTTCGACATCCTCTAATAGCACGACTTGCATTTTATCAAGCACCTTAGCCAATAATAACGCTTTCAAAATAAATTATCATACATATGTGTTATCTAAGAAATGATCCAAATCTACTTAAGAATAACTGCTTAGTGAATACCAATGGTGATGATGGTTTGTCTAAGATTTCTTTTCGATGTCGTCGAGTGTTATAGCCAATATCGTTTTCAAAACGATATTCAACGGGATTGACATAAGGTTCTTAGTAGCTTTTCAAATTCAAATTTCATTTATTTCAATCCATTTAAGATCATATTAAGTACGTTGTAGGTACATTTGAAAAAATAGAAAATAACATAGTAAATATACCTATATAAATATAATTAATTAAATCATATTAAACAAATTAAAATCTTTTTCTTTTATTAAATTTGCATTATAATATTAAATTAATATTATAAAAAAAAACGATAACTAATACGCCTGCCTTTGAGTCATTTGTTTGTTTTTCATTACATTATTCATATAACAATGGTTAATATATTGACAATCAAACCTGTTCGCAAATACGCTCAGGACGGTGTTGGAGGCGGTCTGGAGCCTGCGCCCCAGAGATGTACACCACTTTCGTATCGTCGTGTGGAAACAGTCGACACGGGCGTCAGCAAACATCCTCGACTCGCTGCAGTGCCGGGGCAGCCCCAACAGCGCCCTGAACCCATAATATACTGAACACGGAGAGTGATGTACTACTTCTGGGTACATGACCCCACAGGCTGGCCGTGTACACAACGTACAAAACGCTCTGAAAAGAGTTACTTTGACAGCCCTCGAGTAATGAACAAACCTCCGCTCCCTCCGCTCTCTATCAATGTCCGCAACGTTCCTCAGGTCAGAGGTCACGATGTGCCTGAGATATTTGAACTGTTAAACTCTTTTTAACTTGATACCGTTTAGTCTAATAGGTGGAACTGAATTCGGGCAGCTCCGACCCCCGGCCCGAAAGACCATGCATTCACTCTTCTTTGCATTATAGAGCAAACTGTGATCCAGCGCGTAACGCTCACAGATGCAACCTTGAATAATGTACAGGCTGCATCAGGAGTTGTTTACTATACGGACCTTGTGGAAACTAGAACAAATTTCCGTGCGTTCAAGCGTTTTTGCCATACCTATTATTGGAACCAAATATAACAGCTCACAATGTTAGGACCCATTAATATGTATTAATGCTAATTTTTTATCCGTGGTGCTAGGCAACTGGGCTTATCCCAGTTGTATATGACCCTTTGTGCCTATTGGCCTTGTTTGTTCTGTCTCCTGCTTGATATGGAGGGAAGTGGAAATTTACATTTTTCCTACTCCTCCGTTATTCTTTTCTGATTAATTTCGTTGCGGGATCCAAGACAGGTAAATTCATTCTCCGGGACTTCGTCGAGCTTCATTGCCTCGGCGCTTTTCTGGTGGTCGCCACTGTTGATTCTGGCTTTCAGGAGTTGCAGTGGTTTGGGAATAGTGCGGTGGGATTGTCCCAAATAAAAAAAAAAAAAAAAAAAGATGCAACCTGGAAAGATCACACACCGAGGCGCTCAGCAGCACCATATCCTTCGCGTAACTAATAACCGGCTCCGACAGAGGACTCGACCATCGAAAGTTTGCCTGGTTAAGATACCAGTACATGAACATTTGTATCAGTTCGAGAGGCATTCGATGCTTTTTAATTTTTGCCATAAGTTGTCTTAGCTAACCAGGTCGAACACCTTCGAGAGGTCGAGAAAACAAACATAAATAGGTGTGCTAATGTCGAAGTAGTACTTGATAATTTGCATCAAACGCAAGATAGCTGACTCAGTAGATAGTCCCAATTTAAAACCAAATTGATAGTTTTAATAAGCTCGGAATGCCATATTATGGTATCACATTTTTACTTTTAAATCATCGGTACTGATTTTGCTGCAGTCTTAGGTACACTTTTTTACCAGTAAGGAGCTTAGGCAGTTTTCTCTAGTTTTTTTTTTTGTCTAATATAGCTAAATTGTATTTCATCTCCACCCAGGATGCATTCTGCCCCAGTACCCTGACGCGTCAAAACTATCATAGTTTGACTGTAAAAAAGCACACCCAAAATAACCTTGCTCTAAGAGCGTATGGTCACCCCCAAGTACTTACTTACTGGATCAGAATATTGTAACTTACTTAATGTTGTGTACTGTACATTGGAGGCTATTTCTTATCTTATGTATGCAAAATCATTCTTACACCACTTTTAGGAATAATTATTGAGTTTTTATTAATGAGCCTTGAAATTAATCTATATAATGTTAGTCAATTTAAATGAGTTAAATATCAACTACTTATCTAACGTGACAGTTCAATATTTTTCTAACAAAAAATGTTAAGTGCCCACTTGGGTAATACTTACTGGGTTAGCCTTTCTTAGCTTAATTTAACATCACTCCGTTTCAAAATCTTGGTAACTTGATTTTTAGGGTTCCGTACCTCAATAGGAAAAAACCGAACCCTTATTGGATCACCTTGTCGTCCTTCAGTGTTTTTTTTAAAGTTTGCAACCCCTTGCAGCTTTGGAAAAAAAACTCTAGATCAAAGCAATCAAGAGATACAGCCGTTAATGACGCATATTTTACACTCGCAAGGGTATCAAAATCTACAGGGTATTCTTCAGCCGGGCATTGTCGCCCTACTTGAAGAAGAGTACCACCACACCCCTGCACCATGCCTGTGGCGTTTTGCCCTCGAGTATGACGGAATCAAACAGCTTTTGAAGGGCCTTGAGGACCGGTTTTCCACCCGCCTTCAGGAGTTCAGCCATGATTCCGTCATCACACGGCGCCTTGCTGTTTTTAAGCTGTTTCAGAGCCATCCTAATCTCGTACAGGCTGACGTCCGGGATATCTTCCTTCTTTATGCTAGTCTCGCAACGGGTTTGCTGATTGATGTGTACAACTGTCCATAGAATGTCTCGATCTCCCTCAGAAGCTCCGGTTTGGCGGAGACGATCCTGCCATTGTCGGTCTTCAGTTTCGTGAGCTGGCTGTGCCCAATAGCCAGATCCCTTGAAAAAAACCTCGGAGCCTTTATTTCACTCAATCGCGTCTTCGACTGCAACCATCCTAGCGAAATATTTTGTGAATAAATCTGACTAATCTCTTACTATGTTGTAGTTGGTTTCCAGTCTAACTGGATACAACTGAATCATTCATCATCATAATTTCAGCTGCAAGACGTACAGTGCTGAACAAAGGCCGCCTCCAAGAGTCACCACATTGACTGATCCTGTGCGTCTCGCATCCAGCCGATTCCCGCCACCCTTTCCAGTTCATCGGTCCATCTAAATACCCGTACCTACCTACTTATTTTATATCAAGTGTCTGCCTATCTGATCTCCACAGCCCAGTAACTGCAGGCTAACACTATCGTGTATATATCGTGGTACCCCTTGCCAAGACATTTGTCAGATGTTCTGGTTTCTGATAACCCCTAAACGACAGCCGAGATCAACGGCTTCGGTGATTCTGAAAAGGTGTTTGTGTGTCACAGTGTTAGTTAATTGCCAAGAACCATTATGTGTGTATTATTCTCTGTGTAAGTCGCGCTAATGCCCAGAGCCGTTCCTGGTCTATCAGGATCACGAAAATAAGATCAGTTTTAGGGGCGTCTCTGGGTGTAGCAATTTGTGACAACATGTGTTATATAGTTTTCTCCAAACTTCTTGGCGGCCCCGAAGTTGGCTACAATGGCTGCGCAGTAGTAAATCTCATAAAAAAACAGCACCGTTTGGTGCCTTGCGCATCGGAAAGCCAATTTCAAGGCCCCAGAAGTTTGGCGAGAACTAATATAGCTTGGGTCTGGAATGAATAAATAAATAAATAAGTTAGAACTCGAAACCGGGTGCCGTGAACCTCCAAAACTATCGATGCAGGTACAGTGATGCTTTATGCAGCTGCGCGGGTGGAAGGTTTAACGGAAGCTATTGAAAATGTAAGCCGAGACTTGGATGCCATTAAAATCTGGTCTGACAAATTTGGGGTTTCTGTAAACCCCTCTATATATCTATATAGTATCAGGTCATTGTAATAGAAAGCTCATGTATGATGGGCATATATATAGGTATAATTTATAATATGTATAAAATATACATGTAACATATTATGTATTTAAGCAGCTTATAATTGTTATTTTTGTTATGTTGTTTGCATTCTACGGTTTAAACAATGCAACTGGTTTACTGGTAGAGAATGCTTAAGACATTAATTACACCATTGTACCTTTGTGCATGAAGTTTAAATAAATAAATGCCTTGAGCCATGGCAAACGATATAATGAATGAATGAATGAGTAATTAAGCTCTACTATAATTTATGTAAGTCTGACCAGATTTATAACACCTACAGTCAAAATCATCGGATTGATATGCGCGAGAGTGTCAGACGGTCGTCATTCCGCAAGCCGCGCTCGCGCAACACAGCCGCGTGTTTGAACATTTGAATTTAGAACAATCGATCGTGTTTTATATCGATAACTTGGAAATGTGGAGACTCTGTAAACTTTGAGTGACTGTGTCTTGTGTTTTATTTTCATTTTAATTTTAAATATTAGTTCAAGGAGTTAACATGTTACGATACGTGGTGAGATATTGTTTTTTTTTAATCCACCAGGGCCCTATTTATTTTAACAAACAATGCGAAATATTTGTCAAAAAAATATTAAATTGTCACCATTTCGCAAGAGGTTTCAGCTTCAAGAAATAAAATTACAATATACGAATTGTCAGATTTTCACCTGTCACCGATCAATTATTTTAAATAGGACTCTGGTGAAATGGAAATAACTAAAAACCTGATTAGACGTCATTATATCCTCCATTATGAAACAGTTTTCAGTTGAGTACATCTTGAATACAGGAAAATAAACAAAGTCCATAAGTTCTTGTAATGTTTTCATAGAATTATCACTATTACCCGCAGGTAAAGTGACTTCATTGTTTTCCTTACCTATCATCGAATCGATTTGTTACGATTGTGAAAATGATCCATATTTTACAGTGACCAGCTTTACGATGCAGTAACTGTGCCAGTGATTAATTGATTGTCACGACATGCATATGTAGGTAAATTTGGATGATGCACTCCAAGTTTATGCATACAAACATAGGACGTCTGCCTCGTTGGTGTAGTGGTTGCAAGCGTTACTGTAGAGCATGGAGGTCCTAGGTACGATTCCCGGATCGGACAAAGTGTTATTGGGTTATTTGATCTGGAATTTCTCAGTAGTAAAGTACGGAGTTTGGATATGTCCCCGGTAGATGGCAATAGGCTCGCCCTCCTATTACATGGGACTTAAAAATATAATGTGCGAAATGTTGCTTTACTAGGCACCGCATTTTTTTTTTGTGCAAGAAATTTGTGCACCCCTGCCTTACCCTTCGGGGCATACAGGCGTGATGTTGTCTTGGTTTCATTTGTTCAGTGTTTTGACACATTGAATGCGAAATTAATAATTTCGGAATATAAATTGTGACGCAATGTCATGTAAGGTACAGTCGGCAACAGTATCAAAAATCAAACTTTCTTTTAAGCATTTGGCTCTTGTTACACCGCCGCCGCCGGCGACGAAGCGATTAGCTATAGACAATTTTCTCGCATAAGAAACGAACAAAGATACAGATCCCAGATAGTTGATCGCTGGCTGTTAACAATGCCGGCGAGTAATCTCTCACCATAAGTTTGTCGCAGCGACAAGAGTTATCAAAGATAATACTCGCTCAGCGATACTCGCTCGGCAATGCTCGCTTGGCGGTCAGAACTCACGCGGAACCAACGAATCGGACTGACCGCCCGATCGAGTGGTGCGAGTAATCGGCCATCGCGCAAAAACACTCGCTGGTAAAATATCGAACTAGACACTCGCTTCTCGTTTCTCGCCAACTAGTATCTAGGTTCTAGCTCTACTCGCTGCTCGCTGATCGTCGGCGGTGAGACAAGTGCCTTTCCTTCTAAATATCTACTCTTTCATTAATTGAATTCACGAAAAACTGCAAAATTTTCTTCATAAACAACAAAACTTTGTAGTGCTTGACCATGACAGTGGTATGGTCTCTATAAAAAGTTATGTTTTTTTTATTTTATTCATAAAAATAGATATTGAAAACTAGTGGTTTTTAGAGAGTTTAATTATTTTTATGAACTTTACTGATCCACAAACCCCTTTCTGAGTTATCTACATCAAGTAAGTTCTACTTTTAAAACTGGTAGTTAAATAAGGAGAGCAACTTTCACGAATACTACTACTACTACCTACTCATCCATGGCTTCGTAACTCGACATTGAACACGCAGTAATTAAACTAATTGGTAGCACGTGTGTTGGATCATTCGGTTCCCTTCATGATGGTTGAGCTGGGTGGTGCCGATTCATTCGTCATGTTCGTGAACGGGCGCCGTCAGTTGGGATTGGTCATAACTGCTTCGGATGTTAATTTTTTTCTAGTATCTTTTATATAACTGCACAGTATATGTGTAATACTTACTTGTTTTAATACTTTACACCTGTACGTAGTGCTATTGTACGTAGTATGTAGTGCTATTCTGGGTGCATCGTCCTCACGGATATGAATTTATTAATGTATGTACTTATGTTAATATTGTAAAACACTTATTATTCTAAAAGGTTAAATATGGAGTTTCTTGTGCGTTCTTCTTCATAACAAGCTACCTTTCCGAAAGCACGGTAGAATCAATTTTTATTACTTGTAATTTTTTTCAAATGTGTAAACTTTACATAAACTAATTAAATAATTCACATACATGGAAGTTATATTCACATATATGTAACGTAATTAGTTTAAGTTTCCACTTTCTATATCTTGTGATAAGAACGCCGAAGAGATTATCTCCTACATACATAATTGTCATTATTTTATTACTAGGTTCAGCCAGCACCTTCGTCCCCGTAAAAGTCGGCAATTAACCCAAGGAAACCTACTCCCGGGGTAAAAAGTTTATTTTAACCTTCTCAAAGTCTGATTATACTTTGGAGCAGGACATAAGGATCTATCTCTACACCAAAATTCATCAACTCTGGTCCAGTGACTTAGACATTTAAACATAATAAACCAACAGACAGACACAGAGTTACTTTCTCATTAGTATGCAAATGTTGATTAATTACACAAAGCAGTTTAAACATCTTTTTTTTAAATCGGCCAAGTGCGAGTCGGACTCGCGCACGTAGGGTTTCGTACCATTATCGCAAAAAACGGCAAAAAAATCTCATTCGTTGTAGTGGGAATACATCATCTGTAAGTGAAAATAAGTGTAGTGAAACTTTCAGCTGTCTAGCTAACACGATTCATGAGTTACAGCCTGGTGACGGACAGTCAGACAGACAGACGGACAGTGAAGTCTTAGTAATAGGGTCCCGTTTTTACCCTTTGGGTACAGAATCCTAAAAATTAATGTTTTCTTACAAAAAGAGGCCAAAAATATCCAATATAATTACCGAAATAACTTCAATGGTAATAATTTCTGCTCGAATTCGGAAGTAAGTAGGGCAATCCCATGGCATCTTACACCTTGAACCACATTCACGTACAATTTGCATTCTTGACCGTTACGTTAACGTGGTTACGTTATGATGAAAACAGCTGCGCCCGCGCCGGAGTGCGAAAGTGAAAGTTTTTAATTTGTTTGTTTAGTGACTGTAAACTCTGTAGAGTGATGACACTGATGAAATAGTAACACTTGCACCCGAATGTATAATGCAGTATTTTAGCCGTGAAAAAATTAAAGAGAAGAGACACACCAATCCCAACGAACACTTGTTTCATTAAGAAAACTAAAAAAAAAAGTGAATAATTTTCACTTTTGGAACTGACTGTACCTACCTAACCTACACACATTAAACCGTTTACATAGCGCACGCAACGGAAGCTCTCAAAACGGAATATTTTTTCCCGTTTTTGCAACATTTTTCATTTATGCCCCGCTCCTTTTGGTCGTAGCGTGATGTTATATAGCCTATAACCTTCCTCGATAAATGGACTATTCAACACAAAAATAATTTTTCAAATCCAACCAGTAGTTCCTGAGATTAGCGCGTTCAAACAAACAAACTCTTCAGCTTTATAATATTATTATATTATATAGTATAGATAATAATATATAGATTATAGATATAGATTAATAATTAATTACGGTCAGCTGAGGACGACTTTTTAATGATATTTTTTGCTATGACTTCCTTGTATAAAATTGTTAAATTACATGAGCAAAAGCAATTTTTAAAATATGATCATACTTTTCCGATACGTCAATAAATTCGTTAACATTTTGATCTTTAGTAACAATTGATTAAATAACTCTCTCCACCATGGGCCAATCTTGGCATAGTTGGCATCTCCCACCTTGAGCCACATTCTGCGATGCTCGACCACTTCGTGACGTAACGATCTTGTCGTCCTCCGTAACGCAATATAATGTATGACCATCATAACATAATTATCGTAAATACCTTCAGTGATGTGCGTATAAAGGCAAACAAGTTCATTTGGAATGAAAATAATTTAATTATAAAGGTTGTAAACAATACCTAACTATTTATATTTATGATTTTTATTGATAAACATGGACTGTTTCTTAGCTCTTGGTATTCTAAGTTTATACGATTGGCGTGTAGCGAGTGGTGAATTTTTACAATGATGAAGAAGTGTTATGAACAGTTTCATTTTCATCAATTTTCATGAACTTGCTCACTATTCTGCAGGTGTTTAAAATTTATTCTTTTTGAAGTGTTACGTAAATTGAATGTTGTACGTCTATCAATTTGAGTGTATTCAAATTCATTTATTTCGGATAACTTAATCCATACAGTATGATTGAATAAAACATAAAAATAAATTACAATTGAAATACTGCTCATTAATTCAACGGTAAATAAACCGAGTTTTAACTAATTCTAGTACCTTTTTTTAAGTATCAAAAACGTAAAACATTCTGAGACACCCTTCTGTACAATAATAACTAGTATCCATCTACTAATAATATAATCCATCGATATTATTATAAACTTGGCTAAATAATAACAGTCGCACTGGTAATCATCAAGGTTAAGCAACACTTGACGAGGTCGGTCCGTGGATGGGTGACCATTTCAACATACCGAGTTTCCTCCGTGCCTCCGAAAGCACGTAAAGCCGTTGGTCGCGGCTGTCATTTGAAGACCTATTTATGACAGTCGTTTTTGGGTAGTCAGAAGCTTGAAATCTGACACCAGTCTTGCCAAAGGGTACCGTGTTACCCAGTTACTGGATTGTGGAGGTAAGATAGGCAGTCGCTCCATTTAAAACACTGGTACTTAGCTAAATCCGGTTAGACTGCAAGCCGACCCCAATATAGTTGGGAAAAGGCTATGCAGATTGATTGATTATTATAAACGTGGAAGTTTGTGAGGATGGATGGTTTGCTACTCTTTAACGCAAAGACTACTAAATGGATTTGGATGAAACTTTTCAGAAATATAGCTAATACATCAGAATGACACATAGGCTATAATTTATAAAGATATCGGGCGAAGTACTAATACCTGCGCCAGCTAGTGTTATAAATATAAAAGGAACTGTGTCTGTTTGTCACCTTTTCACGTCTTAAGACGGTACCCTGACCAAAAATTCGGCATGCGATATGAGCATTCCTATTGGTCTAGCGGCACTGGTGGCGCATGAATTACAGTAGTGAATACGCCCAGATTTTAGAATAAAATCTTTACAAAATAGAATTTTGGTCTTTTGAAAAAAAAAATCTACAAAAATGTTCGTTATTAAATTGTCTCTCCATTAGTGTTAGTACAAAAAATCAATGAACACTTTACGAGGAGATGCATAATATCAATAATTATTTCTCATTTTTATGATTTTTTGGAAGGAGATTAGTGAAATATATACAACATTTAAAAGAAAACTAAATCTACCATTTTAGAATCAACATTATGTAGAAATTTAATGTATTTTTATTAATTGATATTTCTTTTTGAATAACGACTAGAAAGCTCCTAAAAACAGCACAAAAACGGCTCGCGCGGCGCGGCGTTTTGCTCGGGGTACCGCCTTAAAAGGTGAACGGATTTCGATGAAACTTGGCACATGGGTAGCCCATTTATTTATTTTCTGGGATAGGACAAAGGATACTTTATATACCGGACGTATGTTACCTTGGGCCAATGGCGACGCTAGTATTATTTAAAAAAACATGTTGTGTTCAAAACAATATCTTTTGTGTTCAATTTCAAAAAAATTATAGGTCTATCTTTAACGACCACAATAGGCAATTTGCTTTAATACGTTACAATTTACCCACGCCACTGACTTGATACAAAATGATGCTCGATTCCCATAATCAAGGTATCAAATTGATACTTACCCACTGTAGATAACAGATATCGTAACACTAGGTCACCGCTACGTCAAAGAGGCTGTGAACATGTCGAATGGACTTGTGGCAACAAGTCCACTTCTTGGTTTACTTTACATACTAATATTATATTATCAGTGACTTTACGTAACCGTATTATGAACCAAAATTACGGCATCACATGACAGATGAACACATGTGTCATTCATATCTACGTTATACATTACAAATAAGCATAGAAAACGTAACATGAGTTGGTATGTGGGTAAATAGACTGTCCCATGTCCGTATTCCCAATGACAACAAGACATTGCTCAGAGAGCATTAACAACTCGCATTACTCGTGTATGTGGTCGGATACCGACCGCGACAACCAACTGCATAGTTCGGGTCGAACCCAGTTGAAGAAGAATTTCTCAGCGATAGCCCGTAGATTGGAAGTTGGTGGTGAGATAAATCCGTGCCGTGCCTTGCAGCATGTAAAGCCGTTTGTCTCTCTCCGATCGTGTCGGACTCGGATTGCGGAGAGCGAGATAAAAGAGAGTGCACCGCTGATGACCGATGTCATGTGTAAGCACACACACTTGTGCCGAGCTAGTGTTACCAGAATTTGGGCGCCATAGCCGAAATTTTCTTAGGAGGACTATTGTTATCCGTCCTTTTCACTCTCAAAACTTCATTTGAGGATAAAGTCGGTCATATTATGCATCCATGGACATTGACCCAGGTGATGGTGGTGATGGTGGAAGATCTCGACTGCTGTAAACAATTTAAGGATAGAGTTGACGATACACAATAACAATGTACAAGGCTAACTTCAGTTTCCCCTCGGAGATTGTAAACGATTAAAAAAATGCGTGTTTTTTTTATTTGTGACCTTGCTGGATTGTTTCGAACCAATTAAAAAGTTGACCTATATTCCCCGTTACGGCTAGTTGATCCCTTCAATAAATTGTTTGTGGAGAAACCTCAGGATTGCTCAACAAAGCGCTATTCAGCTTTGAACAATGTATCGTTATAAGCTAATGATAGAGGAGGCTACGATTTCTTGCAAAAACCTCTATTTGTTTTATGGATTAATAATTATGATGAGATGTGTCTCAACATGTACTAGACTAACTCAGCGTGAACTTGTTAGGTACCTTATTGGCCCTGCGCAGACGACAGACTATCCGTGACGCACTTTTTAGTCTGTGAAAATAGAACCTATGCAATTATATGCAGTAACGCACACGGACTTTTTGCGCGTCGTGTGCGTTACTGCATATAATTGCATAGGTTATATTTTCACAGATTAAAAAGTGCGTCACGGATAGTCTGACGTCTGCGCAGGGCCATTTGCTTAACACACAGTCGTTAAATATAATTTTATATATTTTCACTTATCTCACTATGAAAGAACAGCTACACAGAATTCTCAACAAGCTTATTGGTTTTGATGATTTTATAATTTGTATAGCTTCTGGTCGCGATTTCTTGCGAGTGGAGTCAGGTACAACTTTCATCCTAGGATTATTTTTGAGACAAAAGGTAGCTTGTGCTTTTCCTCGAGATATAACAAAATTTAAAGTTATTGAAATATCTTTAAGTGTGAAAGAAAATCAACAGAAAGAGTTACATTTACCGTGAGTCCAATTTACAAAAACCGTGCATTTTTTGGGATAACAAGTACCTATGACACTCAACAAAAGAACCTATAGTTTCTTGAATCAATTTTCTTAATGTAATCTGTTTATAGTATTAGTTAAGAGCCTTTAGACAAACCCCCATAGTTTTTCCAAGGGACCTTCCTAATGGCGCAACGCATTTAATCCCTCGAGTGCCAGAAACGTGGATCAACGCGAGACACAATGGCTTTTAATTGTTTTGGTAATCGGCGTCGATATTCTTGGTTTAGTCTCTCCACTCCACTAAACTCAATCAAATTTACTGTTATAGCTTGTTATTTATTGACATTCGTTACCGTATAAGTAACATTGTCTAGAGCCCAAGATTGATTGATGTAATCATTATCAAAGTGCCCTATAAACAGTACACCATTGTTTTTGTTTACACATGATGCGCACTAGAGTCATTGTTGTATTCATCATAACAATATTGCACACAATGCTTTGATAAATCTTGCATAATATGTCGTGGACAGATCGTAGAATAGTTAAATTCATTATGTGGCTGGCCATTTCATGAAATGGAAAATATCCGCTGCCCGATATGGTCCGCGTATGATATGGTCTGGCCAGATCAAAGAATAATCAGCGTTTGACGATATTAACAGCTAAATAGAAAAAAAAAAATTGTCTCCCGCACAGGAGACACGAGAAACAAGCATACAATTAAACGATAATAAAATAAAAACCCCGTGCGAGACCAAAAAGGCTCCTATCTCAACATGTGCAGCGATATCCAGAAAAAGTAATAACGCCCACGATAGTACCCACTGTTGATGTCACGGACACACTTACGGAAACGGGACTTATATAATAAAATAAAATAAAATAGAAGAATATATAAATAACAAACAAAATAGAATAAAACACTGAAGGTGGGTCAGAGTATGTGTAAAAACACGACTGCTTCATGATATGATCAAATATTAGTGATCATATCGTAAAATATGTAGTTACATTATCCATCGTTAGAGGCGCTAATATCGTTTTGTTTGTGTGATCCATGATGGCGGCGAACAATTACTAAGATAAAAAAAAAAAAATATGCGCCAATTGAATATTAAAGTGAAGTGAGATGTCGTTAAGACACAAAAATACTTGAAAATTACGAAAGTAAATAAAAACCATGAATTTAGGAACAGTTGATTTACATATCATCAGAAGTTGACGAATAAACAATATGGTCAGTTTTAGCTGGCCATATCATGAACTAAAACCCATTGCATGAAATGGTCGGTAACATCAATTCACTTCCAAGAAACGGCAGCGAACTGACCGGATCCCGGAACGTACCGTTTTATGAGTCTGGGTATTACGACTGCCTCGTTAGTCTAGTGCTCGCAAGTGCAACTGCAGAGCATGAGGTTCAGGGTTCGATTCCCGGGTCACACAAATGTAATTGGCATTATCCATCTGGCTTTTTTAGTAGCAGCTCGGAGACTAGATTTATGATGATGGTAATAAGCTTGCGCTCTATAACATGGGACTCGAACCTAACTGGCGCAATGGGGGTGTACCATAGGATAGGTAACGAAATAGGGTTGACCATGTCATATTTAGCTAGCGCAAGTCAGTCTCGTGCATTTTGGACTTATGGCTCAAGAGCACACGAGCCTACTTCTTTTTATGTCATTTCTTCAAGTAACTTGACAAAATGGACATTAAATCTATCCAAATGCGAAGCAAAGGCTTCCTGTCATGAAATTTATCGTAACATTGGTCTAGAATAACGTTAACTCAATGCAGCAACGATAACTAGTTAGTTATGGATCATAATTTGCATCTTAACCACGAAGATACACTTGGCACCAACACCGAAGGAACCCAACAAATAAACGATAAGAAAAAAGTTAAAACAAATAATTGACTAATACACACAAAATTCACTGGTTACCTAACTTAACCACGCAATGTTAACTACTCCATATAGCAAAGAATAAAGATACCGGTTTCGAAAATAACACTGTTACGCATTCTTTCGTTCATTAAGCGGAAACTGGTTAAACAAAGTCGGTCGACGCATGACCATGCGAACCAGATCATCAGAATAACTGCTAATTATATAGTGCATGCTAATTTTAAGGACATCTCTGAAAGGAGCACCTTGAAAAACAATTTAATGGTGTGAATCTGAACTGCTAGGGTGTTTGTTTCCAAATTCTGTGTGAGAAAATATCTACTGATTTAATTTGGCAAAATTGCAATGAAGTTACCAAAAAAACCGCCCAAGTGCGAGTCGGACTCGCGCACGAAGGGTTCCGTACCATTATCGCAAAAACGGCAACAAAATCACTTTTGTTGTATGAGAGCCCCACTTAAATATTTATTTTATTCTGTTTTTAGTATTTGTTGTTATAGCGGCAACAGAAATATCATCTGTAAAAATTTCAACTGTCTAACTATCACGGTTCATTAGATACAGCCTGGTGACAGACAGACAGACAGACAGACAGACAGACAGACAGACGTACCGCGGAGTCTTAGTAATAGGGTCCAGTTTTTACTCTTTGGATACGGAACCCTAAAAACACTTCACCTTGTAAAGTTCACAGCCGGATATTATTATCTTTAGTAAGAAAAAATTGGAACTTGAAAAAAGTAATAACGTTTCTATGTCCATTTCAATAAAATTACTAACCAAATCTCCTGTATCGTTCGCAGGTACCCCTCATAATCATGCTGTCATCAGTCAACTCATGGCGGGACTGGTCACCGAAACATCAGTTTGCCCGCCCTAATGTACAAGAGGCATCAGAGTCCCAAGTCAAATTCGCGCTCGAGAGCAAGTACGACGACACTGGACCAGGAGCCAAGCAGCCAGAGTACGCTTACAACACGTACAATAACCTAGAAGATGCACTTATAGCTTTCCTAGATGATCCAGACACCAAATTGCCGGAACACGAGAGAGAGAAGGCAATCAATAAGTTAACAGGATCAGATAAACACATCAAGCATTACGCTGGTGGACTATTCCAGAAAGATGAGCATTTTAAAATACCTTTCAAACCACAGTTCGGTCTACTTAAGAACATTCACACAGATGTTTACAACTATCCTGCTGGAAAACTCTTCTACAACTCTCAAGTCAACAAAAAACCTGATGGAAACAAAGTGTTGAGAACTTACCAAGTTGAAAAGGAGTTGGAGCCGTTCAAGTTCCAAAGGATACAGTCGCCGAAAGGAATCCCTCTGAGTTTAGGTCACTACACGAGGGTGCCTGACCCTGACCAAAGAGAAGTGTTTGATCAGTTCGATCCACACCCTAATTACACGTTTTCGTATGGAGTTAGTGTAAGTATTATAATTTATTCTGTAAAATTTTGGGCAATTTCTTTTTCAAAATGACTGTCACTTAGCCTCACCGTTTTCTTTTCGCTTAGCGTAAGATCGAGAAAGTGTTTTCTGTACGGATTAAGAGCTATCTTAAGAGGAAATATGGGCAGAGAGCCCCTATGTTTTCCTTTTTGATGATACATTATCTTTGGAAGCACTAGGTCCATCAAAAAATTCTCAAAATTGCGCTGTCAGCAGAGGATTAGTGTACAAATTTGACAAATATAAATGAAAAAAGAAAACATAGAAGCATAGTATATCTTACTTTTCCAGTTTATGGGATATCTTTTAAATTGGTCCAATGTTTGAGGTGGAAATAGACGAGAGCCAAACCTCGAATTATGACTTTTAGTAAGGAAATTCAGTCGGCGCTCTCTGAACATATTTCCCCTTAACGTTTAGCAGCCGCAACTGCTTACTTAATGATTAGTCATTACAAGATGATGACTGTTATTATTTTTAGTTCTCGGTTTGTGTCTGAACGACATTGGCTTGACATACAACGCATAGCGTAAACCGCTAGGTCTAGAAGTGCGAGAGTATCTGATACACAAAAGTGACCACTAAGGAAAAGTTTTTGTTTTAATATAAATAGTTGGCTTGGCTTGATTACATAACATAAAGGAAACAAACAAAATGTTGGTATATAGAGAGAACAATTGGGTAGTTCGTTCGTATAAATACGGTACAGTCTGGAACCCTGAACAGCAGTTGGCAGACTAAAAAGACCGGCCAAGTGAGTGACGGACTTCGCACATTTAGAGTTCCGTACCAAAGAAAAATCTGATTTATCAATATATTGGTATTTGTTAGTAAAATATACGTAATAATAAACATTATCATCAAATTTTCAGTTCATAGGTCAATGGGAAGTTAAAAAATTATTCGGAACAAAATTGTGTGACAGACATCGGACTGACGGAAACGTGAGGGACAGCAATAGGCCTCCGTTTGTCCCTTCGGGTACGGAACCCAAAAATCTTCTGGTAGTCTTCAAATACATATAATTTGGGTTTGATGCCAGGTTTAGCAGTATTACGGGAACTTCAGCAATAACTCAGAATTCCTTACAAAAAGCCATAAAACCCAAAATTCAGACTATCACAGATAGTATAGTATAGTTTCAAACAAGTTACACAGGGTAATTTCTCAACATTGTCGTAAAAATGCAAGTCTTCAATGACAATAAGAAAGTTGTCGTAACTGGTTCCCCACGTGGGTTGCGACAGCGTGACAGTGCGACAGTGGCCTTATTTCACCGACAACGATCTTTATACGCAAAAAAAATATGTTAAGTGAAATCTCGATAGCTTAGCTTCAAATTGTGTAATCGTGACTTTTGTATTGAGTCATTTTGATTTTAAAGCAGCCTCTTCTTGGCTTGTTCATAGAATGGTGTTCTCAAGGATATTTTTTACATGCAAAAACTCACGCCTTTTTCAAGAGGCTAGAAACTACAGAACGCTATTTGCTACGATCTTTAATAATTTTTAAATGTAAAGAAATTGGCAGACAAGGTACAATGCCATCAGGGTAGTTGGAGCGACGTTCTGAAAGATGTTGGCAAACTTTAACAGATTAGCATTGAGCCCTATCCAGGAGCCTTATGCTATATAGATTTATAATAATCATGTTGTAGTTGTAATTCTCGGTTATAATGTGGCAGTTTCGATATGTTTTTCGTCAAGCCTACTTAATATACAACTATAATATGCCAACAGCAACCGACATTTATGCAACAGCAATTGCTTAGAAATGCGTGATAATTGTTGTAGTACTTATCAACAATGCAAGTGGGTTCTGGGGCGTGACGCTAGCTTTCCACTGGCGTCGGTACGAACCTTGGTCTCAGGAGTTTGGACACGTTTCCTGGAAGCACGGTTCATTTGTTAAGAAGTTTGTTTAAGTTGCCCAAGTTTTTACATAAACAGTTCTAGAACTTTCTCTTCTAGAATTGTTTGTAGAGAGATAATTATGGCAATTTCTGGTTCCTTGAATTTTCAATATAAAGATTGATTTGTAGAGCAATCTCGTATCATTTTACATGTAATGCCAAAGGCTAACATTTAATAAAATGCCACCAGAAAGACAGCTGCATCCGATTAGGTCATAAAAAGAACAAGGCAGTAAATTTGTATGATAACTAATGTCAAGTTCAAGTACCTATCTCACGTGATGAAATAAAATCAGACACAACAAATTGTTATAATAGCTGGCATTTAATATCTTATACTTACTATTACCTACTTGCAATTGACAAGTGTACCATACAAGCTCATGTCTCATGTCGTGATTGCGAGTAGTTCAAGGTTGACGTTTAAACAATTGTATCGGACTGTCCTAAAAACAGCCGGTACAAACTGCAATGTTGTATAATGGCCTACAGTTTACATAAAGTAGACTACACTCAAACGTAAACTGCGTTGGTGTATAATTATGATCTATGATTGTTAGATATAAAAAAGATTTTGTAATAACTTGAAAGAGGAGATCTAGCCCATCGAGATTCTTGCACGTTCTTCTACGCTTCGGAACGTGAAAATAGTTTCAACTTTCTGACATACCCTTCGTAGTTCCAAAATATCTGTAAATTGTTTAATTGAAAATGTTGAAATAAATGCTTTGATTTTGAATTTTAACAGCAACTTTAAAAATGAAACAATCTTTTAGCTATTAGATCGGCATTAAGATAAAATAGTGTAAGGTTAGAGGGCAATAGTTGGCCATTTCGGTAGTCAATTGATACTTTGGTTTGCCCTAAATCCGAATGTATACACTATTTCGATTTCGGCTTTGTTCATGTTCATGGGCGAAATCGTGCGTTTAGACTCCATCTGTCACCTCTAAAAGATTAGACAAAAGATAATCTTTCAATAACAATAACTTTACGGACAGTCGTCAAATTGGCGTGTTGTGGACAGGTCGAGGTCTAGTCGTGCAGAGAACTAGGCGCACCGCACCGTTCCGTTTAGAATTATTGTCAAAACAGCTATCTGTCGTGATAGCCTGAAGGTAAAGGGAATCTTATCTCCTCGAAATAAGGTTTGAACTTTGCAAGTACAGGCAATTGGACATTAAAGTCGATGTTTTTTTTTTTTTTTTTTTTTTTTTTTATTACCTATAGGCTCGCGCTTGACCACAATCTCACCTGAGGGCGATTGTTGCAGTGCAAGTGTTGTCTGATGCACAGTTAACTGTACCAATTTGACTTATTCCAATTTAAAATCTTGAAATTTCTAGGCTCGGCTGTAAGAAAACAACGTGAATAAAACTTTTCTATGTTATCGGTGGGAAACCTTCAAAGGGCGCCTGTACTTCTGGGGATTTTTACCTCTCTCAACTAAACCACCCCGATGATCACCATCAGCACAACTGTGCCACGCCTGTTAAGGCATTTCTCCGGGAACACTATAAAGAACTCTCCCATGGGCCTCGCTGTGCACGAGCAATATGTTCACTGTGCAAACATGAACTTATATCTTGTTTATACAGTGATCACATGCTGATCTATTTTTATTCTCTTTCTGAAATATATAAAATAAACTATCTGAATTGCCAAAATGCATCCCTACTGCATTTTGGCAATTCAGATAGTTTTAAAGCAATAAATCTCGACTCTACTCTGTATCGAAAGAAACCGTTGCCCTTTAAAGGGACTATAAATTACAGACTGTCATTACATTTGCGAACTGCATCATTCGACAATCATTTTCTGATGACCATAATTCCATGTCGAATCAAATATTCTACCTAATTTGTTTACATTCTAATGCCCTAATAATCAAAGCCCTGATTGTTTTTGTATTATTATTTGCTGATGCGTGACTGCGTGAGTTTCAGATAGCTTGGAAGTATCTAGACTGTCCAATCAGGAGCATTACTCTGACGTGTCAAAACTACTGGTTGAAGTAAACGAAATAACTACAGGATGAAGAGCACTACCTCTTTTTCGTAGCGAAATCATGATAGTTTTTAATTCGGCATCATATCGATACCTCTGGGCTCAAAGGGCGTATAGCACAAAGTAACCCATGTTGTTTTGTGCTTTACGCCCTTTGAGCCCAGAGGTATCGATATTAGTTAAGTCATTAGTGTGTGTGTGTGTGTGTGTAGATTACTTCTAGGCAAACGTGCTTCACCGTCGATCATGTCATTGCTTACCATGAGGTGAGTTATTCGTCAAGCGCGAGCCTATCAATAACAAAAAAGTTTTGGTGTTGAGTATAGACAGTATTTACTTGTAATAGAACATCGAGCATTCGCTGTTTTTAAATTTACTCGCACCACACATCGAACATGTCGCTCGACGTTTTGTTACAACCTGATTTAAAAAAACCAACGCGCGTTTTGGTGTAACGTTTTATCGAGCAAAGGTGCGAGCTTGGGTGACGTGGAGTGAGGTCAATAATAAACGCAATGTACAAAGAAATGTTACAGGTAAATGCTTACTCGCCGTGAGCATTTCGCCGAACGCATTGTCGAGTATTTGCAAGATCGTTAAATTACAATGAAATGCTCGCAAAAAGCTTTAGTGTATAAAAATCAAAATCAAAATCATTTATTTGTAAAACATAGATAATAATTAAATGATTTACATGCAAGATCTTAAAAATTAGGTAGTGCGCTATGTTTTGCCAATGGACATACAAATTCAAAAAAAAAAGATTACATGAATGGGTACTGTTAAATTAAAATATAAATTTACTACAATATAATTATTTACGTATTTGAGTACCTGATCGTATTAACACATGCATGCAAGTTAATTTTTATTATTCATAATCAATTTCATTTCATCGTATACTCACCCTTGAGTACGGCTCTTGTTCTTGAATCAGTTCAGAGTGGAAGCTGTCACAACACTTTCATATTCCATGCTGTTACAACTCATTTAGGCAGGAATTGCTTCAAGACTTCTTCCTTGGCATTCCTTCATGGGTTAAGGCAATGTCCTCGTAAGTGTTTGTTAGCATTCAATGAGTAAAGGTCTTGATAAATCAAGTTCTATTATCTTGACTAGCCCCAGGCTGCGACTTTGTCCGTGAAACTAATGGCCGTTTGTTCAATTACAGCCTACGTTATGATTGAAGGGAAACTTAATTGTCTAATATGTTAATTTGAGTGTAAACTGTTATGTAGATAGCGTAGATAAACTGTAATTATGGTATCTGAATCTCAAAGTGAGATTTGTATGAATTATGCCCTTCATAATTTGCATCAAGTGGGTGACGCGAAGCGATTCGGTAATACCTAATGCCGCGAGCAGTGGTAACGGCCGCGCCTTACAAGTAGGTAGGTAGGTCATGGATTCGAACCCAGGCAGGCGCTTTACTTTTTGTAAATTATATTATCACCACTGCTCTCAAAACGGTGAAGGAAAACATGGTGAGGCAACCGGCATGTCTTAGAACCAAAAATTCGAAGACATGTGACATCCACCAACTCGCACTTTGCCCGCGTGGTGGATTACGGCCCATTCTCTCTCACAGGGAGGACGCCTGCACGCGCAACGGACCAAATAGAAGTCTAAGAGCGGTAAAGGGGGTCCATCTATCCTATCCTACCAATGGGTGCGATGGTTGAAGGTCGCAAGATCTACTGCTGAACATAACGGGCTGTATTCGATTACTGGCTACAGTGTTTTTAGGTTTGAAATTTTAATGTTTTCAGTTGCAGTTTGGAGTCTGGATAGGCAATAGGCTCGTCCCCATCACATGTGACTAAAAATATTTGGGGTGATGTAGTAGACCCACTACAGGTATACCTTTGTATAAGTTTGTTGTTATATCATGTAATTAGTTTGAAAATAGAATACAAAATGTTCACTGTTATCCTCATTATTTTATGAAAGTCTAAATCCACCAGTGAGATACTACGAATAATAATAAAGTAAATCACATTTAATTAGTTTCTCGGACACCAATACGGAACTAAAACACACTTACATTTTTTTACGTAACAACCATTGACTGGTCGGTATTGGCTTGTCGCTTGTTCATTCACCTCTTTCCTGACTGTGACGGTGTGGCCAAACGGAATAAATTACTTTTGTTAGTTTATGCATCCGTGTATGACATTTAAGTAATTCATAGCGGGGCGAATTATTATATGAAAACTTATGCGTCATCGTGTTTATAGGGTCCGTATTCCAAGTCAGTTTGAAGAATCTTTACTCAACTGAGTCGCAAATAACAAGCTATTCAGATCATGATTCGAGATTAAGTAGAGTTGGAGGTCATTACTTGGAATACATGGGCCTAAAGATGTGTATGATCAGTGAAACAAGCTAATAATAATCTCAAAGAAATAATAAACCACGCATCTATATTGAATTTCATCCGATATTTAACACTCTACGTATACATAAAATGCCTTGATATTCTATGACTTTTTGAAACCACCCCATAAAACAAAACTGTAATATCACACTATTCCTAAAGGGTAAGGTAGAGTTTTACATTTGGAGCGGGCTCATTGCCATCAACTGGACGCAAACGCAGACTCCGGCCTGCTAGTCTTGCTACTGAGAGATTCCAGACGGAAAACCCAATAACACTGCCTGACCCGGGCATTGAACCCAGGAATTATGCTCAGCAGTAGCGCTTGCGATCACTAGATTAAGGCGCCGATCCCCTTGAGTAGCTGATTTTAAAATGAGAATCACGTCTAAACGGCTAGTCGTAATTTATTGGAAAAAAAATATGTTATATTAGACCATTTTCTTAATAATTTCATCTGAGCAAATTTTGAGTTTTATTCGTATAACATAGTGTAATTAATTTGTTAACTTTACAAATTATTACCGAAGCTTTTTTTTTAAAGTCATAGAATAATAAGGAATGTACAAAAAGCTACTAAATTTTGGGTCGCGCGGGTGTGAAACGAGTGCGCGTTTTGTTCCCTCAAGGTCGTTGGCGTTAGTCGTCGTCTTAAGACGGTACCCTGACCAAAAAATCGGCATGAGATATGAGCGTTCCAATTGGTCTAGCGGCACTGGTGGCGCATGAATTACAGTAGTGAATACGCCCAGATTTTAGAATAAAATCTTTATACAATCGAATTTTGGTCTTTTGGAAAAAATAATTCTACAAAAATGTTCGTTATTAAATTGTATAATCAATGAACACTTTACAAGGAGATGCATAAAATCAATAATTATTTCTCATTTTTATGTTTTTTTGGAAGTAGATTAGTGAAATATATACAACATTAAAAAAAAAACTAAATCTACCATTTTAGAATCAATATTATGTAGAAATTTAATGTAATTTTATTAATTGATATTTCTTTTTAAATAACGAGTAGATAGCTCCTAAAAACAGCACAAAAAACGGCTTGCGCGGCGTTTTGCTCGGGGTATAGCCTTAAGGTGTATAATATATTCCCCAATGATAACGCGGTTATGCTCTAGTATTATATTACCTGTGACGCGGCACTGGCCGTGCGCCCGCTCGGTGAGAGAATATCAATATTGAACCTCCTTTTTGTCAGTTTTGTTTGCAAAATATTTTTTGATTTACTTACCTAGTAGGTTAAAAAGACATTCTAACCGTAAATTTTTCTGTGTATAAATATTTTTAAACATCCAAGTCGTTTTGATGGAGTAGGCAAAAGTATCGAAAAAAATATCGTGTTATTAATAATTTTTTTGAAGCAAACACGAAAAATAAATGTTTTACAAATAATGTACATACATTTTTTTTTTGAACTTTTTGTAGCCTTTACTAAGGAGTAGGCTTTAAAGAGTAACCGTTTTACGGCACTAAAGCGGAGTAAAGGCCTTAACAAGGCAATTACGCTGTCCAGTACCCCATTCTTCACCCTGTGACATAGAATTCCAACTGCGCAGCAAATGACTGCTGAGTGTTCTGAACCGCCATTAAATTTGAATACTTACTAATGCACAATTCCTTTCAACCTATTCCTTTTTTAAATCCGTCGCCGCCAAATGCTATATTTTGGTGTTATATAATACCTAGCAAGTTTACCATACAATGAGCTCTTGAGCCAAGTGGTGTTAGTTCAAATGGTTGTTTTGTGCTTCACACTGACATTGCTTTGCTTACGCTTTCACGCGACAAGCGACGCATTCCAGATCTAAGAACACTTTCTCTGATGGCTGCTGTGAATATTATCCAAGTTAACTTACTTCTATAATAGGTACACAGTAAATTAAACGTAAGTGTTAACACTTGCTCTGCAAACATCAACCTTACTTTTACGACATAAAGGTTAATCTCTGTGTGAACCCAATACAATGAATATAATGTTTGTTTTTTTTAATGAAATATATGAACTTGATCATGGTTCCTGGTTGCTAAATGTGTTTGTATTCCTATTGTATGAGCTTCAGTGCAGTAGGATGACGGTGATAAAGCGTACATGTAGAGTGTACCCACATTCGGGACCCGGCCTCTTCTGTGGTAGATGTCCCATCTTCTTCTTAACTTGGCGATGGCAAATATAAAAAAAAAACAATATTGACCCAGAATCAATCATATGATCTTCGCAAGTACATGTGACAGGGCATGCTGCACACTCCAAGAGGAGGTGGTGTGTCATGGTCTGCGGAGAGATGCGGTACAAGCTCTGAAAATTACGACCCATATCTTCGCATTTTCGGTTTCTAGGACATGCCCATTTCCTTCCCCATGTGCAAAATTATTTGCTACTGCACATATTTATTTAGACTTTATAATAAATACATAGCTACTAATATCTAAATAAGCCATGTTATAAATAGTAGAGCTAATATAGATCTACTTTTTATCTTCTAGTGCAATCTTGAGTTAGCTGCCGGAATGCAAGGACAATCCGTTAAAACAAAAACTAATTAATATTACCTATTAACAAGTTATGCGGTATAGTTCTCCACGATATGCACCTAATTGACAACTTAATAACTAAGGAACAAAACATAATTCGCAAGCTAATTATTGGTTCGATTCCCAGTTTAGAAATGGTATTGAGAAACTTCACATGCGTTGGACAATGACGAAAGAACAATAAAAATGCAAAAAAAACTAGAACGAGAGTGCTTTATTCATCGGAAACCTAGATTCTCAAACACGTTTGCTAAAAAATTCACAAATTCCATTGCGTCTTCAACAGTAGTGTTTAAAATCTTTCTCGATACATTACCATCAATGTAACTCGCATAATAGCAATGTGGTCGGAATTAATTGCCTTAGTAGGAAGTAAAACGAAGGTGTGGTCTGTTACGCGACGAAGTATACTCGACTGTCGTAAGGTTACGTGACGCGATGACGGACCAAGGGTAGTGTGTTGACGAAATGACGTTTATGATAAAGACAATTAATCTGGTACTTAGTAATTTTTTGTAAATTTTTATCTAATATTTTTGGTAAAATGGATGAATATAATTAAGAATTATGGATTATGATTATAAACTCTCAACTTCGTAATTAGCTATGTCCATTACCCCTGAATTTTAAAAGCTTAATACATAGTTATTAAAGTATGTGTTGCCTTATGAAATAAGACAGTGCGTACCCAATTTTAGTTATTATGAATGAAGTAGTTTACGAAATCACAACCAATATTGTTAACCAGAATCGTATATTTCGACCAAGTTACTTTACTTACACAATTAAAAAAATGATTAAGACCAATACCATATACAAGAGTATGTAGCAATCTTACATTAATTACTAGAAGGGGTACTAATGAATGCAATACAATAAAGCACTAAAAAAAATATAAAAATTCCTCGTACGAACTTAAAAAAACACAACAGTAAAAATAATATCAGCAATAAAAAATCCATGTAGACATTATTTTTACTTTTTTTTCAACATCACATGTGCGCGTGGAGCTAATACTTAATTCCTCCTACTGGTCAAGGATAAACAACTATTTCAAGTTCGCAAAAAATACCGAGTTACATATTGGCAATAAGGAACTCTGAACAATTTGCTAAGTACCCACCTTTACTCGGTACTCCGTATCAAACCCATGTCATTCGCTCTTGACCTTCGACAGTCGGGTATACACACGTGAATGCGTGCACGCATAAGAACTTACTTTTAACTTGTAACCTTGTACTTGTCCGTCACACCTCCGTATGTGTTCCTGTACAAAAATAAACCTTAGGTAGTTAGGTCTAAGTTTATTTTTATTTATGTTTGGTTATGACTTAGCAGAAACTTGTATCTGTTCAAATATAAAGCCTATGCTTATTGGACTAAGTTCAATTTTGTTTGTATGGTAAAAGGATTTGCAAAACCTTCAGAAAGGAAATTTCATAGCGATTTTTTAAGGCAAACTATAATTAGAACGATTTGTAATGGTTTTTAGTATAATTATGTTCTTGCATTGGTGGTCATATTGAAATTATGTAAATTAACTAAATTACACTGCATTGTTTGCATATTTATCAAAGGCATATTATAGAGTAGGTGCTACACAGGGTAGCTTAAGGTGAGAAGCAAGAATTAAGCAAAGCAAGAATAGCTACGAAGCTGCCAATCTTCCCGTTGGGTGTCGTAGGATCGTAGCTTCTCTTTTAAAATCTTTTACAAACCTAAGATTATATATAAATGCGTATTACGGGAAATGTTTCTAAGTACCTATTTTATTCATCTCTCTCTGTCGTCGTTCGTCGTCTAATCGCTTGCAGATAAAACAATGATGATTTCAGAGATAGAACGAAGTTTAAAATAACTTCGTGTAGCGCAAAACGCATTTAGTGATTGGTTTTGCAAACATGCCTAAGTTTATCCTGACAAAATTGTTTATGCTGTCCTTTTCAACAGAAACGACAGTCTAAGGGCGCGGTCCCATCAAGAGCTTTTAGATAGTTTACTATACTCCAAACTATAAACTATTACCTGACTTTGTTGATCTAATTGCAGTACAGCTCTTCTTGAACTACATAGCTATTAAGAGTTCTTAATTAATATTCGCGGGCACAGCTTGTTCTAAAATAAAGAAGTTTATTCTAAACACATCCTTGTAGTTCCCACACATAAAGCCTTTTAGAAGATAATTGACATTAATAAAGCTTAAATATAAGCCTTTGTTTTAAACATAGGATGGCTAATCTAATAGCAACATCACGACCTATTCACGGTTAGGTAGGATTATACACGTAACCGTATCTAGTTTTAAATCATAATTAGAAACTAGGAAAATAATATTAATAGGTAATTATTGTTACAAGGATACACGAATTTTTAATTAACTTCATGGTTTGAAAGATTGCCTGGTTTTAAGCTAATTCATTTTGAAATAGAAAAAGGTACTCAACTCATTCATCATCATCATTTCAGCCAAAAGACGTCCACTGCTGGACTTAGGCTTTCCCCAGCGTCGCCACATTGATCGGTCCTGTGCGTCCACCGAATTCAAAACTATGAAAAAAAGTAATTTTCGCCGAAAATAAAATAACTAAACGCCTGTATTTGCCGAAGGGTTAGGCAGACATGTACCTATAGTACACCTAGTTATCGACATATATGTTTTTGAAAGAAATTTTATGGTTTTACAAATAAGAAAAAACCTGTATACTTGCGATATATTTGTTGAGAGACAATTGCCTCAAAATTTTGCGCAGGTATTTTTGCTGGTGCAGTACACTGCAGGCACAGTAATAGGCTACTGACAATCGTAACAATTCGACCTAGGAACTAATTTCGTAGTATTAGGAATAATTTTCGCAGTTCTACAAATAGGATACCTCTGCAAATATTGGGATCGGGCATCGGTCTTTGCCAGAACGCCTATTTTGATTCTGAGAATCAAATTAGTACTGCCGATCTACATAAGTATATTGTTACCTTGGAGCACATAATCATTGCAATTAAACAATTTGACATTATTGTACTAACCTATTGCAAGTTACTTTAAAACCCTATTACTACAGATCGAAAGATACAATTGGCTAGATATAAGTGCCTGTTTATTGGCTCTAATACCCAAATAAGCATTTGAGTCTTGCACGATTTTGAACTTAATAATATCATGTTGAACTTATACAACGGATGTGTTAAAACAAGAGAGGAAGGTTATGACCCAATGATTAGTAGTTGAAGCTAAATGTCAGTTTTAAATATCAAGAGGAATTTGCTGGAGATGTTTATGACGTGTAAATTGTGTTTTGCTATTATTATTTAGTAATAGGAGCGTTCAGAATTAGCACAGTGTTCAAAAATGTTCCATGACAAGCTAGTATCTCCATTTACCAAAATTGTCAGTGTAATTATACTAATTACTAGGCTACCACTACTCCCTGTATTGGATGCTGCCGAGACGTTTTTGTATGACTGCTTCTCTGGTCTAGGAGTTGCAAGCTCTACTGCTGAACCATGCTCAGTACTAGAGCTTGCGACTGGTTCAATTGTTGGGTTATGGAGTCTGTGTCTGTTGGGTTTTCATGTCATCACTACTGCTCTCAAAAACGGTGAAGGAAAACATCGTAAGGAAACCGGTATGTCCTAGAACAAAAATTCAAAGACATGTGACATCCACCAACCCGCACTGGACCCGCGTGTTGGATGACTGCCCATTCCCTCTCAAAGAGAACAGGCCTGTGCCCCAGCAGTGGGAACATAAGAAGGCTGATGATGATTATGATGACATCAGTCTGTAATTTCTCAGTTGGATCTCTTTATGGATTTGTACTCGGTTAATGGCAAAAGGCACAACCCTATAACATGGGGCTTAAATATAACTAGCGAATTGTGGGTGAACTGTTAGTACATCTCTGGCTTACCCTTTGACAAATACAGACGTGATTTGTTGTTATTTTTTTTTAGGCTGTGTTGATTTGGAAAAGCCATTCTCAGCTATAACCAATTACACGACCACAAAAGCAAGAAACAAATATTTTAACCATATTTTTTTCTAATTCCAGGACAGAAAGACAGGCGACTCGAAAAGTGCGCAGGAGAGTCGAGATGGCGGCAACGTGCGAGGGTTCTACAGCTTCTTAGACTCGGACGGGACGACCCGCACTGTCCACTACACCGCTGATGACCGGCTCGGGTTCCAGGCTAACGTGCAGAAGACTTAGATATTACGAGTAGCTAGCTTAGAATAGTGGCGATGGTACTTTAAAAATGTTGATAGTCATGTGGTGTGTCAACAAAGGAAGGTATGCCTTGTTCAAATCAAATCAAATTCCACAAAGATATTACACACATATTACAGATAAAATTAAAAAGAAAATGAGAATGTACAGCTAGGAGTTGGTACATAAAAGACTTTCTGCATCCGAACTAGGCGGCAGCCCGTATCTCGGATTGCAGTTTATACCCTTCTTTAAATAGTGGTCCCTTAGTAGCCTTCCATTATAGAATAATCCTATTTGAATGCCATTTTATGTGTAGGTGTGTATGTATGTGTGTGTACCACTACTGTAAATAAAGTTTATATAAAAAAACGTAAAAAAATGTGTGGTCAATGTGGTGGCCAAAACATTTTGCCAGTTCGACAGTATATTCTTCATAAGTCAGTTCACTTTGGACACAAATTATTAGATATTGTTTTTCATTTGCTGGTTAAATCCTCATTCATAGATTCATTAAGTACTTCCACCTGTTGGTTACATAAGTTTCTGTATGATTAAAACTACGTTTTAAATAAACCGAAAAGATGGGAAACCAGCCATAAAGTTAGAAATATCTACGAATTCCTTAAAACTAAAACTTTTCCATTGTCCAACTGGGAAAGACAAGCTCTTCTTTAAAAATACTCGTATATTTTTAAGGTTTTATGTACATTCAAATAGGTAACATGACTTAAAGTTCCATCGCTTACAAAATACCAAGGTTAAACTGCGTTGTTCAAGATATTCTATATTATTGTTATCCAAAATCCTTGAATCAACTCCAACATCATCGTCCTCCAATAATTTGAAATGTACACATTTATGATTGTGACAATGACAATAAATAGATATGTTTGGAACAAGAATCCATGTTAAAACGCAAATAAATTGTGATAAGGGCTTCTTATCCATCCAGCGGGGCGAGCACGGCCTACTGTGACAGGCTTGAGTCACACATTTTCATCACAGATGGGGAACAAAAACCGTGATAAAATGCATGACTCAAGCCTATCACAGAGGCCGTGCTCGCCCGGCAGCTCCATATTTAATATCCCAAGTCACAAATATGACTTGTCAAATTATTTTAACCTAGGATTGGGATCTTCTGTTACGTTTCGTATACCTGAGGAGTGATGATGGCATTTACAGACACTCATTGAAGGACTCAGTTAGTCATTACATTGTGCTATGTAAATATTTTAATAGTGTAAGAACAACACCATTCAAATCATCTTTTGTGAAGATCGTTACGTTGTTCATCTCATGAGATCTGGATCATCTTATTTTGTAACTCTATTTCGTAATTTAATTTAAATTTAATACAACGTCGTTATTAAAATGACTGCTAAACAGCCGGACTATTGTCATTTTAGGAATTGGCAGATTTATGCCTGATGAAAATTATGTATACCTACCACCTTTAAATACAATTTATATAGCGCAGTCTAACCTGGTGTCTTCGATTGTAAATATATTTTAATATGTTGTGTATACCTCATTTTTTTACGAGCATCCATTTAATTTAAATAAAGTGACTTTAAACGATTATGTTTGTATTTTTTTTTATTACATGTCTCTGTGTATTCTTGTTTATTATTAATTATTAATCTTCTGTACCAAATCCGATGGCAGCCAGCAACCCGCCCGGGCGCAGTCCTAATGAGACTCTTACTTATAAACTAGTGTAAATCTGATTTTTCTAAACTATTATATTGCCATTCCTGTCCAACGTTGTAGATCTAATTGCAGTAAAGATCTTCTTGAACTACAAAACTACTAGTTTTACTCTCAATGGGGACAATCCCTTAAATATTTTCTTATCCAGAGCTCTGTGATCACTACCAAATTCATATCAGCATTTAAATGTCATATGTCATGGACTAAGCCCGAATTTGTAATTATTTAAATAATTTGGATTCATTGGGAAAGGTCTGTTTCAAAAGTCGAAAACTGTTATACCATTCAGCATGTTTTTAGGGTTCATTACCCAAAGGGTAAAAATGGGACCCTATTACTAAGACTCCACTGTCCGTCTGTCTGTCTGTCTATCACCAGGCTGTCTCTCATGAACTGTGATAACTAGACTAGCTGTTGCCGCTATAACAACAAATACTAAAAACAGAATAAAATAAATATTTAAGCCTAGCTCCCATACAAAAAACTTGTTTTTTTTGCCGTTTTTTACGATAATAGTACGGAACCCTTCGTGCGCGAGTCCGACTCGCACTTGGCCGGTTTTTTTACTCTACTTATATTCTCTTCCAAGATATCTCCTCAAGAATTCCAAGACCGTTGAATGATTACTCTGGGACTAGCTTTTTCTGCCTGCCTATTCCAGATTGAGGCTTACAAGTAAAGTGGTTGAGAAAAGAGCGGAGTGCACATCACAAAAACAGTATCGAGAATAGTATTTTCAAGCGTAGTTGGTAGAGGTCCAAGCTGCGCTTTAGTCCCGAACTGAGACTGCTATTGAGAATCAGTGTTTCAATATTATTGAAACACTTATTACACATACATTTATACCTACCCCGACAAATTCGTCAACCAATGACATTATTTGCTGACGACAGCACTGCTATAGTCAAATGTAAGAATGAGACGAACTACGAAGAAGAAATAAACAGCACACTCAAAACGATAATAGATTGGCTTAATAAAAATAATCTAGTCATAAATTTAGAAAAAACTAAAGTCATGCATTTTCACCAGAGGTTACAGCCAAAAAAAGTAATTACTGAATATAATGGCCAAATCGTAGACACAACTTCAGTGACAAAATTCTTAGGAGTGCATATTGACAATAAATTGTCATGGAAATCTCATGCTGAAAATGTGTGCCAAAAATTAAGTAAATCTTCATATGTACTCTATAATCTCTCAAATAAAGTAAATATAGATACATTAGTGATAGCCTATCATGGATTAGTAGCTTCATTGTTAAGATACGGTGTCATATTTTGGGGAAACTGCAGTGAGAGAGAAAGAATATTTAGGGCACAAAAACGATGCCTTAGATCAATGACAGGTCTTAAGTCTACTGAAAGTTGTCAACCCGTATTTAAATCCCTGAAAATTCTGACTTTACCTTGTTTATATATATTAGAAGTTGCCCTATTCGTTACGTTAAACAAACACTTATTTACCTCAATGGTTGAAATAAGAAAACGCAAAGTACCAATGAGATCTCAGTATAAAAACCAATTGTACACAGGTGGTCATAAAACAGCCTTATTAAAAAATAACATCTTTTCCATGGGACCGCTTATATATAATAAATTACCTGACAATTTGAAAGATCTACCCAAAATTTTCTTTAAAAAACAATTGACAAAACTATTGCTGGAGAAATGTTATTACACAATTAAGGACTTTTTAAATGACAAAATTCTATAATAAAAGGTTGTTGTTTGAAAAATAAAAATAAATCCTTGTCTATGTAATTTTGAATGTGTATAGCTATTATGATGACATTTTTATGCCTATTATTATTTTTCTGTTTTTTTTTCCATTAATGTAACTAAGTCGACATCAAACATAATTGTAATTACAGTAATTGACATTACGACATTGTTTTATAAATCTATTTTGTGATTGTTGTTGTTTTAGAATATTTTGACATTAACATCTTGACTTTAATCTTTTTGACAATACATATTATGACATTTATTTTATATTCTTCATGCGATAGATTGACATTTCATTAATTCATTTTCATTTTGTAAACTTCTCCGTATCTATCTATTAAATTCTGACTGGTGTTAATCATAATTGTATTGTTTGTAATTGGTATTGGTATTAAATTCAAATGTAATATTTTGCGTGCCGTAAGGCAAAATGTATTGGGACAATTTATTAATATTCCAACTTATATGTATACATACATTATCAGCAAATAAATGATTTCTTTCTTCTTTCTTTCTATTATAAAACGGTCCAGTCCTTTCGGTAAGAGGAAAATGTGTCCTTCCTTCTATTTTTCACGTATTAAATATGACTGAACCTGTTAGGTTGTTAAGTATAGATAGACTAATCTAAAAAAAACAGAGTTTATAGTAGTAATATATAACGTCGTGCGAACGCCTTATCAAAAGCAAAGAGCAGTCCCTATGTAAGCGTAATTTGACGACGCCTTCACAAAATATCATTGCAGTAGTTCTTAGTTAGTGCTTGCTCTGATATTGCTCTATTTTCTCTTCGGAAAATCGAAAACATTTTACTTACTAATTCAAATTTAAGATGGTGCAGGAGAATTGTTTATTATTGTTAAAAAAATGATATATTGGTATGATGATACATATACCCCTAACTGCAGTACTGAGTAAACAATTAATAACGCTATGCGTACTTAAATCTTTTACAGACAGGTACTTATTACTAGCACATACACATTATACACAATATACCCAGGGAATAAAAATGATCCGCTTGGGTCACCGCACATCAAAACTACCTGTCACACTTGTTTGGAAAAAAACGTTTAAAAGGACGTTTAAACGCATTACAGCTACCGATTCCAAGATTAAACCATTGTTGTGGCTAATATTGTTAGTTTAAGCTCCAAGGATTATTCGCCATTGATACTCTTTTTGTGAGCCCCATTCGACCGTCCGTCACAGATACACATCTTTTGAACCGGGTGACACGTGACAAGTTTGCTCAAATATTTTTTTGGAATTTTATTTTGTGTCGATTTCTTATCTGAGTTTCGGTTTTGAGTTGAGCAGATTATTAAATGTGTCAGGTCCAAATATTAAGGGCTCTCTTCAGGCAAATAACTCGTTATTTATTTAAAAAAATACTGAGGAATTCCGTCTCGTTCTTTAGCGTAAAGAACTGCTGAGCACGGTGTCCTCTTTGGTTCGATTCCCAACTCGGGGAAGGAATTATTGGGTTTTCCATGAGCAATTCATAAATACCAGTCCGAATTGATACCCATATCCTCTGTCTTCTTACACAGGACTTGTTGGTCTCTTTTCTAGAGTATTTTAATGTGTGAGTGGGAGCCCTTTTAATTCTGCTCTCTACCTACAGTTTCGGGGCATAATAACATATCTTTATATACCTCTATTTATGTTCCTGTTATGCATGGTATTTCTTTAGTAAACTGCGAGTACCTACTTGCAGTAGAAGGGCGCGTTTATTTGAGACCAACGTGCCAACTCACCGCATTTGCCGCGCAGCATCGTCTAACCGAGGTCTTAGATGCTGCTAACCTACCAATTTAAGCCCTTCGTGATTTTACCATAAGGAAAAGTCCTAACAAACAGCACATGTAATACGTGCATGATAACAATTAGATAAAAGCTAGGCGTTACTTAGACGCCGGCGGCAAGATATGAAGATATGGTCAAAAACATAACATACGTATCTATTATTAAAATCAAAAGAATATCATCAATGCTACCATGATACGCAAGGCTGATAGCTATAATTGAAAACATAACGGTTTTAGGAGTGGTGATTCCGTATATAAGATATTTCAATGAAATTTTTTGGTTAGGAGATAAGGATACATAAGTACATAAATAAGCTCATGTATTTGTCCCAAGGAGGTAGACAGAATCTATAGAACGCCACCTGCTATGATCCTTACATACTGATATTGAATAATTTACAATAAGATTTTTTTGGGACAATCCCACCGCACTATTCCCAAACCATCGCAACTCCTGAAACCCAGAATCAACAGTGGCGGCAACCAGAAAAGCGCGGAGGCAACGAAGCTCGACGAAGTCCCGGAATATGAATTTAACTGTCTTGGATCCCGCAACAAAATTAATGAGAAAAGAATATTGGAGCCGTAAGAAAAAATACAAATTTCTACTTCCCTCCATATCAAGCAGGAGATAGAAAAAACAAGGCCAATAGGGACAACGGGTCGTTTACAACTGGGATAAGCCGAGTTGCCTAGCACCATGGATAAAAATTAGCATTAATATTAATGGGTCCTAACATTGTGAGCTGTTATATTTGATTCCAATAATAGGTATGGCAAAAACGCTTGAACGCACGGAAATTTGTTCTAGTTTCTACAAGGTCCGTATAGATATCTAATTTTGATACTGAAAGAGATGCAATTACACTGGCACAGTACTCACACTTGCCCTTTGAAATTCCTTTAAATTCTAAGCAAAAAGCTTTTTCCTGATACCCAGATTCATAAATCTCTTTTAAATTAGTTTGGGTTACTATTATTTAAAGGTTTACCTTTTTGACATATTATGGCATCTCACGAAGTCACTAGTCTTAGATTAACCGTTATCAGATTAACTCCTAGCTATTCTGCAGATTGGTCACCTACAAAGATGAAGATAATAATTATAAAGGCAAGCAGATGGTTTTCCAGTTGTCAGGTGCATTCTCTAGAGAATACATCTGCATGCCTTCATAATTCTAGAATGTCTTTCATAACGAATGTCAACCAACAAAATGGCAATATATCTGCCTTATATTGTAATTAAACAATTTGCGCGGAATTCTAAAACAAAAGCAGCGTAAAATTGATTAATTGCTAATACATTATGATAAGGTGGCAGTCGGTATCGCTGATAAGCGGCTTACAGCGACGCAGCTATAGCGATGCGATAGCTGCAATGATTTCTGAATATCCGTGTCATGGTTACGTAAGAAATGGCTGGAATTACACTGTTTTGGGGCCAACTTAAAAAATAAAGGAATGTGGTGCCTACAGCTTTCAGTGAGAGAGTTCTCGAAGTCACAAATAGACCCATATATCTGCCATAAATCAATACTGCTGCAGTTTACTTTAAAAATGCAAGGTCTCAAAATAAAAAGGAACCTAAGGCCTACAGACAGGTTCAGATATACCTAACTATTGTAAAAAATCAAAAATCCTTAGGATTGACAAGCAGGATTTTCCATACCTACAGTATTTTGATTTTTTGACAGGAGCATATCAGACATACTAACATTCTATTGCCGCCGATGGAGTATCAAATTTCAATTGTCTGATTGTTCGGCGAAATATTGCCCATACCTGATATTGCTACAAACCTACTGCCGAGTTTGGCTAAATCAACTGCACATTGCTGACTATTTGGATTCCACTAGAACTCTATGCTTGCGAAACTATGTCTGTCAGGCGCCCCATAGCACGTTCGCCTCCTTACATGATTTTTACTTCCGGTAAAACAACATTCCTAACCCTCTTAACCTCGACTGGTTCTTATGGGTAACTAGGTTAGGGGTGGGATTTAACTACAAAACCCTTCCACAAACAAAAGTAGTGTGTCAATAGCCCTTTAAACTTCCCCATAGATGCAAAAAAAAACAAAATCCCCAAATTCCATATTCAAATGTCTTCTTAATTCCCCAAAGTGCGTCGTATTCCCCGAAGTTCTCACGTCCACTGCCCACTGACCAGTACACCACAGAGTGGACAAAGGGTGTGTTCTGTACATACCAACAGCGTACAACAGAGTTGTTTCATAGTGTTGGAGGCACGGAACAACAACTCTTGTTGGAGACGTCCCGGCGAGCTGTCACAACAACACGGGCTGTCGCGCGTCAGCGGATGTGCTATGGTGCTCAAACTCCTAAAGATGCAAGTGACCGTAAGTTTATTTATAAAATTACTTTTTTATTTTAATATCAATTTTAAGGTGCTTATTAAAGCAACAGATTGAACACATTGAAGTGATAATATCGACTTCGTTCGGTGCTACACGGATTGGAACTGAACAGATAATGCTTTTTCTTGCAATTTGGGGTTTTAAATTCAAGAATGTGGTAATTTCATGTCGCAAGCACCGTCACACTACCTAAGTATTCCTCATTAAAACAGATTGAAGTCTTTGATGGTTTAGTGACTTATATGCACCGTTTGTCTTAAGTAGTTAGTATGGATAGTTTCAGATTTCGTGCCGTCTTAATGAAATTATATCGAGTATTCCACTGCCAAACTTTGAGCACCTCTGCACCTGCCGTCAATCGTTCAATGATTCGGAACGGTATCTCGTTTTTTTCGGGCTGGGTCGGTGTAACGGGCTCACGACACGGCAGGTAGAAACCCAGACACGATACGATATTGACATCACCCTTTAGGTTTCACTCGGTTTAAAAGGACCTATGTCTTTAGCTAAGTTTTTATTATTTCACAATCCCACCATGCACTACAACTCTTGAAAATTACGAATAAAATGGATACCACCAGAAAAGCCCCGAGGCAATGAAGCTCGGAGAAATTACTCACTTGGATCCCGTAACGAAAGTAGGTAACACCAACCTGTTTATGAGGCTAACAAACGAAATATAATGGTTAGAGAAAGGTCGCCATGTTCCTGCTGCACTATTGGTCTAAGACAATATTTTCCAGGTTTTCTGGTAAGCAAAGCAGCAGCGGCAGTTTTGTTTAAATCGCATCCAAAATGGGGCAAGTTTATTGACATTGATTAATGGAGAACAAACCCAGATTCTGTGCGTGATTTCTGATAGTAAAAGAATTACACTGCTTGACCAAACCAATGAGAACAGTGACTCCCAAATCCTTTACATAAAAATCTTGCAGTTGAAGACTAGTACTCTTCTATTCAAAAACTCTCGTTTCTAGTAGTCCAAACATACACTCTGAATATCTACTTAAGTTTCGCAAGTAAGGTGGCTGAGACAAGGTGTTGCGATGGCCAGATAACGCGCTCTAGTCGACGTGCAAGGAAATTGCAGTCAGCGTCGCTCGACTCACACGCACACAGTCGCACGCTTGCGCAAGTCCTACCAGCTTGCACAAGTAAGTACGTCTGCAGACGCCCTATATTGGGAACTGTGTTTGTGGGGCTTGGAATTGGGGCAAGTTACATTGTGAATTCTAAAAGGTTTTGAATTTTAATCAATCTACCTACCCTCTGCCCAACTGTGTTGGGGTGAGCTTATTTCTAGTCTAACTGGGTGCAGCTGATTACCAGTATCTTAGATGGAGCAACTGCTATATACCTAACTTCTAAAAGTTACTGGGTACTACGAAACTCCTTCGTGAGACTTGTTCTCAGACATTTGCGCATCGGATAATCCCAACGGCTGACAACCAAAAAATTATAATACTATTTCATAACATTTAATTTAACAAAGTCATTTCCAACTATGTTAGGTAGACTAGTTAGTCAACCAGCCTACCCAAAGGACACTGGATTGTAGAAGTAAGATAAGCAGTTGCTCCATGTAAACTACTGGTCTTCAGCTAATTCCAGTTAGACTAGAAGCCGACTAAAAAATGTTGGAAATGGCGTTGTTAAACTAAAGTTATGGGAAGGTATAGTACTGTTGTTTTTGTTTTGTTTTCTATGAGACCAAATATGCACAAGAGCGACAGAAAGCATTACCAAGCCAACTATCTACATAGGACACATACGATTAACAAATTTTACTATTCTAGTGTTCACGATAATAAAAGATAAGCCGTTATACTTCCCTCACGTAAGCATTAATCTTTCTTTATCCTTCAAACGTATCAGAAAAGATAAAAACGAAATTAAAAACAATATAACAAAGGTGCAAAAGGTGGATATAAAATATTGAAGGAAGAAAACCCTTTGCAGTTAATATAACAAAAATTTAAAAGATTGTATGACCACATACTGAGAGGCGCGTGTTCCACAGTACCATACTTCTATACCCAACCCACACATACACTTGCGAAAACAATGAACTACTCTTAAATTTCCAGCAATAAGGTTTAAAATCTAACAGCTCTGAGTTTCGTACTGTAGACTAAGTGTGGTATTTCACCTGTCAGTAATTTGTACAGGAGTTTGACTAATTCATAGAGGAATTCGCTTTTCCTATGGGATTTGAGTTATTTCGTCGAACTCCGTGTGTTAGCTCTGGTCCCTAAGGAGTTACCTGTGGGTTTGCTTTTACTTTGTCAAGAATTCAAGATATGGGAAGGTTGGCAGCGATATATGAGAAAAGATTGAAGAGATTTGATAATGCCCAGACATCCAATTCTTCAAACTGAATATGTAGTTCATCAGCTTCATGACTTCAGCCAAAAACTCAAGCGTCGCCACTTGGAATTGTTCTGTTTTTATTGAATCCAGGCCTCACTAAGTCATTACTGTCAGTCACTCATTGCGCATCAAAAAGTTCGTCCGTAGGTAGGTAAGTAGCATGATGATTTGATAACCATTCTTTCGCACAAAACACTCTGTACTAAATCGAAAAAGAAAAAACCGGAATCAATTCTGCTGAACTTGACGGACCTTGAATTATAGATGAACATTAATGAGTGAACACAAAAAGATAATTCTCACCAGACGCGTGTCGTGGTTCACCACAATGCTTGTAACTTGTAACGTGCTCACAAAAACTTGTTAACCACATCAGTATAGAGTTACAAGCTGTTGTACTATGAAATCATATTGTTAAATATTGTGACACAGATCTTTTTTAGGGTTCCGATTTCGATTCCGAAGGGAATCGGAACCATTATAAGATCGGGAGTGATATGAAGTTTCGAATGACGTTATTGCGACGCACGCTATTTCGAAAATCTTTACGACTGGTACGCCAATTCGAAAACACATTGAATCGAAAACCGCTTTATCGAATGACGTTATGGCGACGCACGCTATTTCGAAAAACGGTTGGACTGGTACGCTAATAAGATAGTTTTGGTAGGTATCGAAATCTACTGTTGCGAATAGAACAATCCAATCTGAATTTGTCTGGGGATCGAATTCGCGACCCAGTGATTATCAAGAGCTACCTACGCTACGATAATAAAACTGACACTGAGCTAGTTGTCTATACCACTAACTATAAATTATTAATATAAATACTTATTATGATTTAGCTCCATCCACACGATGGTTTCCTTCACCGTTTTGAGCAGTGGCACAGATAATACAATACTAGCATACAGTGGTGGTACTAGCAAGTGATAAAATAAATTACGCAAAGTAAAGTGCCTGCTCGGGTTTGAACCCACGACCCACAGCTCCTAAGTCGGGGCCGCAACCGCTGGGCCATCACTGCTCTCAGTCACAACACTGCTCTGCAGTGATGATGTACTAAAACTAAAAAGAAAGAAGGAAATCTTTTTCACAAAAAAAAATTAACGACTTCAAAAGCAAAACACTAAAATGTGGAAAATAACTTTCGTTTCGAAAGTCGGTGTCGAAAGGGAGGAGGTACTGAAGATAAGGCTTTAAGTAGGGTCGATCCCCAGACAAATTTAGATTGGAATGTGCTGTTCGAAACCGTAAATTTCGATACCAAAACTTTTGTATTAGCGTACCAGTCCAACAGTTTTTTTCGAAATAGCGTGCGTCGCAATACCGTCATTCGATAAAGCGGTTTTCGATTCAATGTGTTTTCGAACTGGCGTACCAGTCGTAAAGATTTTCGAAATAGCGTGCGTCGCAATAACGTCATTCGAAACTTCATATCACTCCCTATAAGATCACCGTTTGTTGCAATTTTTTCTCGCGAAGTATGAAAAGTAGGAATTTGTATTCCGGTACAATTTTGGTTTCATTGATTGCAGAAAGATTTATTTCAAGTTACGATTTTATAGTCCAATAAACTAAAACACTTTGATTGGTCGTTAGTTTTGTGAACTTGTGGCAGTAAGCGCTTATTATTAGAGCCCTGGGTTGGATTCTCAGAGAGCGAAAAGTGCTTTATGTTTTACTAAGACTTTAGTCCGGAATACTGGATTTGTGCCCGGAAAATGGCTGGAGTACCACATGGGACTTTTAAAAACTAACAACGAAATGAAAAATGTTGAAATTAACATATTCAACACACACAGCTTATCAATTTCTGAAATATACCCCCGATTTCTGAATTAAGCATTTGAGTATTTCTCAAACTGTACTGTAGCCCGAAAACCTGTCAGTAATTGGCACTAAAGTAGGAATTTGAGTGAATGTGTCAACAATCATTCGAATCCGAAATCGGTCCATAGTCGACATCATAAGACTAAATAATACCTAAATCTAAAAATAAGTGCGGCCACAATTTTTTTAAGAATTTTTTAACAGCAATTCTGCCCAATTCCTTCATACAGGTAGGCGTACATAACCAAAACCCATTAGATATAAGATAGGCATTTGACGTTGGAGACAAAAGCAACGCTTACAAATATAAGCTCGATCCGGTTCCTACGATTAGAGCTCTGATACCATCTATTATCTCAAGTTAAATCTGCTGCAATCTGTTCTTATATATGGAGCTAAGTATTAAGGTGTCTGAGAGACATTCAATAACTATTTTGTAAAGATTGTCATACGCAACCTGTTCAAGGCAAAAAAAAGAAAAAAAAAAAAAAAAAGGTCCGTTTAAGAGATATGGTAAAGTACCAGTTTGCCAAATATGATTATCACATTTTTAATGCTTATCATAATTTTATATTATCTCCCGAATTATATCTATCTGAAGAAAGGCCACGTGTATAAACTAGAGGTGGAAGCAATCGCAACATTAAACAAATGTACAGTAGTGTTAAGTATAATCAACAATAATTAAAAAATTCCATTTAGAGTTAAGCTCGCCTTTGTACATGAATTTTACTATCAAATTGTTAAAATGTAATGTCTTGTTGTACAATAAAGAATAAAGAATAATTATACAAAATAATTGTGGACCTGAAATGGCAGTTGACTGGTCATGTTGTACAAGCACTAGCAATAGACGGTTTAACAGGTGAAACAGATAAAGAAATGAAAACAATAGAAAACATTAACAGATTAGTAATGGTAAACCTGCATTTAAAAACTAGTTAAAATTCTGAGGGTTTTTGCATTTAAGGCAGGTTCATGAGGACAAAGTCATGACTGTAAGGGCAAATATTGCAAAGAGCGAGTAAAGGAATGCTAAAGTTACTAGAACTATAGTATTTTGCACAACCATTGTGTAACACTTAGGTACTTAAATATTATCATAATCAATCTCAAAATAAAACTTCAAAAATTCATAAAAGCCTTCGCGATGGAATCGTTTGACACTTTTCAAAGTAACGACAATCTGATGTACAGTCTTGTTCCTCCATTTTTTACCTCCGGACCGGAAAGTATCATCTTATTTGTTTATCTCCCGAGCTTGTCGACAGCCCATCATCACGTAATTAGAAAGACAAGGTAACTTTTTTTCTTAATACATAATTGACAGGAAAGGTAAAATACTACAGAGAAAATACAACTTTGTCTTAGAGATATAGAGTTTATAATCGTGTGGTGATACTCAAGGGCAGTGGTTGACAGTGTAAACTTTTTGTAGAAATATTGTTTTTCGTCGACACTGCCATTTTTATTGAGTCTGCTTCGGTTTCGTATTGTTTTTTTGTTTTGTTTTTTGAAGTTGAAGTTACTTTGAACACTAATGACTATGTCTGATTTTGGAAATTTATGATCTTTATCAATCTTGACTACCTACTTTCTATAATAAATCTAAATATACTTATGGGTTTTTGATGGCACTAGTTTAGTATCCTACTAGTCCTGATACCTGAAATAACTGCAAAAGCTGTTCCAAATTTGGTGAATTACAAGTTACCCGTATAGGTAAGTATATAGTTAGAGGTGTCTTTTTTTCTATTGCAGAGTAATGGCTTTTGCAAATCCTTGAGGACCATCGATATAAATAATCCGAATATATCTCTCAATCCAGTTCCTTGTAACATAGATAATACTATTATCTAAAAATAACAACAAAATGCGATTCGATAAATAATGTTGCCCGTATCTGAGATTATCTCGAGTATTCAACGTTATTCGACATCGTTTAAACTTCAGTCTAGCTAGCCGGGAAAACCCACAAATCTCTGATTGCTAGGTACTGCCAAATAATCAGACAAGAGTAGTTTCCGATAAGGCAATGAATATTAAATTAGAAAATATTATTAGAAATATATCTTTCTTGATATTAATGTGGACTCCCCGGACGTTAATTCTTTATTTTCGTGTGAGGACACACCTACCTCTCGTGACAGAGTAAATTGAGTCGCCTCTGGGAACTCCACAGGCCTCTGACTTGGCTATTTCAGACTTACATTAACTATATAATTCCAGGTTTCCTCACGATGTTTACCTTCACCGTTGCCTGTGATGTCCAAGATAAACTTAGAAAGTACATATGATTAAGACAAAGTCACATTGTTACTTTCCCGGATTTGAACACACGACCTTCATGTACGACAGGCGAGGTCTTAGCCACTGGGCCACTACGACATTTCCTCGGACGTTGACTTACGGTCATTAAAAAATCCCTTTTATTTAATTTAATTTCCAAAACGTATAACTATAATCTTCAAAAAATTAAAGCTATAAAAGCCTGAGGTCCCACTGCACAGTTGAAGAAAGAAGAAGAGTAACGACAAAAGAGCGATATTAGTCGTACGATATGTAAGTATAAAAAATAAAGCAAAACAAACACAAGGCAATCATGTCATCGAAAAGGAAATCTCAATGCCATCTCAAGATATTAATAAATCCGTACCAAAAATGGCCGTGTTCACCTACAACAATAACATTATTATTGAACGAAAGCCTGAGTGCGACCAAATCCGTGACCACAGACTTATAGTCTAACTAGATAACGCAAGATGAAAACCAAGCGTGGCAATTTTTCACACTATTTAAGAACACTTACCGACGAAAGACAATGTTTCCATTGCCCATTGGGAAGAGTTTTTACAGCTCAATCCATACTAATATTATAAATGTGAAAGTAACTCTGTCTGTCTGTCTGTTACCTTTTCACGCTTAAACCGCTGCACCGATTTAGATGAAAGTTGGTATGAAGATAGTTTGAGACCTGGGAAAGGACATAGGCTATATAGGTAGAGTAGGGTAGGGTAGGGTAGGGTAGGGTATGGTAGTGTAGGGTAGAGTATTGTAGGGTAGTGTAGGGTCGGGTAGGTTAGGGTAGGGTAGGGTAGGGTAGGGTAGTGTAGGGTAGTGTAGGGTCGGGTAGGGTAGGGTAGGGTAGGGTAGGGTAGCGTAGTGTAGGGTAGGGTAGGGTAGGGTAGATAAATGTTTGGTCTTTTTATGGCAAAACAAAGTTTGCCGGGTCAGCTAGTACTTTATAATTAGGCGGTTGATGTAAACAGGTCAAAGTAAGAGCATTTCTCTCACTTTACTCCGTTTTTTGACACGTGACGTACATACATTCGAGACATCTAGTTAGATTTATGTCTTTGTCCGTCGCCATATCTTATCAAACGGGTTGTCCAGTAGTTAATTCTCCTAATCCCTTAATACGGTCGGACAGATAGATCGCTGTATATTGGTTTTCGCACGTGACGCCCTTGGTAAAAATAGTTTGTCTGCATTTGTTTTTGTCTTAACAAGGATTATTGGATTCCTTTGTTTCTCATATTAAGAGTATTTTTTTTTGTTGTTCAGAAATGGCCTTCATTAGATCAACTACTGGTTGGCCAGTACTGGCTACTGCTTCCTAAGTTCTTCAAGTTGTAGGACATTAGGACACCTTCTTGCACATTCTTACCTTTTTGGTATTTTTTGCAACAACATTACTTGAACCAATTCTTTCAGCATGGTCAGATCTTCATGTGATTTTATGACCATATTATATTGAGTGCTGTTTAACTAGGACAAAGTTAAATCCATCCGAGTCTTTGTTATTACCAGGGACTATAAATAATCTAGGAAGTATCTAAAAACTACTTTCTATTTACTATAATCATTTGTCTATTAATTTTTCTACTTAAAATGAAACACATAACTACCAGATATAAATAACGCTTCGTCCAAAATCCACGGAGGCGACGAAATCTAAAATAATTGCCAGCTACTGAGTTTGTTCATAGATAAACATGATATATGATGTGAACACAGACCCGTATCTTCACAACGATATATTTATACCTGGGATCGACAACACCAACTTTATAACTGAGGATGAAGAAACAATTTTGAGTGTCGCGGTAGTATATATAAGTTGGTATATATGAAACAAGCGATAGAAATGTGGACATGCGACAGTAATTATTATAACACGGTATTGTAATTGCAAGTCTTTTGATATTTGGCTGTCAATTAAATTAGGTGCTGGCTATCATCAATTAGGAACCTGTTCAGAACAGAGATAGTAGACAGGAGACAGGTACTCATCTAAATGTTAAGAGGTTAAGAATTTAGGTGATAGTTTTTTGTAGTTGAATCAATGTTCGATGATGAGGATGAAAAGGAAACTTATATGGATGCTCAAAAAGGCGGACAAAATAATAAAAAAAGGTAAGAATAGTTAATTATATTGATTCGCCCTTATGGCTGCATTTTTCTTCTGGTAGTAGTATGGATGAATGGATAGAGGGAGGACACAGAAAAATGAACAGGTTTTAAGAGGAATGATAACAAAGAAAAAATCAGTGATATCGAGACGGTTGAATGAAAGATATGAAAGAAGAAAACGTCTTCATTTCAAAAATGATGCTGCTGTTAGTAACGGAAATTAAGCGAAAATATCTTGGCAGTGGTATTAAGGAACCCATTATCTGAAACAACAATATTTATTTCTTCAATCTGAAGCTATACAAGAAACCAATTTTCTATTTCTGATAGTGGGTACGATACTTGAGGATTTAAAGGTACAATTTTAATTTACCGAACGCCACTGATATGATAAGCTCTGTTTTGACACTGATAATATAAAATTTTGGACTTATGAAATATCAAATGTTATCACCGTATCGGCCGATGACGTCATCCATATTTATTTTTGTTATTAAATTGATATTTTTACTGTTAGTAACACTTGACACGTTCGTTCTAATTTATAATGTTGATATAAATAAATTCTCAATAAAGATAAATCTTAGTCGTGATTGTCCAAAGTGATGTATTGTTATTTAAAGGTTTATAGCCATGGTTTTAGGTAAACATTGTATTTTTAGTAATCTGCAGCAAGATACCAATATTGTGATTATATCTACTATCTTGAACCTACGTCAATGTAATCTGTAAATGATTGCTACCATCTTTTACATTTGTTTTATCTTTTCAATACATATAAAGTATTGTTGAAATTATTATTGCATGAAATAATATAGTGCTAAAGAGATTTAATTTATGCATTGTAATGTTTCAACCATATGAGAACTATGTATATATATGTATGTCTGACATAGTAAAGTTAGAAAAAAACCCGGAAAGCGAAATGGATTGAAACCAATGACACAGTGAGGGTCCAAGTAACACAAATTATAGTAGGTTTTTTCCAAGAAACTACAGGGCAACATGGACGCAAATAAATGATTAAGAAAAGTAACAAAATATAAATCGACTACCAACATCGAAATTGAAGAATAAGAAACACAATCTGATAAGGATCAGGTACATGTTATAAAAATCACTTTAATTATCTATAAGTAAATGTGTTTGTTGGCTATCGAATTGTTATATAGATAGATCGGGGTATGTAAGTACGCATTGTACCTAGTTAGTTGGCGCATTAATGAATAGGAAAATATACATTAAAATAATAAGAACGACAAAGGCATCTCTATAGATATCGGTGATGACAAAGAAATGCTGCAAAATATTCGGCATTTCGGCAATATTGAAAGAGAACTTGATGATAGGACTCTTTTAGAAAAATTGCAGAGTCCTAAAGAAAGCTCAGGGGGGTAACCACAAGCTCTTAGAGTAAGGTCATTTTGAGATCGAGTAAGTGACAGATGTATACAAGTCAGATACATCTGTCCCATACTCGATCTCAAAATAACCTTACTCTAAGAGCTTGTGGTCACCCCCCTGTAGACAACTGAGCTACGTAATTTTGTTTGCTTATATAAATAGTTTCCATTTTACTAAGCAATACAGTAACCATGTACACATATATATATCCACAAGTTGAGACAGCATGGGTAGCTTAAAATAAACACTATAGCTAGGTCCCAAAGTTTTATTTACCTTCAGTCCCAAGCTAAACAGTTTGTCTGAATCTTGGAGTGCGGGATTTGGATTAACTAAGCCAAGATATTATAGAAAAGAGAAAGAAAGAAAAGTGTTTATTCGCCACAAAAACGACATATAAAATTGAGATCAAAGTATGGGAAAGTAAGTAAGTAAGGTTTAAAGTAGAATTTAGATTTAAGCGTTACTTGAATGTAACGGTCGGTTTTTGAGGTTAATAACGAGTTGAGTAATAGTCAAACTATATTTTAGCTCAAAAACCTGTCACAATTTGGCACTAACATTATAGGGTTTGCTACTTTCTTAAACTCAAATACTCAATTCTTAAATCGGCCCTTATAACAATTTTACAAGCTGAAGTAGAGTTTCACATTATAAGCAACTTAAAAAAAGATCGGGAACTAGGATAATTGCTTTTGAAAGAACGAATGTTTTGGCACCTAAACCTACCTTGGCGAATACTCACACTTTTCATAGTATTGGTACACATCAATGCCGAACCCATTGAAGAATACAGGCTTGATGTTACGTATGTTATGAACGTTTTGGAAAAAGGTATGCCACTAACCTACGATGTCATCATAACAGGCAAGATCATCGAACCTATCAGCTAGTTAAAACAAGTCAGAATGGCCTCGTTATCTGCTACCACCGCGCTATCGGGTGTATTACTTCCGTTGTACTCTGTTTGCGAGATACATACCCAGAGATGTGTTGCTTTTGACGATATCTCACGTAGATGCCATGCCACTAAAATAGATGGATTGGCGTCACTATAACTTAAAAACATATTCTTGTCATTTTCTTTCTTTATCATGTTCTTATAATGTCATGACTACATGACCATATATCATGTTATATGGTCCCAGTCTATGTATAACTACGTTAACTGTTGAATTTATCTTACTATTGTTGTTGTTATCACCTCTCTATACTCTTAGCAGATTATTGTCACGATATTGTCAGCGTCAGAATTGTTATTAATTAACTAAATGTAACAACTGAAAACCAAAGTGGTTTACTTTAGGATTCGCAACAATTACCGGCGCCGACGGAGTCGAACGGTGGGTTCTGCCAACGACTGTCGACTGTCGTACCAATAAATTTTATTTTACCGAATATAACTAACATTTTAATAGATTTACAATCATTTTCTTCGAAGGCAAGACTAACCGCTTCAACTCACTGACCAATCGCAATGAGCAGGAAACCAAAGCGAAAAATAACTCTAAGTCTTTTACTTAATTTGGCTCAGAGATTAAACCCGAGGTTCTAGCCAAGTGAAATTCTAAAAACAAAAGCAATTTAATAGCGTATATAATATGCTTAGGTTCCATAAGCACACTATACAAATATTCAATCGTTACGTTATTTTTACAAACTAAATACAATACAAACCACCCAACACTTCTCGCCGTCTCAGAACCAACTTTTCGACCAAAAATGTGAGGTAACTTCCGTACGATAGTCCCACGGGATTCCGCCGCAACGGGACCATCCGTCTTGTCCCGGACTCCGGACTCCGGCCCCGGACCAACTTACTGAACACTTGTGTAAGGGAATGTAAGCGAATTATTTCATACGGAACTTGTATTCTGTGAAACTTTTGAGGGGAATTTGGGAAAAGAAAACGGCCACCGATATTAACCAGTTCTTCTTTAATCGTAGATAGTGATACTACTATGCAAGTGGAATAATTTTTATTTGGAGAATCTCTCAATTATACATACATAAACTCACCCTTTTTTCCCATGGGGATAGGCAGAAACTACAGAACGCCACCTGCTACGATCCTTACACACTTCTTTTGCTTCACACACATTCATACATCTAGTCATACACACACGCTGGTTATGGGTACTGCGCACTTGGCCTTTCTGAAGAATATCACGTATAAGGTCTATATATGTCTTTCTAGGGCGTCCCCTCCCGGCGTTTCCATTCACGTCTGCCTTGTAAATACCTTTCGTAAGTCGCCTTTCATTCATCCTCTCAACATGGCCAAACCATCTTAACATACTCTTTTCAATTTTAGTCACTACATCTTCTTTTAAACCACAACGTTGTCTTATTATCGTTTATTTGTTTTGTTCTCTCAATTACTTATTCTAAATTCAAAAGAATGTTCAAATCCAGCATGAACATTTTTTTGCCAGCCTGCATGCTGTAAAGTACCCATCAGTAGGCCACCTTAACGCACAAAGTACGTTCTATTTTGTGCTTTACAATGCCTGCCGGACTGGCATTCATCCTTTTTACCCGACTGCCGAAGGAGGTTAATGTGTTTATCAGTCTATGTATGTATGTAAGTATGTATGTATGTTTGTTCCTATATGGCGTTCTGGAGACGAAATGCGTTGGCCGATTTTGATGATTCTTACGTCAATCGATTCGTCTTAACTCTGCGAGTATCACTGGCTACATTAAAATAGCAAAATAGAAAAATGGCGGCTTATGGGTGCCTTATTGTGAGGGCCCAATTTTTTTTTCTTCCAAACTCATCGTGTGGGGTACAAAATGAAGGATTTTATGAGTAGATTACAAAAATATATTATACTTATATGTTTAAATGTAAATAATCCTAAAAAAAAATAAAAAAATATTGTTGTAAATAAAAAAAATAATAATAAAAAAATAACAAAAAACTCGACTGCTTAAAAGACAACTAAAAAGACGTAATCAAGAAGAAAAACACGCTGTGCAGTCGGAGGATACATATGCGCGAGCTGGCTGATCAAAACCAGATCAAAAAATATTAAAAAATAACAAAAAACCCGACTTTTTAAGCAGTCGGGTTTTTTGTTATTTTTAACCACTGGAACTCCTTACAATTCAGAAAATAATCGATTCAATAAATAAAATAAAATAAATAAAAATAGATTTGCGATCCTTTTACTTATTTAAAAGAGTCAAAACTATTCCGAAACCAATGACCACTCAGGTGCTTTTTGAACGTGTGCTTACGTATGTCTTAGTGAGTGGTATCATCTACTTTACACTATGGCCCATGGTGGCTCATCTCACTATCTTGCCGCCAATACAAAGGACGATTGTTTCCTGGCGATCAATATACAAATATTATTCTACACTATCTCTTATCTGATACGGCGGCGGCATCGTGTAATCAACCTTAATGACACCATAAAATTAACTCAAGATCGTGGGAAGGTGGTTTTATTGGTGTACGGGATAGTGCTTAGATGTGACATTGAATTTTCGTATGAGCTGTCGTGGGACTTCGGTATCCAGCGAAGACTGCTTTCCGTGGCTGTTCCTATAGTTCATAGTGGTTAAAAGTGGTCTCGAAGATACTGCAGGTAGAGTTCTTTCACTTGAAAACCAAGCTTGTACCTACTTAAATCGTTCACATTCAAGTTGCAATATTGACCATACTATACAAACTTGTCAAAGTGTAATAAAGGGAAATTAGCGAAAGTACCTTAAAAATACCATCAGGAATCATAAAAGACCCTTAGAAATTGTCCTCTGATGGCGCCCGAAAAAGATGAAAACGGCAGAAGCTGAAAGAATATGTGCATAAAAGTAATAATCCAATAAAACACCTTACAAACGGATCTCATTCCCATCAAGGAAGTCCAATAAATTCCATTGTCAACTATTTCATCCTTGAACCGTGACTAGGCCTTGAGATGTCAAAGTGACAGCTGTCAAAACGCAAGCTGTCATACTGACAGTCGCTGTCAGCGCGGCGTGACGAAGCCGCGCGTGATTAATTAGCGGCTAATTGATTTGACAGTGGTTTAGCATTAGGCCGGTTAAACGCGAGCAGTAATTGACACTTCATAAGATGTAGTTGATATGGCTGACGACGGTTGTCGTGACACTGAGCTTGGTTGGATTTGTTGGCACATTGTCAAAATTAAATCACAAGTTTCGGTTATTTGTGGTCTACATTTAATTATTATTACTTATTAAATCATTTAACATTTTCACTATTGTAATAATTGAGGATCGACTTAGATTGGGTATAGAAATTCTTATTGTTTAAATAATCGCACATATAAGTATCTGTCATTATGCGCAAAGCCGTATATCTAAGGCTTTTTATTAATCTCGTAAGTAGATCAGTCTACAATCTACCAAATAGAGATTATAAAAGGCATGACTCAACATCAGCAATGCAGTATTATAGGTAGTTGTTCAACTACCAATCAGAGAGAAAGAAAAATAATCAATTTCCCTAGCCAATTACCAACTATGTTGCGGTCGGCGAGAGTTGAGTACCAGCATCTTTCATGGATGGAGTGACTCTCCTACACAACCCAATAACTGAGTTTAATCGTTGCTTAAAAAGTCCACATTCAAAGGTACCACGAGTGACCTGTCGATACATCATGATCTATGGTCTGAGAGCATGACGGTGTGTTGCCAACCTAATAAATAGATATTAATTGTGACCAATTTATTAAGGCGTCTCTGATTACATGGCAATGTTAACTTGCAGTCAATTATCGTCATTATGTACTTGCTATTATGTAAATATAATTTGATATAAGGTGTTGGATAAGCACGTCTCAATAGATCTTACCTAAATGTTCTCAATGTCAAGCGGGAATGTAATTCTCAAAACGGTAAAGGAAAACTTGTTACAAAACTGTTACCTACTTAAATGTCCTGGAAACAAAAATCCGAGGATTAGTGATGGTCAAATCACCAATCTATCAAACATGCAATTCTTTTTAGGGTTCCGTGCCAAAAGTTATAAACGGGACCCTATTACTAAGACTCCACTATCCGTCTGTCTGTCTGTCTGTGACCAGGCTGTATCTCATGAACCGTGATAGCGAGACAGTTGAAATTTTTACACATGAAGTATTTCTGTTGTCGCTTTAACCACAAATAATAAAAACAGAACAAAATAAATATTTAAGTGGGGCCATAGAACGAACGTGATTTTTTTGCCATTTTTGCGATAATGATACGATAACGATACGGAGTGCGTGAGTCCGACTCGCACTTGGCTGGTTTTTTTTATTTATACGGTTCTACGCCTCTCACAGAGTCTCACAGAGAGGCCTGTGTCTGCAGTGTAAACTTTATAAGCTGATTTAATGTCCGATCGAACCTCCGTTGTTGACTTCGGGTTGGGCAGTCTTCGTCCAAACCTTCGGCTCCGGCGAAAATTAGCCGAAGCTTTGCCGAAACCAAACGTTTCTAGCAAGTGCCGAAAAGAACTGTTAAGAATGCGCGAGAGTGCGATGGAAAAAAAAACGGGTGGGGGCAAGGGGAATACTCCATTTCGCTAGCCAGTTGCCATCACCAGAAAATAGAAATCCGGAAATCAAAAACAAAATTAAAAAATGTTGCCAATCTTGAACTGTATTTCATAGGGTTATTTATTATTTACCTATGGCTTCGGTCGGGCACTGCTGATTATACAAAGTAGAATCTAAATGAAAATGGCTCTTTCCTACGATAATAATATCATACAGTATTATACGTTTAGATTGATTACAGAATATTTACAAAAACATGAAAATAAAAACTTATCAATCAACTTCATAAAATTGCAAAAAGTATTCGCAGTCGGTAGGATTCGAACCTACGCTCCCAGAGGGAATCTGATTTCTAGTCAGACGCCTTAACCGCTCGGCCACGACTGCTGCGTGACAGTATCGAATAATTTCAAGTTCCATGCAAAATGAATTTTGTATTGAGTCACTGACTTACCAAAAGTTCACTTGAACTAAAGAAATTCGAAAGTAACGTACCATAATCTCAGTTGAAATGTAATGCATTTTCGCAACATCAAATCAAATATTTTTTTATTGACTAATAAATTGTTTACGAGTACACCAAAATAATTGAAGCCCTGAAGCTCTGAGCTAGGCAAAAACCTGTGTTGTAACATAGCGTCAACAATAATAATAAATAAAAAAGCCTTTTAATTCCCAAATAAAATTTTATTTACAATGATATTACGATTAAAGAGCATGCAATTTATGTATAAGTAAAATAAAATAAATTATTTCTTTAATAATTATACAATTATTCAATTTCACCGCTACTATTATATAATTATTCAATTTAATTAATTGTTTACAATAGTATTGACAAAATAAATATATTACAGTCATGCTCAAACTAAGATTAGAATTACATAAAATTAAATTAAATCTGAATAAAGTTAAGTCAGAGTAAATTCCAAATTACAATAAATTTAATTAAAACTAAAATCTAAATAAATTAAAATTACAATTAAATAAAATATAAATCACAATAAAATAATGTCGAAACAAAATTGCAATAAAATAAATTCAAAATAACAATAAAATAAAATAATGTCAAAAATTCAAATATTCAATAAAAATCAAAATTAACTCAAAATATAATAAAATAATAATTACAATAAAATCCAAAATTAAATTTAAAATTCGTAAGACAGTTTGTGAGTGTGTGTGTGTGTGATGGTGTTTGTGTGTAAGGTAGGAGATAGGTAGTGTTTATCGAGTTACTGTAGGACTTTTTCAGTCCGCTGGTAATCAAGAGTTTGAAGCTAAGTTTTATTTTTGAAAATTAAATTTGTTAAGTGGTAGTGGATTTATGTTTATTAGCGTGTTAACTTTAGTGTAAATTTTTGTGCCTAAAAACACGTGCTGCCGTCTTGCTGATGAAGTGTTACATTTAGTAGACTGACGAACTTCGCGAATCGTCTGCTGCTTATTGCATGCTCATTGTAAGGAGTAACACGATGCTGTTGTATAAGTTCAGTAGGTTTAATTGTCTCACTGTTAGAACTTAACAGCTTTGGTACAGAGTCACTGTTGGAAACCTGTAGGTACTTTGAGGAGGCCGTGACTGCTGGCTCGAGGCGGCGAAAAACATGACCCTTACTACGCGTGACATAGGTGAAGAGAGTGACGAGAAGGTGACGATTCGTGAATCTCTCAGCCCTACAACAGCATTCCTACTGTGGAAAACAAAATCGCTCCTGAAAGACAAGTTTGCGTGCAAATATGTGTGGTGCAAAAACGGCCTTATTCTGGTACGCAAACAAGAGGGTGACAAAAAAGTCTACACTGCGCTCAAACAGTGATATTGCAAGAATTGTCAAAGAACTACAAAATAAATAAATAATAGAGTATGCCTATAAACTGCACTTCATATGGAAACGTCTTCATGTCCTGGCAATGTAAGTATTTACCTGCACATAACTTGTCAGCTTCACCTGATGGATTATATAATGATTAATAATCATACAGATTCATTTTTAACGGATAAAGTACATCATTCTTGGATAGATTTTACCTGCGACATACGACCGGAAAACAATCAATTATTATTATTACATGTCAACATAAGATCATTGACAAAAAATCACTCGCATTTAGAATATATTATTTCTACCAGCCCTGTGATTGTTCACCTGATTATAATTACGGAGGCTAATATCACAGATACAATAAAACCGTTATTTGAACTACAGGATTACTCAATGTTTACGGAGTTACGAAGCAATAGAAGGGGACGCGGTATTAATATTTACGTGCATAAAAGTATCTCATTTACACGTATACCGGTTAATGTATTGAACTTTGAGTGTATTATTGGTGAAGTGGAGTCTTTCGAAGGCTATAAAACGGTATTATGCGCCGTATATAGGCCGCCAAGTTTAAATAAGAGTATCTTTATAAGTGAACTATCGAGACTATTATCCGGATTCCCAGTGACAAAGAACTGTTTTTTAATTGGTGACATAAACATAAATATTGGCAACTCTAATGATTTTATTGTTCAACATTATCTTAACTCGTTGTATGAGCTGGGGCTAGAATGCTGCATAACTCAGCCTACTAGAATAGAAAAAAGTGCAATTGGCGTATCGAAATCTTGCATAGATCATATATTTACTCGTGACGTCGACGGCGGTCGGTTCGACAGCCATGCACTGCGATCAGCTGTTGTGCAAAACGCAATAGCTGACCATTACATAATCGGTCTTGCAATTACTAGTTCTACCGAAAGAAACAACGTCAAACCATTATTAAAATTAATAACGATAAAGTTAAAGAGGAGCTGAGTTCAGTTGACTGGTCCCCGGTTTATGGAATGAGTGATCCAAATGAAATTGAATGTTTTATTAGAGGTAAATTCCAAACAATATTTATTACAAGTGTAAACAGAAAGTAACAATAAGTTTAAATAAACGATACCAATGTAAATGGATAACGGATAAATTAAAATATATGTCAAATAAAAAGAAAGAACTTTTGGAAATATGGAAAAAGGATTTGAGTAATAAACAAAATAAGCAGATTTATAATAGATATAGAAATAAAACTAATAGATTATTGTCTCAAGCTAAAGATAGGTATGTTAAAAAGGATATATGTAATAATTTTAATAATCATAAAAAAATGTGGGAAATAATTAACAGACTTACAGGCAGAATTGTAAAGGCTATAGACGACATCATCTTAAGATCTTTTAGATTAAAACCTCAATTAATATCAAATAAGTTTGCTTGTGACTTTGACACAAATGTAAAAAAAAAATTATCTTTATGTAATCAGCCACTTGTTGACACTAAGTTGTATACAGATTTCTCTAATGTCTCTAGGATTAGACTTAGCAAGATAGATGACACATTGATGTATAAAATATTGAGAAATCTCAATGACAAAAAAAGCCCGGGATTAGATCAGATTAGAGCAAAAGATATTAAGTTTTTATCTAAGGAAATTACACCTGTTCTAACACACTTAATTAATAGTTGTATATCAAAGTCTGTTTATCCTGATAACTTAAAAATTGGTATAATAAGACCTATACACAAGAAGGGCAGTTATATGGATACCAACAACTATAGACCAATAACTATCCTTTCTTGCATAGATAAAATTATTGAAAAATACTTTGGGAACGTTGAGGCCGATTTTTTGTCAAGTAATGGCATAATTCATGAAAAACAATTTGGCTTTCAGAAAAACAAAAGTACCACGCAATTGCTGTCGCAGTTTACAGATGAAATCAATGATCACCTTAACAGTAAAAAACATGTAATCACAATTATGATAGACTTCAGCAAAGCTTTTGATACGCTAAATTATGAGGTACTTTACACAAAAATGCAGCGGAATGGTATACGGGGTCCAATGTTGGAGTGGTTCAAAGACTATCATAAACAGAGGTTTAATGTAGTTAGTATAGCGGGGGCGCTCAGCGACAGAGTTCCGACACATCATGGAACGGCTCAAGGATCGATCCTCGGTCCGACTGAGTACCTACTATATGTTAACGATATGTGTAACTTAAATTCCGGCATGCCTCTGTCTACCAATTTGCTGACGACACATGTCTTATCACAGCTCACAGGGATCTAAGTACTGCGGAGAAACTGATGCAAACTGAGTTTAACCTGTTATGTAAATGGGCACACGACGTTGGCTTAACAATCAACTATCAAAAAACTAAACTCATGCACATTCATTCACCATACTTAAAAACTCAAGGGACACCAAGAGTCGTGGCTCATGAACACCAGTGCATGCATCGGTGCTTGGATGTCTGTGACTGTAAGCCGATAGACAATGTTAAAGAACGTGTATATCTAGGCTTAAGATTGATCATAAATTTAATTGGGGCCCACATGTGGACCACGTATGCGTTAAGCTTAGAGCTATCATGTCAAAATTGCGCATATTGAAGCACAAATTGCCTTATAGGACCCTGAGATTGTTGTATATGGCATTGGCCGACGCTGTTATCAATTATGGTATAACCAGTTATGGAAGAACCTATAAAACTTACCTTCAAAAAATATATAATATACAAATACGATTATTAAAAATAGTGGTACCATATAAAATTAAACTCAAATATAAACCTGATTATGATAAATTATTCCAATATTGTAAAGTGTTGTATTGTAAAGTAAAATTAGCTGTTGCCTCTGATTACTGTGAACACAATCTAAGTAAGTTAGAGAAAATAAGTAGACCAAACTTTGTTCGTAACCTGTCGTACTTGCCTCTGTATAAACTGCCGAAAGTAAATAATGAATACGGTAAAAGGATCTGGACGTATGCTCTTCCAAGCATTCTAAATAAGTTACCAAAGGAAATAGCCAAAAAATTGGAAAACTAAAAACCTCGACAAATAAAAAGAATATTAAAAATCTACTTTACCGCTGAAAAGTTTAGAATGGGGGAGGGGCCTACGTGTGGGTCCACTACCAGATAAACTGTGAGCGAGTAACTAAACCTGAATCGATAGCGCACATAATCTTAACTGAAAAAGATTGAGCGTTATTTTAAATGTAAAAAATTGTATGTATTCTTGTGGAAATAAATAGTATGAAATTTAAAAAAAAAAATTTTTTTTTAAAAGGAGTGAACATGTAGATTTGATGACACAAAGTTTTTTCTACCTGGACACTAATACCAATATTCTCAATTCTTTGAAAAGGCAATTTCCTCCACTGCACTCGACCCAGAATCAGAATCAGGTTTTTAGGGTTCCGTACCCAAAGGGTAAAAACGGGACCCTATTACTGAGACTCCGCAGTCCGTCTATCTGTCTGTCTGTCTGCCTGTCTGTCTGTCTGTCACCAGGCTGTATCTCATGAACCGTGATAGTTAGACAGTTAAAATTTTCACAGATGATGTATTTCTGTTGCCGCTGTAACAACCAATACTAAAAACAGAATAAAATAAATATTTAAGTGGGGCTTAAATACAACAAACGTGATTTTTGTGCCGTTTTTCTGCGATAATGGTACGGAACCCTTTGTGCGCGAGTCCGACTCGCACTTGGCCGGTTTTTTTTATTGTAGTCGCAACGACGATGGAAAAGCTCTCGAGTCGTGACATTTTGAATGAGGGCTGAGTCGAAGTTGATTCGAGTGGAGGACATTGTTTAGAATATAGGTGTTATTTTTTTAACTAGACTAGTATTTAGTTTACTTCTTTGTAAATACTATTAGCTATACCGAACGTTAACCTTCAGTTTTCTTTCAGTCCACGCTACGAAAACTCAATTTCTCAATACACAGAATTTAAATCAAGCGATTAGGAAGTAATTTGGCAAGGCACTCAAAAACTTGAGAATTCATGTTTTTTTCCACTTATTAATGACAGACTTTATCATAAAAAACTCAGCGAGAGCACATTAAAGTATTCTTTATCGAGTTGAAACAATGAAGCCTGGCTGACATCCGACGTCTTCATAACGACACAAAAACAATGCCCTATCGCTCGACATGCTATTAAAATACACCACTTTAAGTTAATACGATATTCAACTTTTTATCATTAAAACAAAGTCGATTTTCCTTTAAGTTAGCAACTCTTTTTCATCAGCAAAGAGTCCTAATCGTCTTGTCAGTCTTCGAAAGAAATAAGCCGTTGTGGCACAGAAAATAAAGTTCGTTTTCAATAGTTAGGGTTGTGAAAAGCAAGGGTTTAATTGAATAACGATATCATAGTGTTTTGACGTGTCGTTTGATTAATAATGGAGGTGAGTTGTCCACTTCGGTCGGTTTTTTTTTATATTATAATATAATAATGTTGATGCCGGGAACATGTTATGCTTTTAACATAAGCTTATAAACTTTTTGTTTTATACACACGAATCATTTCGTGCTTATCGTTGCTTTTGATGGTTTAAAAGTTTAAATGGTGCACCGAAAAACCGAAAGTTAATTTATTTTTGACTTTGGATTATATATATGTAAGGTGAATTAATCAACTCGAAAATTAATTTATTCAAGCTACGCGAGTTCTTGATTTTTTTAAGTCCAGTTTTTTCCTCTAAAGTATTTTAAGTTTGAAAAAATAAATAGCTCTCTAGTTTCACCCAGCAATACATTTTCTATTTCTAGAAAAATCAAGAACCAAAGTGAAGGCAAACTCTTTTTAATATATTTTAGTGTCCTGAGCTACTTACCTACATTTTTTATTTTACGATAGGCTCGCGTTTGACCACTATCTCGCCTGATGGTAAGATTAATACATTTTTAACCGACTTCGAAAAAAGGTTATGGTTATCAATTCGAAAGTTTTTTTTTTATGTGTGTTACCTCAGAACTGTTTATTGGGTGAACCGATTTTGATGATTCTTTTTTATTTGAATGCTGGGGCTTGTCTCATGTAGTCCCTTTTATTTTTCGTCAAGATCTGATGATGAAGTTCGGAGATATTCATCAGAAGTCTTCAATAAATGACGGCAAATCACTCGGGATAGCTGCAATCGCATGTCTGTTTATTGTTTACATTTACATTTCACCATTTCATAATATAACATCACACTGGTACGCTCTAAAGGGCTACGCAGGTGTGGACAGTTCACCTAGCCTTTAGAACTGGTCAATTATGTACCAAAAAGTGAAAAATAAATAACTTTTTTACAAAAAGTACAACCGACTTTCAAACAAAAACACTACAAAGTGAAAAATAACTTCAATTTCGAAAGTTTTTGTTTGGAAGTCGGTTGTAATTTTTGTAAAAAAGTTTTTTTTTAAATATCAGCACATTTAAAAGATGTTGTCACAAAAAAATAACAGGACCTATTCTAGTGATCTCTTAAAAGATACCAGAGAAAGTATCTATCACAACAGAAAGCACCAACGTTATTTACAAAGAACAAAGACAAATCTAACATACATTTCTTAAACAATATCAATAACATCATAATCTCGCTTTATCCGCTTAATGGCCGCTGACCAAATCGACAGCAGCAAAGAACAAACGGCTATCTACAAAATAACAAATTTTCAGGAGAGCGATATTAACGAAAATGTAATAACTTCAACAAGAACAATGCTAGCTTCTTCAAATTTTCAAAAATAATTAATACGGCATTTCGAAGAAAACAGTACCTATTTTATATTTTGGATCAGAATGTTGGGCTGTGAAAAAGATAGATGAAAGGAGATTGCATTTAACAGAGATGAGAATGTTGAAATGGATGTGCGGTGTGACGAGATTGAGATGAAAGTGGCGCCACTGGCAGAAAAGTTGAAGGGAAACCGTTTATGGTATGGTCATGTGATGAGGAGGGATGAAACGCATGTTACTAAAAGAGTTATGAATATTAATGTGGATGGATGGAGAGGAAGGCCAAAGAAAAGATGGATGGACTGTGTGAGGAGTGATATGAAGAAAAAAGGAGTCAGTAATAGCGTAACTGGAAACAGAACGGTATGGAAGAAGAAAACGTTTTGCGCCGACCCCAAGTAACATGGGATAAGGGCAGGAAGATGATGATTTCAAAGAAAACAGTAAAGGTCAGTAACTGACATATATATTTATTTCAAAATACGGCAGATGTCTTTATCTACTACCTACGCACAAAATAAATACTCAACTAAATCCATTTATTTACTATCGTTTTCTTGCAAAACTTAATACTGATTTATTTCTTCTTTTATAATTAATGATTCCTATAATTTATTACTATGAAATGTACCTAGATAGGTTACTTTAAAAAAGTCGACCGCCCGTGCTGAAACGGTCATCTGGAATTGGCACACACGGTCAACTACTACAGATGTGCGTGTGTGCGTTATTTCCTCAAAATAGAGTGAAACAAAATATACGCTACAAAATACTAATAAAAAAAACACTAGATGAAGGTAAAGAATTCTGAATTTAATTATGGTAAAAAGTGAAATCCGCAAAAATGGAGTTGTCTTTTTGTTCTTTGTTGCCGTCGACATTATACCAGGGCCACAATACCAGCGAATATACCCCTTGCTCCATTAATCATCAGATCAAGTCCAGTGCTTCCGTTAAACCGGGTGAGGGAGACAGACATAGGATAGTTGGCTATGAAGGAGCGAGATAGGAGCACTCGATAACTTAATTGAAAACAAGTGAGGAATAGGGACGGGTTGGAGTCGATGTGCATATGTCGATTCTTTGGTTTTATCTAGAAAATTTGAAGGTTACGTAAATCAGTAAGCGATCAATTGGTTGGTTGACCAGTAACTTTTGTCAAACCAAAAAAGAAACATCTTTACTTCTCAGATTCTGAACCGTCGGGCGTTATAATATCGACTATAAATAACATATAATCTATAATATATATAATAATGTATGTATACATTTCTAGGCATCGAAAATTTCTGAAATTGTAATGTAGATAAATAGGTAGTATCTTTTTCCCAGTTTGAGTTATTCGACATGAAAAGCCGGTGGCCTCTCTACTGACCTTCGATAAATTTTAATATTAAGTGCACAAATCCCATCCTTTTTTTATTCCCCGTTACACCCATAATGCGTTATCTGTCTCGTCTTGTGCATTAACACGTCCAACCTCATTATGATATTCACAATTTTATCTACACTTTACTACTCATTCAAATACCACCTCTATCACTTTCAATATAGAGTTGAAGTGTACCGCAAGGGTTTTTCTTGTAAATGCACCTTCAACGGACAACTGTCGCCACGCTGTTGTCTTTTATCTAAAGTAATGTCTATTGCTATGGTTTTGAAAGGTTTGATATTGTTGAGTTTGAGGGTTACGCAAATATGAATAAGTTAAGTAATAAAAAAAGAAGAATGACTTTATTCCCAATATAATTAAGACATTCAAATATAAATTAATGTAACCTACTTAAAAACAGAGCTGGACCCAAGGCATTACCTTGAAGCACTCCAAGTTTAATTGTCTCTAGTACTGTATCAATTGAATCTCTGGTAAGTGCAAAATGATAAAAAACATATGCCAAACTTCATAAAACGCTTGGGCTGTATCAGATCTCCAAGTGTCGGTTAGTCTTTCTTCTTTTCTTTCTTTCGGTGCACTATGTGCATAATAAATTATTTTGAAACTCGAAATTACATTACTCGCTTTTTATGCATTCTTTAAGAACCTACCTAGTTGAGAACCAAGCAGAGTGGTGTTTTCTGACTTAAACCTTTATATTCGTAACTATGAAATCTGCAACATTATTTCCCTTTATCTGTTACTTTCTACTATCCTCCATATTGGTATAGTCGGTATATTTATATACGAATCTATAAAAATGCATCCAACACCTACGCTCACGACACCGGTGCACTAAATTAAGACCTGCAACAACAATAATGTCGGAGCACGAAGTGTAGGCGACTTCAACTTGTCAGCAAGTCTTCGTAATAATAAATCATCGTATGTTTAGACAGTAATATATGTTAGTACGAGTACTACCTGAATCAGGTGCCGGTTTTTTGTGACATTATAATTTGGTCACAGATCTGAAACTAGAATAAAAAGTAGGTATATAAGAAGTAGGTGCATTGTTGAACGAAATAAGTTGCCCTTGAGGAGAAAACCTAGGTAAAGTTATATAAAGTTATAAATCGAAAGCAAAAATAGTTTTTTGCTATCGATTTATAAGTACGAAAAAAATTACAGACAAAATCAAGATTCGATTCCAAGCAACGGAAAACCATACAATTCCCAAACAATTTAGCAAGGTTCGATTTTTTGGAAATTCATTCAAATTGTTCTCATGTATAAGAGTAATCGATTACCCATTGACAGCTGACAACTGAGGGGTGACGATGTTCACTAAAATTGAGATGCAGAACAAAAATGTACCTACCTACCCACATGTGTGTTGTGTCCTTGTAGTTTTGGAGGCTTTGAACACAAACAATAGACTTGTTAGCGACAAACTGGTAGATTTTCAAAGCCAATTTGTCTATATTTTTCATATATTTGTTTTTGTATGTTCGAAGTTTGGTTTAGAGAAAATAGTTAGGTATTTAAGTTTCTAATACTAATTGTTACTTTTTAATGTATTTAGGTACCTATTCATTTAATATTATTCAACATTTTTAATCTAAAATAACAATCATTCCTATACGATCCGAATTTACATTTGAATATCTAAAGCATGATCTAAAAACAGTTGCCACAGTTTGCTATAGGTAGGTAGGTATACTAAGAGCCGATTTTTCAATAGTCAGATAACTTTTAACTGAGGATTAAAAATGGCGGATAACAGCTTTTGTATATTATAAAAGGGGAATTTTTAACTGCACCTCTATTTAGAAATTTAAGCAAACAAAATATCTCCACTAATAACCTACTGCAAAACAATATTACTCACCGTAAAACAAAAATACTGATTTGCACACAAATTATTCAATTAAATATAAAATAAATGTGAATTAGTCCAAGAGCGAGCGAAGCGAGCTCGGGAGCTTAGGGCACCCCGACACGGATAGGTTAGGTTCGAAGGAGATGACGGGAGCTGAAGTGAGCGAGCAAAGCGAGCGAACTCAGCTCCCGTCATCTCCTTCATGTTAGGTTACTTTAGACCCTGCAGACAGAAATAGGAGCCCTGCGCAGCGGGGCTCCGTCGACTTTGTTTCGTTTCCCCCCCTCCCTTAAAACTTAAATATTTTGTTGCACTCGAAGAATTATTAGATTTACTTTTAGTTAACAGATAGTTATTCAGTAAAACAGTTAAGCTTTAAAGATCTAGCAGTATAGTATAATTCATTTATTTGATGAGCAAATTTAGTGTGCAATTCAGTATTTTTGGTAGTAATTTCGAATATTTTGATTGAAAAAAGGGGAATTACAGTTAAAGTATTAAATACCACCCATTATAAAATACTAGCTGACTCCCGAGGATTCGCTCCCGTCAACTGCCTTCCCTGCCAACCTTAACTACCCTGCCTACCCAGCCTACCCTACCTACCCTGCCTACCCTGATTACCCTGCCTACCCTGCCTGCCCTGCCTACTCTGCCCACCCTCACTACCCTACCCTGCCTACCCAGCCTACTCTGCCCACCCTAATTACCCTGCCTACCCTGCCAACCCTGCCTATCCTGCCTACCCTGCCTACCCTATCCTACCTACCTACCTAATAATTTTATGTATTATCAATAGTTTTCTCAGCGCACGCCAAATAATTAATTTTACAGGCAACATTTTGCTACTTTGGGTTACATTATTGCAATTTTCATAAGAATCACTATTTTATAAAAATATATTATAGCCTATGACACTCAGGCATAATGTAGCTTTCTACTGGTGAAATAATTTTCAAAATCGGTTCAGTAGATCCAGAGATTACCTCCTACACCGTCACAAACTTTACCTCTTTATAATATTAGTATAGATATCCACTTATTTATTCTTCACAAAAATAATAAGTGACTTTTGAAAAATGTGCCCCAACATTTATTGTGAAATTCCAAATTGGAAACTGTAGCTGAAGTCGCAACGTGCAATGCCCCTGGGCTCTGGGACTCTAGAGAATTCAGTTCCTTCCTTATTAAACTACCTACTCTCGGGCGATTTACTATCTATATCTACTGACCTATTATGATGCAAGTAACTAGGTAGGAATATATAATATATAGAAATATAGCTTTGTTAGAGGCATTGAGGCATACCATGTTGGGTTTATGTAATAAAGAATTTGGCAAAACCCAAACTTGGAAACATTTTTTTCACATTGAAACATGGCGATGTCGGGATTTTACCTAAAAATAGTTCCGTGGACTTCAGTGTTATATTTTCAAAGTAAAATAATACCAGTAGGCGATATATAAGGACAGCTGCCAGAGAACATAGCAACGGAAAAAACGAACAATACGTAACATTTTCCACCTTGAAATCGATTTACGTCACCGGGATAAATTAAAGCACTCCGAGTATAAACGGCGAGGACCATTCACAACGACACAAAGTAAATAAAAAAAACGCCGCCGCTCGCATCCAGCCTCCCAGATTCGCACTATTATCTCCGCGCAACCAATCCAACATGGAGAGTGGAACGCAACTCTCTCATTGGTCCCTTGCTGCAACAAGCTCCACCCTTCGCAAAGACTCCTCCCATCGCACAAAAAGTTTCCAGAATCAGCTCTACCTGCCAACGTAACGCTCAGTCCACAACTGACGTCGAACGCATTCATTAACGAAATCATCCGCCGTGACTACCATTCTTTACATTAAATCAAAATTCTTACTCTTATCAAATCGTGATTCGATAAAAACTGTCTGAGATAACTCCGTCTTTGTCGGGCGTCAAGATTTCGGACTTGTCAGACAGGGACGGTGAATCAAAGTTTTAGGTGTGGTTAAGAAAAATTATGCCGTGGTGCGTGCCGCGATCAGTGTTGGTCGGTTCACCTGGCGTGCGGGCGTGCGATCAATAGCGCGCGGTGCGGCACTAGCCCGATTTAAATTCGAACGGTCCGAATTCCGGGAAGCCAATAGCCGCCGCGTAAAATTTTTGATCGTGCGCAATAGTGATGTGTGTGATGTAAGATATTGTTGTCGATAGACACAGACACGGTGATCGTGACAAACATGATGACTATGGACGTCGGGATGTACAACAACCAGCAGAACGGGTACGGGGGGGCTGAGTACTACCAGCAGGGCGCAGGATACCAGCCACCATATGAGGGCTATCACGAGGGGTATTACGAAACTCCTGGGCACTACTACGAGCCTTTACTTCACGGGCAGACGCATGAGCATCCTACCACGCCTGTAATAAGCACAGACACTGGTTTATGTTATACAAATCTGGATTATGGAGATTTACAGCCAAACTACCCGATACACACTATTCCTCCTCATCCAGAGCCATTCAAGCACAGAGAGGACGTGCCTCGGCACGAGGAGATGGTGATGCACGAGCATAAGCTAGACAACCACTACCTGGAGACGAAGTACAACATGCACTTTGTGGACGAGACCACGATGCAGTACAACCACGCAGGCTCTCCTCTCCCGTGTCCAGACTTTGAGCACTATCAGCCGAAGGATGAGTTCGGAGGGCTGAGGGATGGGTTCCCGCGAGAGGAGTGCATGACCTCGCACAGCCACCTGCAGGGTCACCAGGCACACGCGTCGCACGCGGCTGTGCCCACTTATAAGTGGATGCAGGTGAAGAGGAACGTTCCCAAACCCACCGGTAAGTTGATGAGTACAATCTAATATTCATTTAGAATAATATGCAGAATAGTCTTAATAAACTGATTAAAATTAAGATTTGGACGGCTACAAAAATATATTAATTCTATGCGTGACGTTCAAGAACTTTTGCTTGGTACGAAATCTTTATGCAGAAATTCCTTTGACATGTTTAAGGCATATGACCAGGTCCTTATTCTATCTTGCAATATTGTTTAAAGAAGAGTGTCTACTTAACATTACTTACCTAATCAATAGGAGTTCTATAATTTATTTCTAATTCGTATACGATAGCCACTTGATAAACCTCCTATTAATGAAAAAAATAAAATTTCATTCCTATTAATGCTGTGATTCTGAAGGATTTATGTGGATGATATCTTTGTCTCACCATTATTCAAAAATCTTCTGTTTATATCTACCGAAATAACAAATATTTAATCTCAGCCTTGAATCAAGTGGTGTAATTAATTAGCTATTCAAATCATGATGTAATTATAAATAGACTAATTGGCTGCAATATCACTGTCATTAGATAATTGAACAGGTGCAAAGCAATGTCAATGTTTTGGTATAACTTAATTAAATGTTAGGTAATATCATAAATATTATGATGGTAGCAATATAAGTGGTGAGGACCACTATACAATATTATTTGAGTCTACGTCACCAACCTAATCACGTATCGGACACCTGGCTTCTTCTACATAATACAAATCATAAATTCACTGACTGACATCAGCTGCTGGTTTACAGTTTTGTGCACTGTTTATTAGGGAATGAAACTTTGTAGGAAAGTTCATAATTTTTGCCAATAGAAAATTCCACTGGGAGGATGACTATAAAATTCGTAAAAATTTTACTACATATGTTCTGTTTTTTACAACTGCAAATATACAAGAGGTGACTCAGATCTAAAATTACTTAGGTTCCTAGTACCTACCTAAGTAACTTTTAGACCTGAGTCACGTCTTTCGTAAAGAAAAAGCAACAGATCTTCAATTAATACATAAGTATGAGCTAGACACACTCACACTCGGAACATTAATAGGCATCGATGATGATGAACTAGACAGTTATAATAAGTGGCTCCACCTGCCATGTAACCAAGAACTGCCGTCACAGCGAGTGTATTAAGCGCCAATCATTTATCACTGTAATTGACAACCGATGCCGCATCTCTGCTTGCCTCTTATATAACAGAGATGTTACCAAAGATACGCGAACCTTTATTATTAAGCCTATATTGGTCATACTACCTTTACATTATACATTTTTATACATAGTAGTTTTTTAACTGTGTTAACTTATAAATCTAGTACATCGGATTTTCCGGTTTATTGGTCAGCGTGTTCTGTGACACAAATACCTCCTCCAGAGGTTTCCATTCTTCTCTATTGTTAACTTTTCTTGATCAGTTTTTCACTCCATCAATCTTGATGAAAACTGTCCATCTTTTAGCTTATCTGCCTATTTTGCTTTTGCCATTGCCATCGTAACCTTTATAATTATCATTAACTTTGATCGTGCAGACTAAGTAAAGTCTTCCCCTTATTCCGTCCGTCACGTTATCGGTCACAGGTCCAGTTGAAAACCAGCGTTGGGCACTAGTTGCCCGACATTATGCTGAACTGCTTCTATTTGGCGCAGCCGTGGGACACACAATGTTACGAATATATTATTTTCTTTTTTTATATTATTGTTGTTTAGTCTAAGTTTTTTTTTCTTTTTATGTTACTGTTGTGTGCTCTGGCTTGTCTCAAATAAATGTGGTTTCTTTCTTTCTATGTGTTTTCCCTTTTGTATTTTTATCATTATCATCACTATGAGAAACACCTATGTAGGCTGATGCCTATATAATAGTAGCTACATATATCACCGGCTTATTGTAGACACCATAAGTTTGTCACTTATAAATATAGAAGATAAATTTAATAAAGAAGATTAAGAAAGATTAAGATTAAGAAGATTATAAATTCTCGATATGTTGTGAACAAATCATTTCAAATACAATGAATCCCATCTACATTAGATCATTTCCAATATACACCCTACGAAGTTTATCCACCTATTATGTAAGATACAGGTTCATTGAATTCTCATTATTGATTTTTTTATACCATTTGGTGGACACCTTTTCCTCAACAATTATAAAACAGTAACAGAGCTGACACCCCACTAAGTACCGTTAAATGGCCATCCTCTCTCAAACAATTTAAAAACAGAACTGACACTTCATATTTTTTTATTGCTTTACTACATGTTTTTCCTCATCTTTTTGTGCTTCTAAATACTTGAAGCCTTCATATAACCTTCAAACAAACGCTTCTAAGTTACGGCAACGTTCAACGTCAGTATTGTGACGTCTGATGTCAGTCTGACGCTGACTTGGAGCAGTTCAAGGGTTGCGGCTCGACCCGCGCTCGACTGACGCGCAGAGCAAATAATTTGACGTTCATCGCTTGTCAGTTGTCACGGTACAACACTAAGGTGGGCACGGTGGGCTTGGAATTGTATGTCTGATTTTTTTAAGTAACACGTCAAGATTGGTTTCTTAAAGTATTTTGATAGGATTACTAAATTTTATTCCAAGACAGTAATTTTCTGCTGTATTGGTTAACATTTATCTACTTACCATAAGTTCAAAGGAACGTCGTCTTTGGAGATCATTAATGTTTTATCAAATTTCTTGAATGTTGCAAATGAATTTAGTGCTGCTATACTCATTCATATAATTTCATTCATGATTATAGTGTCCTTATCTTTATCTAAGTCTTGCTAAGTTTTTGTAATGGGTTTTGGCAGCAGCAGAACATTTTTTTGCTCTTGTTTCTTTTGGTTAATATTTACCGTTTTAATATAATCGTCTGCCCAGCCTTTTCCAATTATGCTACAGCAATAATTAATTAGTAACTCTATGAATATGAAAATAATAAAGATATGTGAACTAGGCAAGCGTGCTTCACCGTCGACCACACCATGGCTTACCATCAGGTAAGATAGTGGTCAAACTCAACCCTTTCAATAATAATAAACATATAATTTTTTTTTCTCGCAACACCAATACACTGTAATGTAACTATGATCTAACTAACAAATCCATCATTAAATACATAAATAACTACTAAATCTCACATTCAACTGATTGGACATATAGCGTATTTGTAAAAACTTAATCTGAATGAGTTCATGATAAATAAATAACTTCTTATTTATTTTTTGCCTTTGCAAAAAATGTAAAAATGACGCTCTGAAAATATACATTAAAAACTTTTAAAACAGGATTTTATTATTCAATTAAAACAGAAACCGACCAGTACTTTCTATCAACATCGTAGTGGCTGCACCTCCGACCACTCCGACAGACTTCAGATGGTGCGCACCGATAGCGCCACGCTGCCATGCGCGAGCGCACCGCCTTCTTGTACACTCAACCGTACTTCCATTGTAACATATGACATTGACAGCACCTTCATTTCGTAGCAGTTAGGGTGGTATTTGTAGTTTAAATGTTGCCATGAACGTGCAATTAACCGTAATATACGAAGCAAGCAATGGCAGGGTTGAGTTCAATAAAACAAGAAACATTGGTAATTCAATAAAACTTGCAAAAGCCTACAAAAGGTAAACTTGAATAAATACACTGCTTATGGAAAAGTTTTGTTTTATTACTCAGCTGCTTTTGGTTAGACAGGAAACCATAATGGAAACCGACCCCAACATAGTTAGGATAAAGCTAGGCAGATTGATTTGTATGTAAAAGTTTGAAATTACTTTACCTTTAGGTTGGTAAGGAATGACAGTTTCAGACACAAGTTTAGAAAAACCGTTTGATTGATTTGGAAAAACACTAAGCATAACAAAATATAAATTATTCGAAAATAATAGTCATTGTGAGCTTGTTTAAAATACCCGCTTGCACACTACAAATAAAGCTCTCTAAGTATTCATGGTATGGGAGCAATAAGAAAAAACACAACTAGATTTTCGCAGCGCGAATAAACGATAGTAGGCGATATTGCATATATTGGTGCAACACATTTTCAAAGATTGCAAGACTTAGAAGGAGGTGCCTAATAACAATAGGCGATGCACACAGATTGGAGCTCTGTGGATTGCAGATATACGCAATAGTATGAACAAACTTTTTTGTAAAGATCAGAAACAAAAGGTAGTCGCGAGAATCTGAACATAGGTAACAAAGGTAAAATTAAAAAGTAATGTAACAGTCTGTATAACTTAGGTAGTAGATATCGTCTCATGGAAAATACATGAGTGTATTAAAGGGGAACGGGACGTGGTACTTGTGGAAAATTATTACCGTTTAGGAAAGTCGGTACCTTATAATAGATTTTGGGTAGGTTTTCTTTCATGCATAGGAAAAGATGGAAAGCCAAAATTTTTAAAGGCATGGTGTCTGTAACTCCAAAATAGTCACCTAATACGTATTATACTCATTCGTGAAAAGTGTTTTCATATCCCAAGGGAACAATATACCGGGAAGAAAAGTAGCCTACGTGCTTATTCCAGACTATAATCTATGTATGTGCCAAATTTCATCCAGATCTGTTCAGCCGTTCTAGCGTGATTGAGTAACAAACATACATCCACACACACATCCACCGAAACTTTCACATTTATAATATTAGTAAGAAGATTAGTGTGCATGGATTCCGTAGAAAGAAAATAGGTAAGTACGTTACATAATGGTGTCGGTCTGGGGCGACTCCTACTAGATTGGTAAAGGCATAGAAATATAGTAAATTAATGACTCTGGAAAGCTTTTAATACACTCCTAAAGTCTATAACACATAATTAAGTCTATTCCAATATCACGCATCAATAGACTCAATAGACAATCTATGTCAAGCAAATCCAAATAACTTTTTCAATAATGAAGAAGGACGGATAAGTCATGTTGTATCAAATATTTGTTAGTGCGAAAATTATTTGACATTCAGAAAGATATACAATCGCTGACTTTCATAAGCTACTTTTTATTTCTGTAAAAATGCACGTTTACAGTAATGGTACCACGAGAGCTAAACCGAGGAAGAACGCTATTTGGGTAATAAGGTCAAAAGGATGTATTAGTAATTCATCCTATTGAACTCTTAAAAACACTATCACCTAGGTAATTATAACACAAAGTGTCCCATGTTCCAATCACACGAAACAAAGACAAGCTACTAGAAATACCTAACTCTAAATAAAAAGCTTTGAACTTCTTGCTTAGGAAGCTGGCATAGTCACCCTATTGTGATTATCATATTTTCTGCATATTTCGGTGTACGATAAAACTGGTAAAAGCAAGTTACATTTTCAAAGTTTTTAAATAGCTTTCGTGATTTTCAAAATCCCTGCAATGTGATACTTTAGGGCAACATTAGCACTGGGCATTTTTTGTTTGTCGAAGTGTCTTCTACCGATACGTGCCAATATCATAGTGCGAAGAATAATCAAAATGGTGATAGGGTAATATACTAATCCGGTTCTATGCCGTAACTAGCATAATTATATATCCGATATCGATATCCGTGGGCACAAGCAGAGCACTCCAAAACTCAGTAACACCTAATTAAACCACATAGTACCGTGTTTCAATCACACGCCACAATAGACAAGGAACAAGAGCGAACAAGCCACAACATGGAACACGCGTACTTTCGGCAACGCACGCGACTTTGCTTACATTCGGCCAACCTCGTGCGGGCTATCTGTGTTTGTTTGTGCGGACACGCAACACGCACGGCTGTGTCGTGCTTGTGCGATTTGGGGATACTATCCTATAACTGAGTTAGAAATGGCCCGTCCTGTCGTTTTGATTTAAAGCCTAATAATCAAGCTAAAAGCAAAATAATAAGCAAAATAATCAAGCTTTCGCAAGACCTCCTGGATTTCTCTTGTCACTTAAATTGTTGTTCATCTTCTTCATATATTTGTTTTCTAATACATCGTTACGTTCTTTTATAACAAGTCTTTATTTAATTTCACCTGTCCTGCTATCTTTGCATATTAAATTTGACCCTTTGCACACGCCTCGATTGATCTTTAGTAACAAATAAAAATTTCTGAGGTTTTATTTTAGGTAAACTTGTGTGGTGTCAGACTCATCAAGAACAAATTAAGCTTGATATTATAGCTTCACACCGTAAAAACAACAACTTTCAAAAGTTTTGGAAGGCTACTAAAAAGTTCGATGTTAGGCCTGGCCTTCCCGTGAGTGTCGGGGGTGCTGACCAGCCGGACACTATCGCCAACATGTTTATGGAGCACTTCAAAGTGGAGTCTCCGCTGGGCTCGTCGTTGCGAGTTCTCGATGACAGCTGCTGTCGTGACTCTGATCTGGTTCGTTTTTCGGCCAAACAGGTGTCAAGTACCATAAAGAAGATGACGAGAGGGAAGTCCCCGGGTCACGACGGTCTAAGCATTGAGCACTTGCAACATGCTGGTCCTCACATGGCTAGGGTACTCGCCATGTTTTATTCACTGTGTATGTGCCACTCGTACCTCCCCTGTGATCTCATGCGAACTATTGTCGTGCCTATTATTAAAAATAAAACGGGTGACGTTGCTGATAAGTGTAACTATCGACCCATCTCTCTGGCTACTGTTGTCGCGAAGGTGCTCGACAGCCTGCTGGATGCACGATTAGATAGCTTTTTAAAATTACACGATGCACAGTTTGGGTTCCGTAATGATCTTGGCACTGAAAGTGCGATTCTCGCACTCAAACATACGGTGCAATATTACACTAAACGTCGGACACCAGTGTATGCTTGCTTCTTGGATCTTTCTCGTGCCTTTGACCTTGTATCTTACGATGTCCTGTGGGAGAAGTTACGGGAGAGGGGAGTGCCGGCGGAGCTGTTGCGTATCTTCCAGTACTGGTATCACAAACAGACTAACAGTGTGAGATGGGCCGATAGGCTGTCTGTGTCGTATGGGCTAGACTGTGGGGTTAGACAAGGAGGGATAACATCACCAAAGTTATTTAACCTCTATATAAACGATCTAATTGTTGAACTCAGCAGCAAGAAAATCGGATGTCGCATTGATGACGTAAGTGTCAATAACATCAGTTACGCTGACGATATGGTGCTGCTGAGCCCAACGGTTAGGGTGCTTAGAGAACTTCTGACATGTTGTGAGGGTTATGCTCAGAAGCATGGCCTTATCTACAATGTCAGTAAGAGCGAGTACTTGGTCTTTAAGGCTGCCGGTGGTAAATGTCCGGAATACGTGCCCCCGATTAAACTTAATGGGAATGAGTTGGAGCGAGTGTACCAGTTCAAGTACTTGGGGCACTATGTCACCGACAGCCTTGATGACCGGGTAGATATCGAGAGGGAACGTAGGGCGCTGGCAGTCCGTTGTAACATGTTGGCACGCAGGTTTGCACGGTGTAGCAAGGCAGCCAAAATAACACTTTTTAAAGCTTATTGCCAAATATTTTACACATGCAGCCTGTGGACCAACTACACTCAGCGGGCTATCAGCGCCTTACGGGTCCAATATAATAACGGGTTTAGGATGTTGATGGGGCTGCCCCGTTTCTGCAGTGCATCAGGTATGTTCGCGGAATCACGCGTCGATGATTTCCATGCCATCGTCAGGCAGAGGTCTGCCTCTATGCTCTGCAGAGTGCGGACTAGTTCCAACTCCATCCTAAAAACCATAGCCGGGAGGTACGATACTCCGTTATTAGGGGATGTTGTTCTGAAATGCATTCGGAACAACAACCTCGTTACTAAATAATTTTTTTTAGAAATTAAGAGTACTAACATAGGTATAAGTTTTCTTGTTTACTAACCCATATGGATGTTACTTGTCCGAAATAAAGATTATTTTATTTTATTTTTTTATTTATCCACTGCCACTATGTTTTTTTTCTATTACTGAATTGACACATACATTTTAAATGAAATAAATTCAATATTACAGAAAGTGTAAAGCCAAGTATGCAAATTCTAACCCGATTCAAGGCCTCCTCGAGCGGTTTATGTTCGCACCCCTTTTTTACAGCGATGGATTATTAAATTTTAAGAAGTACGGAAGTTCTATGATCTTTTTTTTTTTAATTACGGCAGCGCGATGGCGTCGCTTACCTTTTACACAGCAGTCGATCTTGACCTTTCCATAAATCCTATCTAAGACAAGTGTTATTCGATGTCAGCGATGATGATTGTTGATACGCCATAAGGGTTTAATCACGTGTCATTTCGATAATGACAAATTTGACATTTTTCCAATCACTAGCATGACGGTTTCGTTGATTGAATATCACTTGTCTAGAACCTATAGATGAGATTCTATAACGTTCAATAATGTACCTAGTTAATTAACACTTAGGCCCATATTACAGATGCTCATGCTCGACTCAAACTCAAAATTAGCCACACTGCCAATCAACTACAATAACAACTCTCGAGTTTGGCTTAAGTTTTTCAGCTGTATACATAAACATATATGAGTATACGAAAGAGCAAGAGCCCAGACGCCCCAGACGTTACTGAATTCTTTCTAGGTATTGAATGAAAATTAAAGTCCAAGTTAGCAAGTACGAGTACCTTCCAAGTATCTGATTCAATGTCCTTTTTGAGTTGAAAATCAGTTAATGCTGCTGGAATACCGGCCTGAGGACCTTTAGGCCCAATTCAAAATCCCTTTGAAGGACCTCCACATTCACCATGACGACGGAAAAACCCACAAATAATGGCAAAAAATTACAAGCTTTAACAGTCAATAAGATGTTTCGAGTAGAAGTTGAGTTGGAGAACATGACTTGGAGTATGGGGATTAAAAATTTATTAAATTAATTAAAACCCAAGAATTGAAACAAACCTTTGACAAAAAAGATCTAGAATATACTCTTTAAACGTAGATCTCATGTTGAAGCTAGCGAACTAGCAATTGTATCCACGCCAATAATATAATAGCCAGCACAGACTAGCAAATTGCTCGATTCAATTGTCATAAATTGTCGTTCAAATACTCTCCGCTGGTCTTTGTGAATTGTGCTACTACGTAATGCGTTTACCTTGTAACATCAGAATTATGCTTATTTTCAATGCAACCTATTCCTTGACCTTCTTTTTCTTCTTCTCTCTACTAGCATTACATGCATTCAGATTTGTTTTTCCCTAAATTTTGCCACTTCTACGGCATCGTCGCGTCGGTAGCAGCGCATGATTTGGCTGCATGTTTTGGGGCACAGAGAGTAGGACAGGTGTTGGAACATGGTTTGCGGTTTGGTGTCCACATTCATACACTGCTGCTGTTCCGTCAAGGTAGCCCCTACTTTCAGAGGCTGTAGTTTCACCTACGGGGTGTTGTTCGCTTGGTGATAAATAGTGAGTGGGTCGTGAAAAAGAAAACTTCCACAGTTTGCAGCGGATATTGGTCGGGTTTACGTGGTACTTGTTATCTGGTTCTTAATTCTTATCATCTCCTTCTTCTCGTTTTACCTGGTCCCGTTATTTGGGAAGGGTTATCCTCACTTCCCTTCACCAAGTTGTTAGATTGACTGAGTATCGAGTTATAACAGGTGGGCCAATAATTTTTGCACTTTTAAAACATGAATAGAAATAAAACTACAACTGTTATTTTGTTGATTATATTTTTAACGTTTTGAAAATTTAATGAAATTTATTTTTTAAAAATGACATCGTCGAGATGTGCACCGTCTCGTCGTTGGCACTCTAGCAATCGACTACGCAAACTTTGGAAAACTCGCTGACACATGCTGCGGGGGATCGCGGCTATCTCGTCGTGGATGTTTCGTTTTAATTGGGATATATTCGTCGGTTTATTAAGGTAGACTCGACTTTTCAGGTATCCCCATAAGAAAAAATCGCATGGTGTAAGATCCGGGCTTCTCGGAGGCCATGGAATATCACCTCTGCGAGAAATCAATTTATTCGGAAACATTTCTTTGACTACCGGTAAAGTCACATTTGACGTGTGGCATGTTGCTCCATCTTGTTGCATCCAGGTCCTGCTGTTGTATCCTTGAAATTCATGCAACTGCGGCGTCAAAAACTCTCGCAACATCTTGACGTATTCCGCTGAATTCACAGTTACATTATTTCCTTGATTATTTTCACGGAAATTTCAACCTCTCGAATGTTCTCATCGCTTCTTCTTGAACGTGGCCGGCCTGTTTGTTTAATATTCGTTGTCGATCCCGTTTGCTCGAACTTCACGACCCAAGCTTTGATTAAATTCACACTTGGACACTCGCTTACACGGCGTAATCCATATTCAATTCGAAACAGGCGTCGTACAGTAACGTAGGAATCGTTGTTTTTGTAAAATTGTTTAACACAAAAAGCACGCTGTTGTCCCGTGAAGCGCTCCATCGTGACTAAAATTGCATGTAGCGACGCATAGTTTCCCGCCACCCGCGCACCCCTCCCTCCAACGGTATTCGAGAAATTTAGTGTTGCAATTTGCAAAAATTATTGGCCCACCCTGTATAACATGTTGTTCCAGAACCTTAATTAATCCTTTTTAAATTGGTTGTTAGAAGCTTAATTAAACAGCCAGATTAAGTCACTTATAATTAACCAATTTAAGGTTTTAATTGAGCTTAAGCTGATACATAAATATGTTTATCATGATCAATCATTTAACAAATGTAAATAAATATAAGTCTTGTGTAATATTAGATACAACTAACAAAGAAGTCATCTCTAAAATTATCTTAAAATGAGACAATTCTGAAATCAGATAAAACTCTTTCCTTAGTGTCTCTGATAGTGACATATCAGCAGACATTGCATATGATTTAAATATCTAAAGTGCTACAATGTTTCTGAATGAATTTATCATTTGAACTATGAATATCTTAGATATTTCTCGTGTGTTAGATATCTTATCAACTCACGCTCAGCGAAAAATCCTGTCTTTTGCAGTTTATTATTTTCGGCTTTTCGGAGGACTAACCAAAGGTGCCACTACACTATTTCTACTATACTATACTATTCCAACTTAAGTTTCAAGCAAGAAATAAAATATGATATTTAACACTAACAAAGGCAAGTTTTTCGGATGCTTATACGAAACATACGAGTACCTAAGTATGGAGTAAACATTTATTTTTTAAACAAGCTTTATGAATTGAAAGTTACTAAAAATGTAATATCATTAATAAAAAGTAAAAAACTTTATTTATCTCGACATCCAAATACAGTGACTATCATAATACGTAACTTTGTGTGGGGAAGGTTGTCTGAGATAAGGTAAGGCCCTGTGTTACAGATTTAGTCAACACACACCAAATGAGCCCAAACGCGACGTCACCTTCCGGCTTCATCATGAGACCCACAGCTCCGCAGTACCATATTTTTTTTTCCAAAGCTACATATGTACGCCAAATTTCAGCTTAATCGGATGCCAGGAAGTGGTTGAAAAATGGATTACTAGTTGTCGGACACACATAGGAAAGCAAGGTAAAATAAAGCTTGGAAAATAAACAAAGGTGAATGAACAACCCTTAGTAAAAGGTCGCAACAACAGTTTATCACAAAAACATTAAAAATCAATCTATCCGCTTCCCCATGCTGACCCTCGTAAACGGGCTAATTAGATTCTCCATTTCTTACCAACCAACCTTCAAGTATAAAGACGACAAAGTTTCGCTGTTTACTACACAAATAAAAGCCTCCAGGGTTAACTGTTTTTTTTTACCTCAAGCTTAATCTTACAATTCTACTTGTAGATATGATTCGGAAGAGTGGTGACGGTGTATTAAATGACGTTCAGGAAGAAAAACTTAAATCGGTACACCAAAATTCACAACAATAGTTACTCTCTCCACAATTAAGCAGTCCAAAACAGCCTGTTACTGTACCACTGCAGGGGAAAGGCCTATTCTCGTACTAAGAAGGCACAAGTATTGAACACCACGCTTGCTCAAGAGTACTCAAGACGACCAGGTTTCCTCACGATGTTTTCTTCATCGTTGTCAGTGATGTACAAGATAAACTTAGAAAGTTCATAATTATGAATTTGTAAGTCACATTGCCATTTCTGACAGTTTAAGAACTCCTTTTTTCTCCAAATCGTCAGCTGAAGATTTGAGAGGCAAAATATTACAAACCAAAAAAGCAAACATTATTACTGATACAAAACCGTTTTCCTCTGACAGTAAACCACCTCTTACAAATTCAGCATCAGATCCAAGCTCCCGAAAACGGAGAAACAACATTGTCACGATGAGTAGACATCGTTGTGCGGTATCCAATAAAGTAGAATTAACATTGTCGCGGCGTCACAAACATGCTGATGAATTACAGCGGGTATAACATTGTATTGTGGTGATTTTATTAGTGCTGCTGCGACCGTGACTGTCGGTTTTGTGTCATATGCTACCAGAACGTCTTCCAATGTAACGACCTGGTAGTGAAAATTTTGGGTTGTTTTTTTAAATTGTGTCATATGTTTGTAGATTTTATTTTATCTCACCGGGAAAGACAAGAAAATATGTTTTTTATTGTAGTATCTTCTTTAGAGGTCATCTTTTCTTCTTTAAAGAACATTCTCAAAAATAATCCTTCGTTAGAGCCAAATTTAGATATTTTCATAATTTCCGATTTTTATAAAAGGAGGTGGTTCTCAATTGGTCTGAATGTGTTTCATTACAAGAATTTTATAGGTATCGTATAGCTCAATAATTTCCATTCCCCTTAAACTTAAAAATCGTTGTACACCCAACACAAACAATTAAAAAAGCACGCCAAAATTAGACCACACGTGAAGTCTGTCAGGCCGCAGTTAGATCTTATCTATTCCTCGCACAATGCCAGCCCTGTGCCAGTGCCCAGATATCAAACCTCGCGGGATTACTCCACAATACTCAACTTTATCGACCCTGAAGTTATGCCAAGCGATTGTAAACCCTAAAGCTAAGATGCTATGGATAAAATCTCACCAGGGTCTTCGGTGAGACAGCAAAATTTAAATTGGCAAAGGAAAGGATAGGTATCTCACATTGTCATTTTCCGCTTGCAAGTCGACTGTCACATGACGTTTGGTTCTTCAGATATATCGATCATTGACAGCCAATTTTGAACTTCATTCTGATGTATCAGTAGTTTATTTTATGTTTACAAATTTTGGTTAGGGTTTTTATTTGCATTTTTGAGGAATGCGTAAAGTAACTTTGTTGTGATTGGCAAAATCATTGATGTTTGTTCGAGTTGTTTTGGGACGATGACGTAACAGAAATGTTCGTAAGGTTTGCAGCGGTTGAGATTTTATCTGCATGTCGCAAAAAGATTCAATGTTTGTGTTTTATACTTACCTACATCAAGTAAAGGAGAAGGCAATCGCTTCAAAGGGGAACGTTTTTAGTATACGCCGTATTAGCAGTGGATAGAGTTAAAAATCTACAAGGTGCTAATGGAAAGTAATGGACGAACATAATAGAAAATCAGTAAGCACTTACAAATCTACCATAAATATCGTTTTACGTCAACCCAATGAATTTGCGTAAGTTAGCCGTAATAGCACTATTCCTTGGCTTTCAAGTGGAAGTCTGAACCATCAGATTGGAGGAGGAACGCCTCTGAAGGGGTTATTAGGAGTGGACTCGACTGAAAGTGGCATATTAAACGTGGCTTGCAAGTCACCTGCATGAGGCGAGAGGTTGAGGGTGGCGTGATTCGTAAGCGATTAGCGGTTGTTTGTGTAATGATTATAACAAGGAGACAAACTAATTAATCCATGTTATCCGTTGAGACGATAAGAAGTCGCATGAAGAAGGTGGGATCAAACAGGTGGGAGATGGTATAGACACCTAGAGTTGTCACTAAGGCTCATGGAAATAGACACTAACCGTAGTGTCTAAAATGAAGATCCAAGCGAGACACAATGGCCTTTTGATTGTTCCTGTAATTACGGCTTTCGACCGGCTAAAGTTTCTTATCCACCAAATCAATCGGCCTGGCCAGTCTTTAAAATTATGTTGATAATGTGCCGAATTTATAAAGACCCACGAATTATTGCTAAGACTATTCAAGCTGGTGCCTTAACATGTTCTGAATTCTGGTAACGATATTTTCCAACTTCCTATAGTTTGGGCAGGTTGCACTTAGTAGCTTGAGTTCCAGAATATTCTACTACCGAAATCCTGATTTGGCTTATCTAAAAACTATTATTCCTTTTTCTGGAGAGTGTCAGTGTTCCTACTTTGAAACTTCGGTCACGGGATATTTTGACTAAATCTCTTCTAATACCACAAGTCAAATCTTCGCCACATTTCGCTTCATCCTGCTCCTCACACCAGCCCCCATAGTCGCTAGGCCCAGTAAACCGATTAGACCGGCGTCCACCACGGGGAGACTATCGCACAATCTCACACGCGACCCTCCCCCCTGCCTCCTCACCGGGGTGACGGGTCACGTGACGCACTTTCCAATACCTTTGTCCTGGTAATGACCCCTCGACTTGTTTTAATATCAATAAAAATATTTTTGTAAGCAATGCTGTGATTGTGGTCGGATAGGAACCTTTTGAATGAGTTTTCCTGGTTAAGTGGTGAGTTGATGTATTGTGGGCGAGAATGTGATTTGTCTTCAATGAGGGAAGGTGATGAACTGGTGATGTTTGTGGTAGGTGCTGATTGGTTTTTGAATTTGAGAAACTTCGTAGATCTCATCCATCGCTTACCATCAGGCAATATCATGGACCTAAGGGAAAACACCTAATTGATTGGTACAGCTATTTTCAATCCAATGCCACCAAACAAGTACATTGATAGCTTGTAACCCATATCTCAGACAGCTGAATTCTCTTGCCTGACAATTTTTCTATATCCGCTACTAGCTTCTGCCAGCGGCTTCGCCCGCGTGAAAATTGTATTCTATCCCAGGGGAACATTATACCGGGCTGAAAAGTGGCATATGTGCTATCCCAAACTATAATCTATCTCTGTTTTAAACTCCATCCAGATCCGTTCACCCGTACTGGCGTGATTGAGAAACATACATCTATCCAAACTTTCGCGTTTATAATATCCGCTATTCATACAAAAAATGCTAATCCATCCACTTTAAAAGACCTACGCCCAATAAGCATATTGCCATGTTTATCGAAAGTATTAGAAAAGGTCGTTAGTCGCCAATTAACACTATTTTTGGAACAAAATAACGTCCTTCCTGATTTACAATCTGGTTTCAGAAAGCAGCGTAGTACATCTACTGCTTTACTGGATGTAACTGATAATATATTATCTGCACAGGATAGGGGAATGTGCTCAGTACTGGTTTTACTAGATTTTTCCCGTGCATTTGACGCAATAAATATCCCGTTGTTACTATCCAAGTTAAGTTATTATGGTTTCGACGCCGGTGCTGTGCAATGGTTCCGCAGCTATCTAACTAATAGGGAGCAATTTGTTGACTTGCGTTTGGGCGACGGCACTACCCTTAGATCGACACGCATTTCTGTAGAGAGAGGAGTCCCACAGGGCTCCATATTGGGCCCGATTCTTTTTATTTTGTACTGTTCGGATATTGTAAAGTGCCTCCAGAAATGCAAGTACCATATATACGCCGATGATGTTCAACTTTATATATCTTTTAGACCTGACGATTACATTAGTGCTATTAAGGACCTTAACGATGATCTTGAAAGAATCGCCGCCTGGTCAGAGGAGAACTGCCTTTCTTTAAATCCAACTAAGACGAAATATATGGTATTTGGCACAAGACAGCAGTTAGCCCGACTACCTTTGACATTTGACTTGGCAATTATGGGCGAACCAATTGAGCGAGTGTATGAAGCGCGAAATCTAGGTGTCATTATGGATAAAGACCTCCGTTTTGAGAAACATGTAGCAGACTCGGTTAGAAACTGTTTTTATCGCCTTAAGGTTTTATACAATATTAGACCTTATTTATCCGAAAGACTACGGGAACAGCTAGTGGAAACCCTGGTTCTGTCCAGGCTGAACTACGCTGACACGGTTTACGGCCCGCGCCTATTGGCTCGTACAGACCGCCTCATCCAAAGGGTACAAAACGCTTGTGCTCGGTTTTGTTATAATATTCCTTACAGAAGTCATATAACACCTTTTCTGAACAAGCACTTTATACTGAAGATGAAGTCCAGACGCAAACTACACTTGGCTTGCCTTCTGTTCGGTGTGGTAAAATATCAAAAGCCGGATTACCTTTATGACAAGCTAAGTTGGGTTGCGAGTAGTCGGGAATGCGGTAGAAGACAATGCTCACAACAACTCTCGACTCAGTCTCAGGGTACAGCTGCTTTTAGAGGCAGCTTTCGTTATGCGGCTTCCAAAATATGGAATAACTTGCCACCACCGATTAGGGCAATAAACACTTTATACGTTTTTAGACGACGCTTACGGCAGTATCTTATTGAAGCACAAAGGAAGCTAGATATGGTCGCACTAAATGTTTCAATTATATGACATATTTATCTACCCGCATGATTAGTAGTTTTATTCCTGCAATGCTACCTACTCATTTTAACACTATTTATGTACATATTCCCATATTCCTCACTATTTTTACAGGATACAAATTCATTTTATTTAGGTATACATACACACGTCACCATGCAGTATAAAACTGATTTACATCCGCCACCTCAAACATCAGGTCCAGTTGAAAACCAGCGTCAGGCACTAGTTGTCTGGCATTTCTGCTGAACTGGGCCTTTTTGGCGCAGCCGTGAGGCACACTGCTGCTGATTTCTTACTTCAGTCTTTTAAGTTTTTCTTTATTTGTATTTTTATCTGTTGTATTAATTAATGTATTGTGTGTCTTTCTGTTCTGTGCTAAATAAATATATTTTCTTTCTTTCTTCTTCTTTCTATTTAGGTATTAATCCATATTGCTATGGTTGGTTTATGCTAGATTTATTTTCGTGTTTTCTACGGTTGTTTATACTTGTCTGTAAAAGATCGCTTTGAACGATAAGACCTCCCTTAATAAAGTATTACAATTACATTTTATTAATTCTTGAATGGTGAGTATATTAAAGGAAGTTTGAAAGTGGCACCAGTGGCGGAAAAGTAGAAAAGAAACCGTTTGTCCTGGTATGGTCATGTGATGAGGTGGGATGAAACTCATGTTACTAAAATAATTATGAATATAAATGTGGATGGAGAGGGAGAGGAAGACCAAAGAAAAGATGGATAGATTGTGTGAGGACTGATATCAAAGAAAAGGGAATCAGTGATAGCGTGACGGGGGACAGGACGGTATGGAAGAAGAAAACGTGTTGCGCCGACCCCAAGTACCATGGGACAAGGGCAGGAAGATGAAGATGATGAATTCATAAACTCCTAACTATAATTTATTGTGGAGGGCAATAAAAAGTATTTGATTATCTACCTACTTATGTGCTTAGATACCTAATTAGGTGTTTAATAAAGGTAGCAACGTAAACACACATCCCTAAATAATCATACTAAACTACCCTAAACTACCCACAACCGATCAAGATCAACGTAACGGTAACACAAAAGCCTACTTTCTAAATATTAATGAATTTCCAAAACATTTGAACCCACGTTTAACGAATAGATACCAGATATGGATGCATTCCTCCAAGATATGGGCCCATTGTCTTTGCCCAGTTTCTAAGATACAGCGGACGGACGGACAGACAGATTAGCGTGCGTGGGACGGACATAGCTATATTAATATTTTTTTGAATAAATTATTCGGTGGTCATTTGGGGTTCCTTGTAGTTTTAGTAAACTACAAATATCCAGAATACAAAAACTAGAACAGGTTGCTAAAAGGTATGTATTTGACTATAAAACATTTTATTTACCTTATAAGTCTTTACTACCTATTCTAAAAACTTAGGGTGAATTTATAGTCCGACGAACGTAAAAGCTTCAACCGTCAGGAAAACTAAATGAAACTATAAAAGCAAAATGTTTATTTCATAGACTTTATGTTCATTATACGACACATTACGTTACACTCGCGTACCTAGCTTATTTTATACATTTCTTGATTAAAATCAGACATTTCTTAAAAAGACTGAAAATAAAACCACAGATTTTTTTAATCCAATTGTGTGTGCTCGAAGACCTTTATGTTTTACATAGATTCAGATACTTTGTCATCTTGTATCTCACCAGGTTATTACACAAACCGTTACTTTATAATATATTTCTATTGTCTATAAAGTATCAAATTTTGACGGAATTTATTGCATTTTAAATAATTTCTTCACAAGATATTGTTGTAGTAAGCTTATTATATTGCAATATTTATTACAATCTAACAACGGATATTGCAAAAATCCGGTGACATTATATCTACCTACACAATAGCCAAAATCTATTACCCGAATGTGTCAATTAAAAATAAATAAAAAATCTCTTATTCTAAGATCATAGAACTAAAATTACAGCAGAAACTTATAATTTATTAATGTGTTGATTATTTAAAATAAATTATATAACGGTTATCCGTCTTACGGAAAACTTTACCACACTCTTACGAATATTGGATATTGGCTACGGAACCCGTTTAGTTTTTTATTCGTGAACAGTTTGTAGGCGGCCAGTGTACAGTTCAGGTACCACTTTATCGGATCACTCTATAATAGAGGATTATTGTTTAAATAATAATGTACGCTAATAGGTATTAGTAGCGTTGAACGGATCGTCTTTGACCTCACAGCCGAGGATTTCTTACACAGGTAATTATAATATTTGGTAAGATTGCTGTATCTCTGGCGATAGTTGACAGGTGACAATCTGGCAATTTATTATTTATTTCATAACTTTGTCTTTTTTATTGAACGGCTATTATCGAGAAACTGAATTATATTTTTTAGACAAATATTTCGCATAGTCATTTATATCTAATAAATAAGGGCCCGAATGGTTTTAAAAGTGCCTATAGCAACGTAGTGTTGAAATGTTAAACGATCCAAAAAGTAATTTATTTTAATGAGCACTGAACTTAATATGTAACTATTTTCTTCAAGTAGGTGTAAAATAAAAATGGTTAGTTCCGCTATGCTCTAGTCCCGTTATGCTCGATTCGAAAAATACCTACTAAAAAGTTACATTAAGCGCGAAATCACATTCGCTGGCAGTGATGAAGAAAAGTGTTACAGTGTAATATTTTATTTAACCATTTAAAAAGTAAATTAAGAAAACCTAGTATGTAAATTCCGATACTTTCGCGAAAAAAAAAAGCGTTCCGTTTCATCCTACTAACGTACACTCGCCTCGCTGTCACTCAACACTTCGCATCATTCATTTTAAAGTGTTCATCCATTCCATAGAACTGTGAAAAACGAAACGTCTTTCCGTAAAAGAGAAACTTAACCTAAAAATATTACGAACTAAAATTTCGATGTCTTTAGTTAAATTTAAATATTTTTCAGGTTTCTGCTCAATTTAAGGTATTTTTTGAGTCGAGCATAGCGGGACTAGAGCATAGTGGGACTAACCGAATAAAAGCCCGTTAATAAATGCCATTATACTATTGATGTGGCGACATTTGGGGGAGGCCTATGTTCAGCAGTGAACATCATTCATTTCTTTGGCGCTACAACCCTTTGTGGGTCTTGGCCTCCTCAACGATCTTCTTCCATTTCGCTCTATCTCTGGCCTCTTTTCGCCAAGATGTTTTCCTTCCTATCCTCTTCAAATCTTCCTCGACACAATCTATCCAGCGCTTCCTGGGTCTTTTTTTAATCGGATCCCACTTGGACATAGCTCTAACGGCTCTGGTATCGTCCATTATTTCCTGGTGACCTGCCCATCTGAGCCTTTGCGACTTGAAGAACCTGACAATTGTTTCCCCATTCAGCAGTGAACATCTTTCAGCTGAAATGATGATGATACGGCATTATCGCAGACCTATGACAACCTACGTCTAAGAGTACCTATTTTAAAGACTACTCAATTAATGTTAGTCGCCGGAGACCTAATCAACTAACCCTTAATTGTAGCAGTAGCAAAATTAAAAAAAACCTGCACTTAACAGCAGTACTTCTTATCAAAAAACCTAAAAACACCCGTTTGCGATTTAATAACTCAACTCATCGTGTGACGATCGTAGCCATCATAGATTTTATCGTCAATAACAAACTATATTTGTTCTATCAAAAATTAAAAATCAATTTTAATCTTGCCACAATTTGCGTCACAAGGATTAACTCCTGGTATCGGTTTCGGTATCAGCCGAGATGGACTGATACCATAAATTGGACAGCTGTGTTCTGATTCTCGGTCACTTCGGTAAGTACTTTATATCTTATCAATAGTTACCTATGGACATTTGATTTTTATTCACTGGTTTTACGTGACGCTCAGGTAATAAATATATATAGATTAATTTACTAGAAAACGACTGTAGGGCTATAAGTCGTTTTTATTAGTCTAATTTCTATGGACAGAGTAAAGTAGTAGATAAAATCTTGTATTAAGAACAAATAATTCTCTATCAAGGTTAGGCGTAATATAAAAAAGAGTAACTTTAGCAAACAAAACTTCTCACCTCTCCTAAAATCAATAGGTAATCTGCAACGTTTTCTAATCTCCGTCCACTTCAATATTTACAAGCATAGATTATCTGGCCAGATTTGTGACGTCACAATGCATTGTCATCTTCATGTTGACTCACAGTCACATCAACTCTCTGCTAAGGAAGGAGTGCTGTGACGTCATCATCATTGTTTTAAACCGAGAAAAATGTAGATGAATCTGTTAGTTATCTATCGATACATCATATTTTAAGATTAATTTTTTGGCGATACGGCCCAGACCTATGTATTTTTATTAGTTGTGTTGCTCATTTTCTATTTCGGATTGAGTTTTTCTATGATAAAAATTTGTGATAGAAAATCGGAATAATAATATACACTTAAGGTTGTACTAGTTGACGGCACGAACTATTTTGTGCGCGGGGTTAAAATGCATGCTATCTTATCCGACAACACGTGCGAAAGAAATAGATGCTTTGATGAGAAGTAAGAAGCTAGTTCGTGTACGAATTAGCACTTTTACAAGTTTGTAGCGAAATGGATGATGATTTTGGACGAAAACGAACGCGCGATTTTTTATAAACAGACCTTTGGGAGTCTAGATATCATGAAAAAACTACTAGATGCGTTAAAATTAGTGTTGAAGCATGGAACTTTCGACGCTCATAAAATGCAAATATATTATTTTTTACGTTTTTGTTTCCATACAGGACTAGATAATGATGAGACAAATTGATATCATTTTTTATTTTGAACGTAGGTACATCGTCAAACAGTGGAGTAATCTCTAGACTACGTTTGTATGGAAGAATTTTCGACTAGTCTAACCTTAAATATAATATAACTATCTAAGGGCCGAATTTTCAATAGACAGATAACTTGTACCTACTGAGGAATAACAATGGCGGTTTGACAATTCAGTCCTACAGTTAAACATTTTTAGACCTTTAATAAATAGGCCTCGATCCTAAAAAAAATACTTTATCTACATTTTCAAATTTATACTTTTACCCGTAGGTCAATAAATAATTTCACCACAATAACGGTTACCAATTTCCCTAACAATGCTACCGATAGCGAACAATGAAATAATCAGCCGGTCGCGCGGCGCCATCTTGGATGCACTGAGTCGATCGATTAAGAGAAGCCCTCAATCGATCACGGGCCTCACTATCACGTGTTGGTATGCAGTAATTTATAACATTTGCTTCCGGACCCAACGTTTTACAGTGTCAACACTCCATAAATCAATTATATTTAGTTAGACATCTTATTTGGGTACCGGTGGTGGTTGGTATCGGTCTTTATGTCAACATAAACTATTTGGGGCTATGAATGTTATGATTCACAAGGTTATCGTGGATTCGTTTCATATTTTATGGTTAGGCAAGCAGGCACTTCTAGTCATTAGGTACGAAAAAGATACAAATGATTTCTTGATAGACCTCTTGCCTTTGTTTTAAACGACATCCTTACGTGCCTCAATTTTTTTATTTTACGAAGACGGACATGATCATTGTTCTGGATATCATTGACAATTGAATATTTGCCTCACCTTATCGTTATGTGTTCAAACGAAATACTCCGTATCAAAAGGTCCTATTCGCATCACTTCCTATAAACCGTAGTTTAAACTTTAAAGACTTTTAAAATATTTATGGTTTATTTAACTGACCAATAACGTAATTATGGCCAATATCGTAAATGTGTAAAAGATATAAAGAGTCGGTAGGTATATTATATTGTTGTGTTGTATAGAACTAGTACATAAACATAACATCCCGGGACGCAATTCTGAGGGGATCACTGTATGCTAGGGGAGATATAATTGTATTGTGTATTTTGTAGCACTCATGAATAGTACTGAATGAAAACAAGACTTGAATCTAATAAATAGTTTATAATGTGTCGTTTAATTTGGGATTTTTCATTACGTTATTTTTACTCAGATTAATTTGCGATACTTACCTAATATATTTTGCCCGTGTCTTTTAACGCAAAACATAGGTATTATATGGCTCTGCAAAAGCATACCTTTCGTTAACTCAATTATTTTTACAGTTTTACTAAGAACTAAACTAGTAAGGAACTAAAAGTAATTTTTTTCCATAACATATAAAATTTTGTCAAAATCCACCAAATGCTTCAGAATGCTAGGGTCCACGAACCCGGCGCCAATCTAATCTGCATCTACAAACATGGAGGGCTCAATCGCTTATCTCTCAAGATTCGCAACGCAAACAACTCCAGTGATTTTCTCACAATTACTTTTATTGCTGTTTTCGTGTATTTTATGACATGTTTTGTGAACTGTGAATTGTGGTGTCTCATCCCATACAAAGAAACCGTGCCGATGTACTGTAGTAATTATACTGATTATTTTTTGTAAATCGATCGCGTTCGGTTCCCTTTCATGGATATAAATGGTGATCTATCTATTGCCGTGGAACGGAACCGAACGTGATCGATTTACAAAAAATAATCGGTATAATCAGATGAAAAACGCTAGTTAAGTCGCCGTCGGCACGGGTTCTTTGTATGGGATGAGACAACTGTATGCTAGTATTATATTATCTGTGCTTAAGTTATGTGGACAAGAAGCTTTCAAAGATCAATTATACTTGACAAGAGATTGATAATCTCCTCTATGAAAGTCTGAACACATTATAATTTGGGAATTGGCTAGAAAGCACATTATTATTAACTGCTATACCTTCGGGTTAACTTTCATCGTATTCCTGTCCCCCGTCCTATGTTACTTGAGGTTGGCATATCACTTTTTCTTCTTCTATTCTCCCTTCTCTACCGTCACACTATCTCAGATTAACTTTTATTCAATGATTAAATTAATAACGAAAATTAATATATATCCCATGTGACACAGATGCCTGTTTTCGTCAAAAATGCCCGCCACCCACAGTTGGGGATATGCAATATTCCCAGAGAACATAGCTTCTTTCAATGTTGTTTAAAAACAAAAAAGAATGAGTACCTAGCTCATTCTTTTTGTTTTTAAGCAACATTGAAAGAAGCTCACCAATACTAAACGTCACTATTAAAATCTAGTTTGACCTTGATTTAAGAAGATAAGTGTAGATAAATGCTGTTGATATTTCAAATGATTTAGAATTTCATTGAACCGATAGATAAAAACTAAGTATACCTATAGTTCTAGATGTACTTACGATACCGGAATAACAACGACCTAAAGGCAGAAAACATAAACTCAGCAAAGACCACTCTGCCGTAAAATGTCGTGAAGAGCCGACCACTAACCACAAGTAATGGAATAAGGCCAGACAAAGACAGAGTTAGATCTTGTAGTGCCGGTCGTCCGGCGGCAAGAAAGACAGACGATGACATTTTCGCCAACGCGGGTAGATCCTGTATGAGACAGGAACAGGAGCGTATCTATGATATTGGCACAGCCAAAGAGAGGCCTATGTATGCTTAGCAGTTGTTGAAGAAGTGCTGTTTTATTTACCCGACTGCCGAAGGAGGGTAATGTGTTTATCAGTCTATGTATGTATGTATGTATGTTTGTTCCTATATGGTGTTCCAGAGACCAAACGTGTTGACCAATTTTGATGTTTCGTGAGTCAATCGATTCGTCTTAACCCTGCGAGTGTCACTGGCTACATTACTACGTTAATTGTACAATAGAAAAATGGCGGATTTTGGGCGCCATATTGTGGAGGCCCAAATTTTTTTCTTCCAAACCCATCTTGTGGGGTATCAAAATAAAGGGTTTTAAGAGGTGATTTCAAAAATATATATTACTTTTATGTTACAATTCGAAAACAAAAAATTACTAATAAGTTATAAATAAAAAAAATTAAATCAAACATTCATAAACCCACTGCTTCAAAAGCGAACTAAAAAGACGTAAACAAGGAGAAAATCATGCTGTGCAGGCGGAGGATACACCATATTTTAGTCAGCCAGCCCATCCTCCGCCTGCACAGCATGATTTTCTCCTTGTTTACGTCTTTTTAGTTCGCTTTTGAAGCAGTCGGGTTTTTTGAATGTTTATTTAATTTAATTTGTGGTCGGTTCGCGTTTGACCACTATCTCGCCTGATTTTATGTGATAATGTGGTCGAAGGTGAAGCACGCTTGCCTAGAAGTAACTTTTGACTTAAATACCCCTAGGTTGTAGTTAAAGTCTCTGGCAGGGAATTCCACTCCTTAGCTGTACACACAATGATTATGATATGACAAGAAGAATTAATGACAAAATTATTTCTGGACTTTAAAAAAACACTGATGATGAAACTGCCCTTGCGTTAATCAGCTGCAACTTGTTGATACTGCAAGCAATGTTTTTGTAACAACAGAAATCAGTAAATATGTTACCCTTCATCCATGGCATTATCTACCAAACGAGATGACTATCAAAAAAATTACATAGTTACTTACTCTCAGATAACACAGTGATCGATGATACGCCGTAGATGATTCAGGCGTTTCTTTAAATTTCCCCTATTTATTCTCCAGAGAAAACAACCAATTTGAGACATCATAAGTGGACGTTAAGGTCTGTGTGAAATAAAATATTCTGAATTTGTTCCTGAGTGGACAGTGTCGCCAAAGGCAGTGTACCTATTAGGTGCATATTTCAAGTCATGTACTCCAAAGTGACTCTACATTTTTTTTTTTTTTTTGGTGGGAAATCATCCAATGACTTCTCCCACTCTGGGTGAAGCGGGAGGGCGTGTCAGACTTTTACTGACTAAAACCCACCCGCGTTCCTTCAGTTGCTTGCGCCAGGGCCGCGGTAACTCTTTTTCAAATTTATCCGCGACCCAGACAGGCATCGGTCCTATCAGGCCCCGTCACTTTTGCTGACATCTCTTTGAGGCGCGCGTGGAACACTACGCGCCGTAAACTCGGGCTTGGTCCTTATCGGACGGTAAGCTACCCATAACTTGCCGTCTGCAAGCCCGTGCCTACGGTGGTCGGGAATCGGCTTGCGACTCCCTACGCCCAGGGCGTCTCCTGCGGAGGCTAGGGGCGTAAGGGCGTCTTCTTTGCGTCTCCCTCACGCGTTCCGCCTCCTCCTTTGCGAGCATTACTGCTTCGCAGAAGGAGGAGACAGCTTCCCATGCCCTCTCGCTCCGTACCATGGCCTGGACCATGGCCGGACGCGAGAGGTCGCCACCGCCAATCGCCTCCACGAGGACACGGCGGTGCTCCGGCCAAACGACGCAGATCTCCACCGTATGCTCCACCGTGTCCTCTGGGCGGTCCACACAATGGTGACACCCGGGCGTTTCCTCCCGCCTAATCCTGAACAGGAACCTCCCAAAACAGCCGTGTCCGGTGAGGACCTGCGTCAGGCGGAAGGTGAGGACGCCGTGACGCCTCTCTAGCCACTCCTCAAAGAGGGGCCTTACCGCCGCAATTGTGGCGTGCCCAGCGCTGGGTTGCGACAATCGCCCACTCCATGTCACCATGAGATCCTGAATGTGACTCTACCTGGAATCACGAAATTGACAGTAGTGGCCCGGTAATGGTATATTTATTTATTGACATTAAGTTTATTCAGTTGTCATAGCGACTGAGTCGCTTGGAGGTCCTTCAAACTGACTTGGAAACTGGAGACTTATTTATTTATTTATTAAAACTTCATGCAAAATAAAAGTACATAGGCAGCTTATTCAGATTAATGCAGGTATAATCATAATCATCATATCAGCCAAAAGACGTTCCCTGCTGGACATAGGCCTCCACCAAGCGTCGCAACATTGACTCGCATCCAGCGGATCCCTGCAACTTTCATCAGGTCATCGGTCCATCGGGTGGCCTTCCAACGCAACGTCTTCCGGTTCGCAGTCGCCTTGCCAGAACCTTTCTGCCCCATCGGCTATCCGTTCTGCGAGCAGTGTGTGTGGCCAGAATGCCAGTGATGACCTATGGCTCTGAGACGTGGGCAATGCTCGGCGTTTCCTTGCGTGATCGAATCAGAAATGCAGGTATACCCGGTCGCGGTTATGGCACGTTCAGCGCAATTTGTTTTTGCAATTCTTTATTATATTATACTCCATGTTTGTTACTGTTGTGTCTGTATCGAATAAATGTATTGCTATTCTATTATATTCGTTCAAAATAATTTGATGGGTAGAAACGACGAAGAAGATACATCGTAAATTGGAGTATATATTTAGATCATCTTTTCAAAAAATCTTAATCTTTGTCTCTTCTCGTCTGGATTAACGTCAAAATCATAGCAAATCTCACAAACAAGATGACGTGACGTTAGGTTTTAGGAAAACACAATTTATTGCATCTTTATCAGTTAAGATAGGCTGTTGTCTCGTATGTAAGTACTTCCAGCCTTATATAATGTGATCATATACTATGACGTCACCGTCTCACAATGATAAACATTGATTTTTGTCAAAAACATGTGCTTGTTTTATCTTGCGGTGGGGACATGTTGTGGATTTGCTTTGTGCGGGTGTTTTCGCGAAAAATAAACTAGTGTGGAAAAAATTAAACTTAATGAGATATTTTTCGTAGAAACGGTTTTCTACCCAAAATATTGGATAAGAAACGAAATATACCAAAAAAACAAATTAGTCCATGTAAATATGAATAAATTTCTGCGTTTAAATAATTTAAAGCTTCAACTAAAATCTTTTGTAATATTCTTTTGCATTGCTAGAGCAGAAATAAAGCACTTAATTAAAGGAAAATTCTTGACCTTTTATATAAAAACGTTGAGCAACTAAGCCAAAACTTAAGCCTTATTGGTAAGCTTCCTTCATTCGGTTTGCCCGGTGGTCTGTGTGATTGGATTGCAGACTTCCTGAGAGATCGGTCCATTCGAGTGGTTATCGATGGCTGCTCGTCGGACCAATTGGATATCAATGCCGGGGTCCCTCAGGGGTCGGTACTCTCAGCAACTTTATTCTTGCTGCATATTAACGATCTGCTTAAACCCGGCACCTTTGGGTATGCAGACGACAGCACTGTTGCTGAGAGATACTTGTCCAACGCTCGTGCTACCGGGCCTCAGATCCGGTCTCTCCGGGAGGCCATGGTGGAGCGCTTGAACCTGTCCTTGCAGGCAGTCTCCGAATGGGGCGATGCCAATCTGGTCAGGTTTAATGCCGCTAAAACCCAGGCGTGTCTTTTTTCCGCTAAAAAGAGCCAATTTTACCCAGATCCAACTTTCCGAGATGCGACCGTGCCAATAACTGACCATCTTGAGCTTCTTGGCGTTACGTTGACATCTACTCTCAATTTTGGCCCTTACATTGAGGCAAAGGCTCAGCTGGCTGCCAAAAAGCTGGGGATCCTTGCAAAGGTGAGACGGTACTTCACGCCGGAACAGCTCCTCAACTTGTATCAAGCGCAAGTTCGATCATGCATGGAGTACTGTTCTCATCTCTGGGACGGATCAGCCAAATACCAGCTTGACGCACTAGAGTCGATCGAAAAGCGAGCCAAGAGGCTCATCGGCGATGAGGCGCTGGTCAAGTCAAAGCTCCAGAGTCTTGAACATCGTCGCCGAGTTGCCAGCCTGTCGGTTTTTTATCGGTTACATTTCGGGGAGTGTGCGATGGAATTGCACGATATAATTCCACCTAGCCCGTTCCATCATCGGACTACCAGACGTACGGCGTTGCGCCATCGATACATGGTAGACATCCCACCCATACGCACAAAACGTTTTGGGAACACTTTTATTATGCGTACAGCTAAGGAGTGGAATTCCCTGCCGGAGTCTGTGTTTCCCGATAGCTACAATCTAGGGGTCTTTAAGTCAAGAGTGAATAGGTTATTTCTAGGCAAGCGTGTTTCACCGTCGACCACATCATCGCTTACCATCAGGTGAGATTGTGGTCAAGCGCGAGCCTATAGGTTACAAAAAAAAAAAAAAAAAAAAAAAACTGCACAAAATACTAGGGAGAGGCGAGTCTTACGGGAAAAAAACCAAAAAACAACAATAAATTCAAGGTAGGCACTTCTAAATTCACATAACAAACCGATGATCAAAGATACTACAATAGTACATTACAGCAGAATCCAGTAAGTAAGCCTTCCTGGCCGAGTATGAGTTAACCGGACCGAACCGCAGGTGAGGTCCGGTTATATACGAGGCCAGGATGGCTTTCTTACTGGTTGAGGTTTGTATAATGCTTTTCTCAAAAATGAAAGAAAGTTTAACAACAAATTCGTTTAATTAATATTGAAGGTTACATTCATATTAGGGCAATTACTGATAGATATTGTGATCGATTTACCGGGGGCATTTATATTTGTTTGTTGTACATCTTGATTAACGGACTCTTTAATCCAACATGATTTATAAACTGAAATGACTAAATACAAACATAAAATCCCACACTATACTTCTACAACATTACTAAGTACAAAACGCAACGTGCATACTTTTTCTGCGTCGCGTTATGTGTCACAGACCCATAAAAAAAAAAAAAAAAAAAGTGTCACAGACAATAAAATGGATGTTTAAGGCTCCAAAATATATTATGTATCTCATAAAATGTCATACCAAAAAGAGATAGATATATATTTGGAGCCTCCCTCTAACCATGTTATAATGGCTAAACTCTAATCTGTGTCTGGTACTATGTTTTTTTTTTCTAAGCAGATCTAAAGAGGATGACCTAAACCGTGCGAAGCCATAAAAAAAAAAAGGGATGAAGGATGACCAAGTGTCCAGTAAGTAAATTACATACTTACTTACTGGACAGTAGGAGATTCCAAATTTAAAATCTCGCTTCTTACCGGACAGTTGTGAATAGTCTCCGGTAGAGTTCACTTTCTGGATACTTTTTAGAGATGTTATGTCAACATTACATACCATTTTTGAGAAATAGTACATTACAGCAGAATCCAGTAAGTAAGCCTTCCTGGCCGAGTATGAGTTAACCGGACCGAACCGCAGGTGAGGTCCGGTTATATACGAGGCCAGGATGGCTTTCTTACTGGTTGAGGTTTGTATAATGCTTTTCTCAAAAATGAAAGAAAGTTTAACAACAAATTCGTTTAATTAATATTGAAGGTTACATTCATATTAGGGCAATTACTGATAGATATTGTGATCGATTTACCGGGGGCATTTATATTTGTTTGTTGTACATCTTGATTAACGGACTCTTTAATCCAACATGATTTATAAACTGAAATGACTAAATACAAACATAAAATCCCACACTATACTTCTACAACATTACTAAGTACAAAACGCAACGTGCATACTTTTTCTGCGTCGCGTTATGTGTCACAGACCCATAAAAAAAAAAAAAAAAAAAGTGTCACAGACAATAAAATGGATGTTTAAGGCTCCAAAATATATTATGTATCTCATAAAATGTCATACCAAAAAGAGATAGATATATATTTGGAGCCTCCCTCTAACCATGTTATAATGGCTAAACTCTAATCTGTGTCTGGTACTATGTTTTTTTTTTCTAAGCAGATCTAAAGAGGATGACCTAAACCGTGCGAAGCCATAAAAAAAAAAAGGGATGAAGGATGACCAAGTGTCCAGTAAGTAAATTACATACTTACTTACTGGACAGTAGGAGATTCCAAATTTAAAATCTCGCTTCTTACCGGACAGTTGTGAATAGTCTCCGGTAGAGTTCACTTTCTGGATACTTTTTAGAGATGTTATGTCAACATTACATACCATTTTTGAGAAAATACATTTACGAAGGCCAGATAACAATCTACGAACAAAATATGTTTAAAACGGATTTATTAAAAATCTAGAAATGAAATCTTTGCGATAAGGATTTGTAAATGTTGCCATCGATAAAATGTACCCTTTGGTATAAATATCAATGACGTGTCGAAGATATGGCTAATCATACTCGAGTACAAACACCGACTTTACAAGGGAATCGGACTAAGATTTGTTTTGATCAAACTGGAGAAAAGTGTCTGTATAAATTATTAGCATGCTGTATATCTTTGCCTTCTTGTCACGGTCACATCGAGCAATTCTTAATTCCTTTAATGCTTCCCATAATTTAAGTTATCTATTATTAATACGGATTTGTAGTTCAAGTTCATACTTTATTGGTACCTATACTAGCTGTCCCACGCGGCTTCGCTCCCGTCAAATGGCTGCCTACCTACCCCCTTTTTTTTAATCGTGGCGAAATGCTCATGCATACTGTGCTACCACGGGGAGATAGCGAAGTTATGTGGGACTCTAACCCACTAAAACTCCACGGTGTCCTCCTGTGCCGCTTATGACGGGAACACGGGAACGCGTTAGCATACATCCGCGAACCCGCCGCGGCTGTCCGTCTCCGGACCCTCCTCTGAGGTTGACCCCCATCACCCGTGCACCAGAACACACTGCAGAGATGCCTACCTACCCTACCCTAATTACCCTACATACATGAATGTTGCGTAACTTTAACCGCTTGCGCAGCGCACGCAACGGAAGGTCTCAAAAAGGAATATTTTTCCGTTTTTGCAACATTTTTCATTTATGCTCCGCTCCTATTGGTCGTAGCGTGATGTTATATAGTCCTCGATAAATGGACTATCCAACACAATTTTTTTTTCAATTCCATCCAGTAGTTCCTGAGATTAGCGCGTTCAACCAAATTCTTACATATAAATTTACATTAAATTTACATTTTTACATTCTTCTTTCTTTTTATTTTCTTTCCCTTATCCCAATTTATGTATTGGAGTAAGACACAGCACGTCAGTTGTTTCCATACTCTCTCTCTGGTCGGTTCATCATGTCTAAGGATCGTGGTCAGCATCAGGGTAACATCTGGAGCGGATGATCTGCCTCCACCGGTTTCTGTCCAGCACGTCCCTTTTGACAGTGTGGAATTTGGAGGACGAAAAGTCTTTCACTTGATCGGTCCACCTTGTTGGTGAACGACCGCATGATCTTTTGCCTTCTGTGTTCCCAACCACAATCAGTTTTATTCCATATATAAAGAAAGAAAGAGCTAGACTTGGAGGGGGCCCTGCCCCAATAAGTCCCTCAGAGTGTTTAACATGTAAACGTATGTAAATATTTCCTTACTCGATCATTCTAAGACTTCTGAATTAATTTGAATAAAATTGGGTTTCTAGATAGGTCTATAGTAGTAGTCTATAATGAATATCTACAAAAAGGAGACTTTTCTGACAAGTGCCGGCAGTAGTTGATTATAGGTTAACCGTTTTTATTTGTATAAATCTCTCCGCTATTATCCGGTTCGCAGTCGCCACTCCAGAACCTTTCTGCCCCATCGGCCATCCGTACTGCGAGTAATGTGCCCACTAACACTTAAGTTTGGCAATTCTTCAGGCTATGTCGGTATCCCTGGTTCTCTTGCGGATCTCTATATTTCTGATTCGATCACGCAAGGAAACTCCGAGCATAGCTCTCTCCATTGCTCTTTGGGTGACTGTAAGCTTTCTGATGAGGCCCATTGTAAGCAACCACATCTCAGAGCCATATCTCATCACTGACAAAATACACTGGTCATAGACTTTCGTCTTGAGACACTGTGGTAATTTGGACGAGAAGATACCGCGCAACTTTGCAAGATATCTTGTTATAAATACGTGGTCGATAGATTGATGATCGAAGCAGGTCTACTACTAGATATATATTATAGTTTATTTAAAAGTATGAAAAAAAAAAAAATGGGGCTTTTGGAAATTTTTACTTGTTACATAAATACATATCTCGTTGTTAAATTCAAATTTAATCTTTATTTGCTCAAACATGAGTACAGTACACTCAACAAATTGTCAATAAGTAAGAGACAATTCAGAATGTCATATTATCTATTTAGTCAAATTAAATCATTGTTTATTTACGTATATATGAAAGTAAATATATAAATAAATTATTTTAAAGTATACATTATTATTGATTATATTATACACAAATAAAGTTATAGTTTCAGTAATCCGCCACCCATTGGATGGAATTTTGTGATGGCGGTAATAACAAGAAAACATTGCATCTTTAACTCAAAAAGCATCCATTGTTTACAATCAATGGTTATTATCATTGTCAATGCTAGCGCAAGGCTGGAGGAAATAGATCTAATGCTCTTTATCACTCGTATCGCAGATTTGTGATAAGCTAATGTCACCTTATTTATTTTAGCTGATGGACAGTGGTACACGTAGTTTAAACTGTAATATCAATCTAGAGAGGTGTCCAAGATTTTATCTGTGAGAATGGGAAACCCCGTAATGAAGGGTATTATTTGCACGTTTTCAGATATCTACAGATTTCTGTTGCCTGAGTTCCATCACACCTCGCGTCACCTCGGTGTTACCTTTTTTAACCGACGAAAAAAAGGAGGAGGTTCTCAATTCGACATGTATATTTTTAAGTATGACCACGCATAACTTTTTATAGAGTGGTCTGATTTCAAAAATTCTATTGGATAGAGTATACCTCAATGTTAGACCTATTTAAGTTTGAATAATAATATCCACCCCTAAAAGTAGAAAAAAACCGGCCAAGTGCGAGTTGGACTCTCGCACCGAGGGTTCCGTACAAACCTCAGCTTAAAGGTATTATAGACCAGAATATTTGATATGAATTTCAATTCAATACCTCTACGCGTTCATTAGCAAAGGGGTAGTAAGTTAATAATTATTAAAATTATTTTTATTATATGATGTAACTTAAATTTACGGTTTTCTCAATTTTTCTTTATCTGTGCTTCGTGCCAAATTTCAAGATTCTGAGTTCACGGGACGGTTCTGAAGATTTTGATTCCCTTGCAAGTGTAGAAAATTTGCCGAAATTTGCGGCATAAACGGCTGCATCTTTTAATTGCGTTGGTTTAGAAGTTTGATTTTTTCACAGTTGTAAGGGACCTGAGTATTTGATATAATTTCAGTTTGATACGTCCACGCGTTCCTTAGAAAAAGGGTATCGACAGACGGACAACAAAATGATCCTATAAGGGTTCCGTTTTTTGCTTTCGAGGTACGGAACCCTAAAAAAAGATTTATTGATAATATGCCCACAAAATTTTCAATTGAGAATCGATTCTGTTGAAATTAAGCTAATTAAAAGCGAAAAAAAAATTTTTTTAAACAAAAAATTTAAGCAACTAAATAAAGAACTAAAAAATAAAAAAAAATCTAGCATTTTCGAAGATCAACCTGGCTACAGACAAAATTCTACGCTTTAGGTAATTAATTTGCATGTTTGGCGCTAACTCATTTTTTATATTTTTTACTTTTCAGTTTGTTATTTCGTCGGTTATATTTTTATTAAAAAGAATTGTTTTCACCATTAACACGTTGTTTGATATCAATTAATGTCTATTTACATTATTAATATCCTACTTAGTTGTCTTAACATTGCATAAAGTTATAAATATCATCAGTGAATTCTCGAAATTATTCGTTACTTCTGGTTTCTGCGAAAGAGAATGTGGAAGACCGTAAATGTGGTTAGTGGAAACCCATATTGTTTATGGATCGGTTTGGAAAATCAATTTTCGTAGAAACAATTTTTATTTTTATTTTTCTACTAAAATATATTAATAATTACGAATATCTTTCAAGTTACTCGTATGTTGACGACGTGGAACTACTTGAACCTAGGTGCTGAATATGGCTCTACAGTCTTTAAAACCTCACACATAATATAAAACCGTACCTACTCGCAAACGGAACGTACAGAAACTTGTTGGTTATTTATTTGCTAAATAACTAAACAAATACTACTTATAGTCCTCCCCCTCCCTGGGAGGATCCCGTCACTCCGCACGATTGATCGCCTCCCCGGGGACGTGTAGCCAGTACCCTCACCACTTTTTTCTTTTTTTTTCTCCGTTAGGACATCCGGAAGTTCGTTGTATGAACGAGTACCTACTTATTTTTATTTTTTGTAAGGATCAGTTGACTTTGACAATTAATTTATGGAAAATTAGTCTAGTAGGCGTAACTTTTCACTAAAATAAAGTATAGGAAACAAAATTATTGAGTTTTATGACAAAAAAATCAAAATATTGAATATAAATTGCCTGCGCTGCAAGTTGAGGTTTTTTTCATTATTTTTAAATTATCCAATTTTTATATTTTATCACTATTTTTGATTAATACCTAAGTTCCTGTACCTACTCTTTGCGTTGGTTTTCTATCTAAATTAAATCATCATCATCATCTTAAATTATTGTTCCTACTGCTGGGACACAGGCCTCCTGCCTGTGAGAGGGGATGGGCAGTAATCCACCACGTGGGCCCAGTGCGGGTTGGTGGATGTCACAAGTCTTTGAATTTTTGGTTCTAGGACATGCCGGTTTCCTCGCGATTATTCCATCACCGTTTTTTGAGAGCAATGGTGATGAAATGATTTACAAAATGAAAAGCGCCTGCCTGGGTTCCAAACCCACGACCTAAATTTGTAAGTAACGGCCAATACCACTGGGCTGGTGGCCAAAAAATCGAAATTAAATAGGTAATAAGTATTTCAACAATGCATAATTTTTCTAGATGATTTTATTAAATACATATTTATCTTTTCAAACGCATCAACCGCATAAAGGGAACCTTTTTTTTCTAAAAGACAGTATAAATAAAACCCCTAATTCATTAAAAGCTCGACAGTATCTTAGCATATCATCCCTAAAAAATTAAAAGGTACCTTTCCGAGCGCGTTGATGTCTAAAATTGCGGCGGTCTTAAGCAAATTTGCCGATCAAATATTATTACAGGGATTTTAGATGGAACCCTTCGGATTGGGGAGTGACGGCCCCTGGATTTATCGGCTATGCATTGGAGTGGATGTGTTGAAAAGGTGCATTGCGTAATCATTAATACTGTGGCCACCGTAGGGTCTGGAGGTAATGACATTGAGGTCTCATTTATGTTTGTTCAGATTTAAGTTGGTGATGTTTGATGATAAAGCTTTTGCTAATTTCGATAAGATGAATTGTTTGATTTTTAGGGTTCCGTGCCCAAAGGGTAAAAATGGGACCGTATTACTGAGACTTCGCGGTCCGTCTGTCTGTCTGTCACCAGGCTGTATCTCCTGAACCGTGATAGCTAGATGGTTGAAATTTTCACAGATGATGTATTTCTGTTGCCGCTATAACAACAAATAGCGTCAGCAGTCGGTTCACGTTGGAGGTTCTTCATCTCGTTGGTGTGATTTGATAGCTGGCGTTCCTCAAGGCGGCATTCTTTCTCCTCTTCTGTTTTCTATTTTTATTAATCTCATTACTTCTGAACTTCAGTGTGCGTATCATCTGTATGCAGATGACCTTCAATTGTATTATCAGGGGAGTGTCGATGAAGTACCTGACGTTATCGGCAAGTTAAATGACGACTTAATAGCGATAAAAGACTGGTCGGATAGGTTTGGCGTTACTGTAAATCCCATTAAGTGCCAAGCTATCATCATTGGGAGTCCTCGCAGCATCGCTAAGGTGGATTATGCAACTTTACCACCTGTTCTGTTCAATGGTATGATTGTCCCGTTTAGTACTGACGTGAAGGATCTTGGCTTGTGCATCGATAGTACTCTTAACTGGCGTACTCAAGTTGCTAGTGTCAGTCAGAAGGTCACTGGCACGTTGCGGGCTCTGTATCGTTTAAAAAAATTATTACCTTCGAACACGAAGGCAATGCTTGTGCGGACCCTAATTTTTCCTATCATCGATTATGGTGACGTGTGCTATTATGACCTGAATGCAGATCTCCTCAACAAACTTGACCGTCTTCTAAATTACTGCATTCGATTTGTTTTCAATTTGCGTAAATATGATCATGTCTCTGCGCATCGGTCACTTCTAAAGTGGTTGCCCATACGCCAGCGTAGAGAGCTAAGGGCACTGACTACCTTGTTTTCATTTCTTGACTCTTCCAACTCCCCTAGTTATCTGGCTCCTCACTTTCAGTACATTTGCGCAAACCACAACAAAAATCTTCGCTCTTCACATAACCGTCTTCTTCAATGTCCCACTCACCGCACTGACTTCATTCACTGTTCTTTCTTCGTTCAGTCTATTTCTCTGTGGAATGCGCTCCCTCAAGAAATCAGGATGGCAACCAACCGATTGGCATTCAAGGTGAAAGCTCGCGAGCATGTTCGTAAGAAGTTGGCAGTAGTATCGTCACAGCGATAATTTTTCTCCAATCATCTGCTACCACTAATTTTTTAAGTATATTCGTGTATTTAGTTTATATGTTTGAGTATTTATTGTATGTATTTATAGTATGTATGTATAGCGTTGTATTTGAATGGCCCTACCTTATGTATCATGTTTACTTTAAATATTGCACCTACCACTATTTGTTCTCTGCATCACCCAAAGGTCGACTGGTAGAAAATGCCTAAGGCATTAAGTCCGCCTCTGTACGTTTGTGTGCATGAAGTATTAAATAAATAAATAAATAAATACTAAAAACAGAATAAAATAAATATTTAAGTGGGCTCCCATACAACAAACGTGTTTTTCTGCCGTTTTTTGCGATAATGGTACGGAACCCTTGTCAAAAGTCCAACTCGCACTTGGCCGGTTTTTATACTCATTTTTACGTATATCTTGTACGCATGTTTGTCATTGTGTTTATCTTTAGGAGAAAATTAAGTCTTAAGTAAGTAATATGTCTAGTTGTATAAGTACAACATAAAATAATTACTATTTGCTAGATTCTGGAATTATTTAGATTAGAAAAAGTAGCATATAACTATTATATTATTTGAACGCACATATTTAGAGTACATCTTCACTAGTTAACAGTAATTATAAACTAAGGAGAGAGTTTGAAATTGGAATCAACAAAACACCACTTGCCAAACGTCATCCAATCGATTGGGTATAAGCGATTTTTCTTAAAAAAAAGAATTTAGTTTCGACCAACAGGATTGGCGGCAACGGATCGTAACTGGGTGGTTTTCAAACGTTAACGCCGATCCGGCTTCTAGAGTTGAAGTTTTTTTTTTTGTGAAGAAGAAAAAAGTTTTTTCAGTAGCGGAAACGTCTAAATCCGCTACCGGCTTCGTAAAAATCCCCATAATCATACACACATATTTTACCCAAATCTTTCAGCTAAGCCAAACAATTATTCGTTCCTCGCCCCTCACGGTACGTTAATAATTCCGGAATAGCATCGTGCATTATGGCAAGCGACAGCGTATGACTGATCACCGGCAGGCGGCAACCCTGGCTCATGGCTGCTACCGGCGGCAAAAAAAATTTGCCATAATATACGATGAAAATGATTGCTAGGAATATTTGAGTGACGGCTTTTAGGAGATTCGGGGAAGAGGTGTAGATAGAATAAGGTGATTTTTTGGAGGAAATGTGTCGTCTATAAGCTCCGATCTAACTAACAAAATTTACTTAAAAAGTATACAAAATTATAAGTTTCTCTGACACTAAGTCTAAGACCAAGGCAAACTTTTATTAGCTACACAAGCATAAAAAACTACCGTTTGCTTTTGACCGCACTGCAAGCCACCTTTGACTCGACTGCATCGAAAGTTTTATACATTACTAAAATAAATCTACGACCATTTAAAACTTTCCTAGTACCGAATGTTTTTAAGTTTTTCACAATGTCACAAGTTAAACTTATATTATTTAAAGCGTGTAGCACAATTGTAGCAACGTATAGCAATGCGTAGCAAGCTACATCACAAGCAGATATAGATAACTGCAATATCCAAAAACATTAAACAGCAAATTCCTAATTAAAGCACCTTTCAATCATTCCATCGACAGCCGATTGCCAAAAGGAGTGTGCCATAAAGCCCACGCCAGACGATTATATTTTTAATAAAACCATAACTAAAACAAGATAAGGGCGTCCCCACATGAACATCAGAACAAACATTGTAACGCCAATACACTTGATCCTGTAATCCTTTAGCTCCTGTAATGTACCCTTATCTGTCTATCTACGTAAGTATTTGGTGACGAATTTTTTTAATAAAAATACTATGTAGATACGTACTTATTCGAAAAAGGGTGTATTTTTATCGTGTTCGAATTTCGAATGGATTTTGAGACTTGGTATCGTAATGTTCTGTTATATTAATATTTGAACTTTGTTTGATTGTCAAGTAAGACTGATTAACTACTTGATATTCTAACATAATGTCCTTGTTACCAATGCAGATCTAAACGCAGCTAATCTTTATCTCACTAATCCTCCTCATCGTTTCATAGTTGAGACTTTAGTAGTTGCAAAATTAATTGAATGTCTTAATTTTTCTACGTCTATAACCTATAAGTATAATTGATAAATGAGTCAGGCCACGATCAGGGTTTGAGGGTGCATTTTATTTTCGTACCTGTGCATGTTATCGATCAGTGGTATCAACGGTAGCATTATATACTGCTATTTTTCCTGACGCAAACACGTAAGAAACAAAATGTATCAATTTAAACCTACTTCATTAGTTTCAACTGACATGAAACTTATCAGACTCAGCCACAATCTAACCACTGAACGGAAGTGCAATGCATCATGCGTCCAACAGACGTATCACTCCGTGTCATCATAATAAGTCCAACGAATCCTTCGTTACAGCCTTATTTATATTCCCTCACCTACTTTAATATGTATGACTTAATTAACCACTCGCATCTCCTGTCAACTCTCCACGACGAATTGAAACGTCAGCTGCGTATTTTTTTCCCTGTAATACACACCCATTTTTCGGTAAAGAATTTAAGCAAACATGGCCGTGTAAAAGTTGTAAAAAAAAAGTTTATTCGTGAACGCATCTGCCGCATTGTCAAATTTTCGACCAATGGCGTCGTCTCTCGCTCCCCTAGCTGTCAGTTGACTGTCAATTGTTTGAAATTCGAATGTTATTTTTTTTCTCGTGGTAGGGCGTTGACGCGGTGGTACACAGCCAGTCGTGTAGTACAATTGAATTGATTGAATTACGGTTAATTTGGGCCGCGGCATTTCATAATGGATTGCCACCCGCATTGTGTCCGGTAAATAAAGGGTACAACACATACATGTTGTTAACAATTGCTACTTTTGCTGGGAAGAGAATTGAAATAACGATAATTTCTTACTATTTTCAAACTCTATCATACTTTCGCATACTTACCTAGCTAATACATACTACTACCACTAATAAATAGCGCGCCGTCTCTTACTTACTTTGTGCTACTAGTACTACTTTACTGTATTTTCCGGTTTTCTTTGTTAAGTCCAGTAAGTATATTATATAATTATGCTTCCTTTGCAGATCGTTTAGGTTACCACTTACCATACTTGCAGTTAATAAACAAATTAATAAAACGAATAATTAATTCTCCGATTTATTTCTTCGTTCAGGTTTTTGTCATACATCTAAATAACTTAGATTTACTATAATTCTAAACAATGAGTCAACAAAATAAAAATGTTCGTATCGCCCAAGGTCTACATCACAAAACATTGTGCAATTCCAAAAAGAAGTCATTAACAAAGATTGGCTCACTGGCCGCTAACAAGTTGAAATCGTTCTAATATTTCAAATCAAATCCAAACACTACCCCGTTGCGCTAACCCGATTATCGTTGGAGAAAAAAACGCAAACACGGCCATACTCGTACGCAAGCACGACGGAGCAAACATTTGCTTGCGATCGCGTAATGGATTAGCGTTGTCGCATCGCCCGGTATACTATTACAACGGCCGCTGGACAAACAACCACTGTCGGTGCCTTTGTTCCCGCTTTACGCTGACGATGACGAGTAAGCGACTTTACGTTGCATTAAGTTTAGAAGGAAAGTTGAGAAAGTTTTCCCTAAGCCTCGTTTTGAAAGAAATCTCTGCTTGATGTCAGGTTTCTGAAGATATGTCGAGAGACTTGAATTTCTGTTTTAACCAATTACATTTTCTAATTAGATATTTCCGTGAATTTTTGTCGTTCTGGTTGATCTAAATTGACTTTCCTCCTGTGCAATCAAGCTTAAAAGTGTATATGATACTAGCTGACCCAGCAAACTTTGTTTTGCCATAAAAAGACCAAACATTTATCTACCCTACCTACCCTACCTTACACTACCTACCCTACCCCACTCTACACTACCCTACCCTACCCTACACTACCCTACCCTACCCTACACTACCCTACCCTACCCGACCCTACACTACCCTACCCTACCCTACCCTACACTACCCTACACTACACTACCCTACCCTACCCTACACTACCCTACCCTACCCTACCCTACACTACCGTACCCTACCCGACCCTACACTACCCTACCCTACCCTACACTACCCTACCCTACCCTACCCGACCCTACACTACCCTACACTACCCTACCCTACACTACCCTACCCTACCCTACCCTACACTACCCTACCCTACCTACCCTACCCTACCTACCCTACCCTACCTACCCTACCCTACCTACCCTACCCTACCTACCCTACCCTACCTACCCTACCCTACCTACCCTACCCTATTTTTCTACCAACTTGTTGAACTATTTATTTGAATAAGAAATAATATATACTACTATACGAATGCAACCAACTTTTGTTTCTACCGGCAGCGTTGATCTAATGAAAATTTAGAACATAAAATTTGCTATTGTGAGTCAACCTTAAAATATAGACATATGGTGTCACGGACTTTTTTTTAGAACTTTTAAAGAGAAACAATTCCATTATACATGATATTTGCGTAACTTAAACCATTTACGCAGCGCACGCAATGGAAGCTCTCAAAAAGGAATATTTTTTCCCGTTTTTGTAACATTTTTCATTTATGCTCCGCTCCTATTGGTCGTAGCGTGATGTTATATAGCCTATAACCTTCCTCGATAAATGGACTATCCAACACAAAAAGAATTTTTCAATTCCAACCAGTAGTTCCTGAGATTAGCGCGTTCAAACAAACAAACAAACAAACAAACAAACAAACTCTTCAGCTTTATAATATTAGTATAGATTAGCTGCCAATTCTCGTCTCACTCATAGACAATGTGGAGGTTTGCTTCCCTGTCAATACTATCACGAGCGGCGTGCACGCATCCTGTGTCTAGCTATCTGTGGTACACACTTACTTCTACGGCACGATATTTATCGGTCTTATTACTTTGATTTTCATATTCATATCTATTTATTTTGATGCATTAATTATAAGCTTCTTATTTTCTTCTGTTTTCATTGTGCATACTTATAAATTCATAGCTTCCGTCAATTGTATTTTACAAATATTGAATATTGCCCATAGGTTCCTCTCTTTCTCTCTCAGACTCTTGCTAAACACTGTTTTAGAGTTATGGGGCAATAGTTAAATTATAATTATGTTATTATTTTGTTGTTAGTTGTTGTTTGTTGGCGTGATCAAAATTATATCTATATTGTCCAAAAGGACTAACCCTTATAGCATATATGGGTCGGTATATCAGCACCATCATCATCAACATTAGAGAGTTTGTTTATCAATAGACAAGTTCTATGATTTACAACTTAAATTGTAACATTAGAAGTGTCTTCTTTTGCGTTACAACTGCGATTTTATCAGAAACATTTTACTTTTGCAAAATTGCTTTGGCGTTGTCCAACAAAATTTATAAATCGCATACTACTTAACAGGCCTCCCGCGTAGAGTTCCAATGCAAACTGTAGTTAATTACGCTCATATCGTAGCACAACGGAAACGCACACATCTGTCCAGTTTGCTAGCGGGCGAGCGTTGCGCAAACACACAGACAGACAAACACGCAGACGGACAAACACCCGGCTCTGTTTGATCTGCCAACGGGTTGCGGAGGTGGAACGGCCAGGGATCGAGCCGCAGCAGCTACCATAGCGGTAGGCGTACTTATATTTGGTGATCAATATCTTTGAATCAATGGAAGAGACGTGTCCGTAAGAAATGGTTTGAATGAGGCCGGAACGTGTTTATTGAAGGCCGCGTTGGAGAAATCAACAGAGCTGTGAAAATGTGAAAAGTGTAACGTTGAGTGACGATTCCCCACCAAAACAAAAGCACAAAGTACCTCGCATATAATTATTATTTCGGAAATGTGTATAATTCAAATCCTTTATTATAATTTCGTCAATTTGATTTCAACACCTTTTAAATACTGTTTATAAGAAGCTTAGAAAAACATTTGCTATATATTATATATATGTATCTAACATTCATCAAACAACTTGTTTTGGGTTTGATCTCTTACGATATATCTACTACCTTTAATTTCGTTCCCGCATTATCATTAACATCAAACGTATCATTCGTCAGCAAATATATTAATTTCTCCCCTTCTGACTTTTGTTATTAAGTAACAAGTGTCGAAAGGATTATCTGGACTAATGGACGGACAGACGGACAGAAAGGGTATTAGTAGATATCGTGTCATTAGCTGCTCGTCTGTTGATGAAGCTTTCATCTGTTATCTGTGTATTGGAGATTTGTAAATCGTCCACTTCGTTTTCTTTATTGTTCATGAAAATTTTGTTAGAAGCTAGCGATATTTTCTGTATCCGTATTCGGCCTTTGGGTCTTTTTACTAAGTTGACCATAATGTAATTCCAGCATTTTTCAAATCAGTGTTAATCAGATAGTCGACAAAAGGTTTAACTTGAGGTTCACTATATTAAATACGCACTAGAATTATCTTCAACATTAATAATTCTCCTAAAACCTTGCACATCTTTGTGTATAATTAGACCACAAACATTTCTCAATTAATTAGCTCCAAGGAATTCAACATCCACCTCACAAGGTCAATTCTCAGAAATCAAAACATTCAAAACACATCAGACAAATACGAACTCCAATATTTGTTTAGTTTTTAATTCAAACATGATTTCGTACATGATTTCGATGGCTGACTTAGAAATAGGATTCTGTCCATGTCGGAAACAAACGTGTGTATCACAAACACAGGTATTTTCAAGTATAATAACCGTACTGAATGTGTTTACTCTAGAACAATGTACGTCAAATCCGAACTTTACCGTGAAACGAGTATGGGCCACTCTTGCGCCACGGGGCGTCGTCTTTAGGCTAATATTGAAATATCTTTTATCTCACTTCGTTTTTTCTTCGGACGAATTAGAAAAAAGTGACACCTGTCATAAATGGACCCGAGAGGCTCCCACGAACTTTCTTTGAAACGTTTTAAAAAGATTATCCTGGCAATGAGACGTTTTGGTAAACAAACCTGTGTGTCTACAAATAACAAAAAGTTTATGAATTTCAATGGCCCGGAAAAGAGAAGAATGCCAATGTTTACTATAAATACTTTACCAGAGTACCAAATAATGCGATTTATTTTGAGCTTTTGTTGCAAGTAATGCATCTCGTACTAGACAATAAACAAAGTTTTTGAAATAATTCTTAATATTATTGCGTCGATATATTCTTCCATGCCAAAAATTCTTGATGAACATCAAATTAACAGACCTCTTATCTTTTGTTGCAGCTCCAAAACTGATGATTCCTCCAACCGAGTTCGTCAGCCAAGGTGGCATCGGCAGCCCACAGGAAGGCCTCCGCACGCCCACCAGCAGCCAGATGCTCGCCAACCCTCTGCTCAACCTCAACAACACTGGTCGCACTAACTTCACAAACAAACAACTCACTGAACTAGAGAAAGAGTTCCACTTCAACAAGTATTTAACACGGGCCAGGAGGATAGAAATAGCATCAGCCTTACAGCTCAATGAAACACAAGTCAAGATATGGTTCCAGAACAGGAGGATGAAACAGAAGAAGAGGATCAAAGAAGGGCTCATCGTCGCCCCAGAAGTAACCCCCTCGTCCACCTCCCAGGTCAGTGTTGTCGGATCCAGCGAGAACAGCCGCGAGTCCAGCTAAATCGATTGTTTTAAAGACGATTAATCGAGTGAACTGTTTGTTTGTCGATTTACGAAATCATCAAGTGATTCTACAGTTTTATTTTACCGCAAAATATTGACTGTCTGTTCAGAATAGATTTTGCTGTTTTGTGTGTTTTAGTATCTTGATTTTTACTGTGTTCATTTATTAGTGAATCGATGTTTTCATACCTAGTATTATTCCGTCGATCATTTTAGTTTGTAGAACAACTTTGTAAACCACAAGCCGCGGGCCGTATGATAATTTATATTATATGATAATAGTACTCTCTGGAAGCTTTCATATTGTAAATATCTGCTGGCGACATAAAGCATTGACACAAATAAATATATGCGACAGCATGCATTTAAAGTTTGACTGAGAGTTTGAGAAATACAGGCTAAATCTGCTTATCCTGGAACAGGATAATACCAGATTGTACAATCAAAGAAATAAAAAATAACTACGACTAATGGTTATCGCAAATTTAAACAAAATATTTTATATATTTCCATCATACAAAGAATAGTAGATAGAGCGTAGATTGTTTTTGCCGCATTGATTTTGAAAGTAAAACTTATTATATCAAAGGAGATTAATGTAATAATATGAAAAATTATAAAGGCTCAATTAACCTGATTAGTGTAAACCAACGGATGTGTCAACGTAATGAATTTTCTTAGATTTAAAATGTAAATTTCAGAGCATAAGTTAAGTGTTACTTGTAAGATCAAGCGCTGTTTTACTAAAATGCTTTTAGAATCGTCCGTTAGGAGATATTTAAGAACAATATCAGTAGAATTTTTATTTTTTTAATTTATTTTATAAAGATCCTTTTTATTTTTAAACCAAAGCTTGTTTTTTTGTTTAATTTATTAGATAGTCATTGACATTATTGGATGAATGTTTTGTATCTTCGTTGATATTGCGTTGACTTTATCTTTCGGTTTTCTTCAGTTTTATTTTAAGTTCAAAACTTTCTTCTTCTTTTGTAGCCTTCATGTCCTTTAAGTTTTAAAAACATTCATTGGTAATGTAATTGACTGTGATTTCCAAACCACTTAGCTTGAATGTCCAATTGTTATATTTTCTGTTGCTCTATAATTTAATTCAAGTTGAAATTTATGATTTCACCAACTCAATTTTTTTCAAAACTTTATCAATGGCAAACAAACAAACTTGTAATTTATCATTTAAATTCACTTAGAGTTTGATTAATTAGTAATAATTTCAACTGTAAATTCAGTTACAATTGGGCATTTTCTTTAACGAAATATTATTCTTTCTGTCTATAGGTAGGAACTAAGTTTTTCATTAGTACGTTGACGATACTAGTCTTAATTTTGTAATTATATTGTGTACAAATCGTATATTGTATATAATAGTGGTGTGTTAGGTCAGTCTGAGTGTAAATTATGTATTAAGATAGCGATTACTTCTTTATCATTAAATTAATTGTACCTATTTTCATTTATTGAAGTTTTATTACCCTTGGTTTTTTTTCACTACACGTGAAACTATAAATGGACTACGTAAAAGATGATAATATGACAAGAAAGGTGTAAATATTGAGATATTCATTTTAGAGAATTGTGGAAGAATAACCCATGTTCCGCCGACACCAAATTAATTGGCATAAGGGCGAAAGGAAAGAATGATGATGATGGAGAGCCTATCCTGTTGATGAATGATGAATCCAGCTTTGGCTTGGTCAGCCTATATGAAAATAGCTCATTTAGAAGGAATAAGTGCACTTTTAGTATATATTAACAGGTACACCCAGGTAGATTTAATTTAATATATTTTTACTAAAATCTAACATGAATCTACTGTTTCAGCCAAGAAATTTACTTTAGACTATGATTTGATACTGCTCCATATTTATTAATTAATTTATTTATATTTATTTCCATATACTTTATTGTAGGTACACCAAGTAAAAACATAGAGAAGGAAACTAAAATACATACAATCTGCGGCCTTATCGCTTACCGCGATCTCTTCCAGGCAACCTGGACGTGAAATGGGGTTGACATTGGTGTAACACATAACATATAACATTACGAATATTTACTTTGAATGTACAATACTATTATAACAGATACACAAGTACATACATATGTTATATAATAGATACATACATACTAAATATATATATAGGCAATGAAAGTAAATGTTGACTAACGACAATCACAGTGACAGGTAATGGTCTTTTACGAGTCTTTTAAATACAGGCAATGACTGAGCGCATTTTATTGTCTAGGGCAATGCATTCCACAGACAAGCAGCTTTGACAGTAAAAGATTTATCCAAGAATGTGGTGGAATGCAATACCATACAGTGTTCATTGGTTAATAGGCCAATAGGCTGACATCTCTAATGAGCAAAAGTTCAGTACTGCATCAATAGACATCAACGCGCTTTAGCAAAACGCTTATTTCAATGTAGGCATAGGAGATTTATACAGAGCACTAGGTTAAACGAGGGATACCATTTAGTTTATAATGAAAATTATCAACTTTTACTATGGGGCCTAGGCCTATCCTACAATAAGAAAAAAAACCTATAAATCTTGATTACTGCTAGGACACTTTGTACTTTATAGAGGACAGCAGCAGCCTTATTGCGTTATAAATTCAGCAAGGCAAAGGGCAAAGAGTCTGCAAAATCGACCAATTAAATAGACGGAAATCCACAAGTGCGCTCACAGCATGCGCTGGAGCGCTCGCAGCATGCGCTGGAACGCTCGCAGCACGCACTGGTGCGCTCTGAAAACAAGCGCGCCACGGCATCCCACCAGCCGTCCCATCACGCCGTGCCACGTCTTCCTGCCCGTCCTGCCTGTTAAGCTGCCCACGTCGTACGAAGCCGGCTCTTAATTTTAACCTTTTATTTTAATTATATCTTTAAATGTACGTAATTCAAAAAAATATGTTATCTAATAATGTTAAAAGTTACAAATAAAAAAAGTTAATTTAAAAAATCTTAAAATCCAACTGCTTAAAAAGCGAACTAAATAGACTTAGCCAAGAAGAAAATCATGCTGTGCATTCGGAGAATACATCTGGTTTTGGTCAGCTAGCTCGCAAACATATAAGTATTTTATATGTTTTTGCGAAATAAAAGTTAGTTTTTTAAGCATTCGGGTTTTTTGATTTTTAGTTAAGTAGTACTTTTTTTGTGCCATGCATTTAGTTTAGTTCGTTTTGAAATGCCCCACACTTCAATAATAACTCTAGCTATGATGGATCCTAGCGGGACAATATAATGGAGAACTTATAAGGTTCTGAAAAAGATGTTACCTACCTACATATAGATCACCTATCACTTTCCAGTACTGCACCTTCGAAATTTAGCTTACATCTCTTGAGTAGAGGACGTAGTGACGCTTCAGGTCCGAGCCAAAATAACGCAACCAATCAATCAATCTGCCTAGCCCTTTCCCAACTATATTGGGGTCGGCTTCCAGTCTTACCGGATTCAGGAGAGTACCAGTGTTTAACATGGCGCGACTGACTATCTGACCTCCACAACCCAGTAACTGGGTAACACGGTACCCCTTGGCAAGCCTGGTGTCAGATCTGAAGCTTTTGACTACTCGTAACGACTATCAAAGATCTTCAAATGACAATCGATACCAACGGCTTAACGTGCTTTCCGAGGCACGGAGGAAACTCGGTGTGTTCAAAATGGTCACCCATCCACGGACCGACCTCGTCAAGCGTTGCATAACCTTGATGATCGACCAGTGCGGCTGTTATTATTTAGCCACAAGTTCCTCAAAAATAACGCAACCATTTGAACCAATATGGTTATTGCTACCTAGGCCATTCTATCGCACTAAATTACTTAGTAGGAGTGAGTTTGTCCATGGTCCACTCAACGTTTTTGTAAATCTGTAGTTATAAACAGAACATTAATATGTAGGACTAACCACACTCTCAGATTTTCTGATTTGAGATTTGTTCTGGGGCAGGTCTCTTCAGTAAAGGTGCTGATAGACTTGAGCATCCCACCAGGTGGACCGATGACCTGGTGAAATTTGTGGGGATCCGCTGGATGCGACACGCAACAGACCGATCAATGTGGCGATGCTTGGGGGAGGCCAATGTCCAGCAGTGGACGTCTTTCTGCTGAAATGATGATGATGATGATGAGATTTGAGCATTCACTTGTATGTAACAGAAGAACAGAGAGAAACATCACTACGAACATTTTCACGATCATTCTAGCGAACGCTCAAGTAAATATAAGTTTTTAAGCTGACATGGTCACAATCATTAGAATTAACGAGCTCTCAACCAAAATCAAAATATACATAGTAAATATCCCGAAATAAATATTAGCTCTATTAAATGCTCGTCAAAAAATTTATTCTTCACGAAGATGTCAGACTTGACGGTCGCGTATGCTGCATTTATACATAACGTCTGTATTTAAAAAAAAGATAGAAGATGGTTGCAAACTAATCTGTTTCGTCTTAGGGCGGAGTGGGCCGGCGGCGGAACAATGACTAAATTGCTCGGCAAAGAGCTCGAAGCTGAACTCGAACTGAATCTACCTTCACTTTATATTTTGGAATGTCTTTTGTACGTCCGCAAAAATCGAGGGCTTTTCAAAACTTTCAGCTTGTATCAAGCGCAAGTTCGATTATGCATGGAGTACTGTTCTCATCTCTGGGACGGATCTGCCAAATACCAGCTTGATGCACTAGAATCGATCGAAAAGCGGGCCAAGAGACTCATTGGCAATGAGGCACTGGTTAAGTCAAAACTCCTAAAAAAAGCCTTGAACATCGTCGCCGAATTGCCAGCTTGTCGGTTTTTTATCGGTTGCATTTCGGGGAGTGTGCGATAGAATTACATGATCTAATTCCGCCAAGCCCGTTTTATCATCGGACTACAAGACGTACGGCGATGCTCCATCGGTACATGGTGGACATCCCACCCATACGCACTAAACGTTTTGGAAATACTTTCATTATGCGTATAGCTAAGGAGTGGAATTCCCTGCCAGTGTGTTTCTCGATAGCTACAATCTAGGGGACTTTAAGTCAAGAGTTAATAGGTTACTTCTAGGCAAGTCTGCTTCACCGACGACCACATCATCGCTTACCATCAGGTGATTGAGTGGTCAAGCAAGAGCCTATAATAAATAATAATAAACTAGAAGCAACTTCCATAATTTAAATACTCGTAGTAAGCACGAAATTCAGATTAACTAAAACTAGCAAGTCTTTTCTTATAAACAGTATACGCTTTTATAACAAGTTGCCAAAGTCATCTAAAGAACTGACCGATGGAAAGTTCCAAAACTACATCAAACGTGTCCTTATTAAAAAAAAACTTATTATAAAATCAAGGATACGTTGAAGATTAAAAATTGGCTTTAGCGCCTTCTGCGCGTGCGGCTTCCCTAGTAATTCATTAACAGCACAAATATGTGGATGTCTCTAACTATTCTCAATCTCATTTTTCTTTTATTTTTTTCTTCTTTAATTACACTTTTTACAATGGTTTTCAATTGATTTTGGTTCGGCGGAGTTAATAGCAGTTATCTTGATTGAGATATTTTCAACGGTATTGGACGGTAAACAAGCGACGGTCTATCTGATGGTGGTACCGGGTCAGTGCTGACGATGGACATCTACTACGACAAAGGTTTCGCTGATGCTTAGTCATTCTGTAGATCAAGCGGAACGGTGATGGCTGGAGCAGAGCTTAGTGGAGCACCTGCCCCACCCTGCCTCACATGGAGTTATTTACGTTTAGTAAGCTAAACACTACCAAACAATGCCAAAATATGCCTTAATCATAAAATGCAGGTTGAAGTTGCGGCCAACGTGTGTAACCACAAACTGGTGAACGTTAGCTGACCCTCAGGCTAGCTGGAGCGGCTATCTTCGCAAGGTAGCTGATAGCAGAAGGATGGGTATATCAATTGGTGAGGCCTATTCCAGAAGTGGACTGCAGAAAGCTGATGACGACGATGATGTATGTAAACGAAGAGCGCTCGCTTTAGTCACTCTCGCATCCTAAATGCACAAACAAAGATAAGGGTAGAAATATGTACGATCTTGCTTCGCTCGCTCCTGTATACTGCGTTCTGGCTTTTCTGTATAAGCCTAGGTCATAATAAAAACGAATAGATATTCCCGACTTAGTAACCTAGAATTTTCGAGCTCGCTAATTGCTTGCCCCACCCCTAAGCAAATCCTGAGTACAGCCATGTTCTTTGCAACAGATGAAGATGAATTAGAGTTATCTACTGTTTAGATGACTGCTCATTTCACTTGCCAGCTAACTGGTTCATCATCTTCCAGGTTCCTCAAATGAAACTTAGACTAAGTTATATATTAGAATGGACCATCAGCGCCTAGAGGCAACGATAACCAATAATGAATGAATACAAAAGTAAAATAGATTATTTGGTTAAACATTTTATTTAGATCCACATAAAAAATATTTAAAAATAAAACTCACTATTTTTCACAGCATACAATCAACGCCATCTATTATAACAAAGTATTAACACTAATGGGCAAGACGCTACTGCTAGCGACATCTATCTACAACTGTTTGAAAAACTAGATTGACAATAGTTCCGAAACAGATTGTAGATGGGGACAGCTACCACAGGTAGAAAAAATATTTTGCATTTTTATTTACAAGGTATTTTCACACTAAACTTAATACAAAATCGATCTCATCTAATTGAATAAACAATCCTATAACTCTTACTTAGCATAGGAACCATATTCAGGTGAGTGGCTATAAGCGACAGCGAAAGACACTGAAAAATTGAACCTTTTTCGATAACGATAAAGTTCAATCTTCTTTGTACGACTTTACTCTAAAACGGAACCTTTTACTACCCGATGCAAACAGATCCCCGTACTGTTCATAAACCCTTATACAAAATACAGTTATTTCTGGTTAATGCTATAGAATTATTGTAAAACTATTGCTAGAATATGACAACTATTATTACGATAGCAGATAAAAAATGTGGTTGAGTGATTGACTGCTGCGCTGCGTGTCGCGGGTTCGATTCCTGTACGGAACAACTATTGTTCCTACAGATAGTTGTCCCGGCTCTGGGTGTTTGTGAGTTTATACGAATGTAAACGCTCCCACGATCCAAGAGAAATTCCAAGTGTCGGGCAATGTAGGTATTAAAAAAAAAATTGTAGATATTATTAACAAAAAATAAATATGGATACTACAGATAATATCGTCAATTGGGATGTTTCCTGGGTAGAAAAATGATAATTCTATTTAGTCCGTTAGTGAGATTATCAAATAATATTAGAACCGTATGTTTTGCTTTAACAAATACACAAAATTGACAAAAATCAGGCAAAGCGCATCAAAGTTCAGGAGTGGGGACTTGTGACGTCACTTTGTCAGTATAAAGTGTAGCACGCCGTGACGTCACACGATATTTCAACGTAACATCGTTATTTTTTGTTTACGTGGCAAATGAAAAAATACGTGTCCAATATTTAGGTTATCTTATTGACGGACTAAATAGATTTTTTTGCCAACTACCCTAGAATAGAATAGAAAAGTTCTTTATTTGCACAGAAAGTAGGTAAACATCCCTCACACATTAAAATAAGTACTAACCCACTTTTGAAAAGAGAATCACCAGTTGTTGACGTTATCTCTGCACAATTCGTTAGATTATTGTAAAAAAGCAAATTAAAAAAAAATAAGTTTAAAAATCAAGCTTTTTACTCCGTTGACCCTCATAGTAGGTACTTACAGATAACTACTTTAAACCTACATCAAATTACAAAATCTTACCCTCAACAAAGAGAGTTAAACAAAATAGAGATAATCAACAAGCTTAATTACTTACTTATCTACATTAAAACTACACTAAATAAGTTACTTGCTAATAATTTCATACTTGAGGTCGTTCTCAATGAGTCTCGGGATTAACGTGGTGTTCTTGAAAGCTGCTCCCGGCGTCATCACTCCACCGCTGGGGGGAGACATGGATGTATGTTAGTGGATGACAACATAATCATAAAGATTTAAAGCAGACCCTTAGGGTCTGCTTTAAAAAACCTTAAAAAATTACGTCAGGTATTTGAATAGGTTAGAATAGACCAGAACAGAATAGAACAAAACGGAAAAGAACAGAATAGAATCTATCAGAATAGAATAGAACAGATTAAAATCTATCAGAATAGAAAAGAACAGAACAAAAAGGAATAGAATATAATTTATAGTATACCGTAAAAGTTATAAAAAAAAAACTTCATTATACGGTGGTTACAAAGGCGGACTTATCGCTGACAGCGATATCTAGGAGACAACCTTTGGATAGACTGAAAGAACTTACAATGACAAAGGATAGAAAGGACATAAATATATACAAAACTTGATTGCTATAATAAATACTATCCATAAACTTATTTATTACTTAGGTACGTGAGGACAACGTACTCGTAGTGCGTAGATACAATCAAGTTCGAAAAAGAGTTTTCGCACCAAAACCAGAGAGAAAAACTTAAATACAAATACGTAAAGTAGGAGGACAGCTTAGAAAGAGAAAGAATCAAGTCTTTTTCAAATTTGACTTAGTCAGTTGGCAGGCTGGTTTTGGTCATTTAACAACTAATAATCAATCGAGCAATCTGCAGATTCGATCTGCACATCTCCTTTCCGTCCCTAAATGGATGGATGAGGCTGTTCTTCACTCCTCTAGTCGAATGAAACTGGTTTCATACTGACGGAAATTTATACATTAACAAAATCACATCACTACTGTTAACGTCGGCGAGCTTTCACGTGGTAATTTTAGAAATGGACACTTCCCACGCTAAATTCCTTAATTGCCTGTTTTTATAACAGCACATTTTTGGGTTCTTAGCGAGTCTATGAATGGCGGCCTTTTTCAATGTTATAAAATGTTATTTAAAATCAATGCTTAATGTTTCGGGCCCGACTAATATTCCCGGACCGTAATTAAAATTTGTATGGAAGGATGGCCACCTGGCGCGAAACGGCGTGAGAAAATAAGACGAACTCCGTCCCTTGTAATGTAGCTACCTGATAGGGCCGGACACAATGTACCGTAAGCATTGTCTCTTAGCTTTCTTGTAACATAGAAATTAACACGTGAATATTTAAAGTAGGATTGACGTAGGTGCCATGTGAGTAAAGCTATCTTCACTTGTAATGATTTAAGAACTAGAGAAAAGGTAGATAGTTAGTTGGGATTGTCTCGCAGTTTTCTTCTTTGTTACACAAATAAATGAACACGTTATGTCCACGTGTTTGACCACGTGTGTAAAATGACACATGTATGTGCCATGTGAATTTTAGAGTAGGAGTATAATAAAACTTGAAATATACATAAGATTTAGAGAAAAGGTAGCTAATTAGATAAGATTATGTATATTGTCATAGTTTAATACTTGGAGTAAGGAGGAATCTAGATTAAGATTTTTGTGTTGACCTTTGTACACCTTTTATATTTTTCCTATGTAGAATTAAGTATGTAGATTAAGGAAATGTATAACTTGTGTATATTTAAGTAAGATAAGTTTTATAAAATCGGCATTTCTGTGGTGCCATGCTTGAATACAGTTGCAAAGTAGGGGCGCCATTGTTCTCGCCGAGCGGTTTTTGTATAAAAGCCGGCCCGCTTGTAGGCAGAGACACAGTCGGTCTTCCACTCTACAAGGAGTAACAAGTAAGGAATAAATTGAAGATACGAATCACGATAGTATTTTCATTTCCTCAACGAGTCTCCAACCGAACCAACAATACAGTCCACTTCAACTACTTTACCCAAATTTTTACGATATATTGACCAGCATAAAACTATGTTGACAGATTTGTGGGGGCTGACACGACGAAATGTATAGTCGGCAAGTGGATTCATTGTGTGCGCGAGCGCAGTCCCTATAGTCCCTAACGAACAGCGGTAGTAATAACATGTGTATAGATTGAGAGGCTACAGCTTAAATGTGTCGGTTTTGAATGAGAACAATAAATTACTGTGAGACTTCTATGTTAGTGACTTTCAATTACTTTCCCTACCCAAGGCACACACTACATATAGGGCCTCAACAGGTTTATTATCGGGAACAAATCATGCCGTGTTGTTTCCTAATTAACCTGGAAGGCCAATTAGTAGTCAGGTTTACTGTCTGGATAAGCTAGACATTGGGAAATAAAGGTTATATTAAAATGATTGAATAGAGAGTAGGACTCACTTGGCCGGCATGTTGTGTCTCTCCTTGATGATGGAGGTGGCGCACATGAGGACGGCCACCACTGTGGAGCCGTACGCTGGGTTTGTTCCCGTCACCTGGAAATAACACAAAATCTTACCGTTATCAACTACATATAGTAAAGTTTTGATTCAAGTCAGCAAACCGCCATTGCAGCTGAGGCGGAATAGGTACAAGACGAAGGCGAGGCCGTTATCAAGCCAAGATATCATAATCAAAATAGATTTTTCAAATAAACTTTATAGGTTTTCACTTATCTACTTATGAATTGTCCCTATCTAATTGCACATTCACAAGCGTCAGTAGGTATCTATGGAGAAGAATGTGCAAGAAACTCCACGGAAACTTGACGTGCACGTAATAGCGTCTAGAGTCTAAACAACCACAAAATACAAAAAAAATATTAAAAACCGGCCAAGACGTCCATGTTATGAACTAGCCCAACTGATGGCGCCCGTTCACGAACATGACGCATGGATCGGCACTACTCAGCTCCACAATCATGAAGGGAACCGAATGATCCAACACATAAAAATAATGTTTATTGATCAAAAAGATACAGATGGTGAGAAAAACGAAACTTATACTAAATCGTTACAAGCAATGTATCTTGTATACCTATGAAATTACAGTGTGGTAAATGGTGGAACATGTTGATGTAAGTACATGGTACATCTGTTGACAATTTACGTTACCCTGTCTCTTAAAATAGGGTATACCTGTATCGTAAGAGACAGTGGACGGCCATAATGTTATGATTAAACATTACCTTTTATTTTGTGAAAACTCTGACGATCCACCCACAATTAAACAATTTTCAGATAATGGTAATAAATTGAGAAAAATAATAATGAACTTAATTTTTGTGATTGTGTATGTGTGTGTACATATATGTGTGTACGTGGTGCATGTTTGTGCGTGGTTATGTAGGTTAATATTGATTCTGTGTGATCATAGTCTTGTTGAAGTAGCCACTCACACACACTGTAAGTTTCCGTTTTATTTTCCATTTTGTCATGTTTAGGTGATTATGAATTTTCTGTAGATGAGAGAGCTCAGAATCAGATATTGATGTTCGACAAAGGCTGATAAAGGTGGTTTTTTCTCGGTTGGAAGGGGGTAGAGATGAATGTTTTTAAAGACTGAGTAGAGCACATAGAGTTGACGTACTGTGAGAACTTTTCAGTCGGAATACAGTTGAGTTGTTGGGTATCTGAAGGGTTTTCTGGTCATTACTTTAAGTATAGCTCTTTGCGCTCTCTCTAGTTTGAGAAGGAAGGTTTTACTCGCCCCTCCCCACACCGTAATGCAATATGCTATTACCGATTTGATTTTTAAAGTGTCGAGATTAGCGGATTCTCTCAGGGACTTAAAGATTTGTAAGAGACGCATGGTTCTGGTGGTAAGAGCATCAATTTGTTTATCCCATTTGAGTTCACATGTGCCACCATCAGAGAGAAATTTGAGAGAGCAGGACATACTCTTTCTCAAATATCCGCTGCAGGTTAGGCAGGGGTGCAGCTATAATACAAGCACATTATCATTCACCAGTTATGATTAAGTCCAGCGAAGCCCTATTGCCATTAACGAGGCTCATGTCCAAACTCCGGTCTGATACTGCCACATTCCAGATGAAAAACCCAATAGCATTTTGCCCGACCCAGGAATCAAACCCTGGATCTATTGCTTAGTAGTAGTGCTTGGAATTACTAGACCAACGAGGCAGTAAGCAGATTATAATGTACCTTCCAAAAGTTTTCCTACTAATATTAAGTATATTCTACTTCACACTAATATTATAAAAGCGAAAGTTTGTGAGTGCGTGTGTTTGTATGCTTGTTACTCTTTCACGCAAAAACTACTGAACGGATCTGGTTGAAATTTGTCAAAGAGATAGATTATAGTCTGGAATAGCACATATATACCGGGAATATGTTCCCTTGGGATAAGTTTCGACATTCTGCTTGCGTTTCGCTGACAGAAGCCAGTATTTTTCTAAAAATAAGATCATCATCATCTGCCCAGCCTTTTTCCCAATTATTGTTGGGGTCGGCTTCCAGTCTTACCGGATTCAGCTGAGTACCAGTGTTTTACATGGAGCGACTGCCTATCTGACCTCCACAATCCAGTAACTGGGTAACACGATACCTCTTGGCAGGACTGGTGTCAGATCTCAGGCTTCTGACTACCCGTAACGACTGTCAAAGATCTTCAAATGACAGCCGGGACCAACGGCTTAACGTGCTTTCCGAGGCACGGAGGAAACTCAGTATGTTCAAATGGTCACCCATCCACGGACCGACCTCATCAAGCGTTGCTTAACCTTGATGATCGATCCGTGCGGCTGTTATTATTTAGCCACGATCTCCTCTAAAAATAAGATCATCAGTAAAATTTTAACTAACCTTGGCAACAACAGTCTTGGTAGGCTCCGTCTTCATAATATCAGCCCCTTCCGCCCACCCCTTCCCCACCAGTTCGAAGGTGAAGTGGCTGTTCTTCATCACATTCTCCGTGGGGCCTTCCTTCGTCACGAAACCACCTGACCAGTACTTCGGATGGTTCAGCAAATACTTCCTAGTGCACTCAGACTTGGCCATCATGAGGAGGATTATCTCGCTGAAGATAGTCAGGATGGACCTTCCGAGGGTCCCCGTTTTGAAGTAGGTCTGGAACTGGATGGGTCTCTGCTGTTCGTTGCTGTATAAGTAGTGTTGTGTTCGGTACACTACGGATTCGTCAGCTCCTGGGAAGGGGAGGTAGTACTGTTCGTCTTTTTTGTGAAGTTTTCTGAAAAGAGAGTTTGAATTTTAAATGATAAATGATTTTATTTCTGTAAGTTGGTTTGTACAAACGCTTTTACATGTCTAACATATTTTTTTTAAAACTAGATGAGGTCGGCGTTTCCTATCTGACTACTCTGAGAAGAAAGGCCGAAACAAACCGAGGTCACAGTCTCTTTTAAAGTCCTGACAAAATCTTGGTTCGATCATGTGAAGACCATGTAGACTGAAGTCTGAAATGGTCTTTTGAGGAATGAACCAGCCAGATTGAGTGGACCTGTCTAGTCAGTGCACGCATTTGTCAATAACCGAGTAGCTCAACTCAGAATTTAAAGAGATCAACGATTCGACGAACAATACCAAAGAAAGAGTAGGCCGCATAAACTACTCAAACTGCCAGACCATGTTTAAAAACTAAGATAAATTAAAAACAAAATAATGATCCACTTAGTCTTCACATTCACAATAGTTAAAATAAAATACGAGTAATATAATACTTTAAAAAGTAAATATTCTTGTCATTGCAAGAAAACAAATAAAAAAGAATGTATAAAAAATAACAAAATTCATGGTGCAAAATATTAAAAAAAAACTAATTTAATTGGAGCAGCTCACTCCCAAGCCGTTTTATCCTCAACGTAATCTTTAATGCTATAAAACGCTTTTTGGCACAACTTACGTTTAATGAATTATTTGAATTTATTAAGACTTAGATTTTGTACGTGGCTTGGAAGCATATTATAAAAGCGTACACATTGACATCTAAACGAGCCACCTATTTTCTTGAGCCTTTTTGTAGGTACTACAAATTTGTGTTTGTTCCTAGTATTTATATTATGGATATCACTGTATTTTTTGGTAAACATGTCTAGGATATAAAAATGGCTTGCATCGAATTTCAATGACTGGCATTTAAAAAATTAAAACCAACATAATTGTGTAAGTTCAAAGTATAGGGTACGAATTGTTTCCCTTTCATTAATTGCTTCATATGTTCAAAAATCCGTCTACTCGAAAGCGTTAAACACGCAATAAATATTGTTGAGTTACCAAAATTAAAGGCAAGTGTGCTTTGTGCTGTTATAAAAGGTACGCGATTAGGGTGCAAGCTTTGTCATTGGCAAAAAGGCAAGCAAAATAATCCGCTATGTTAAATAATAAATAGGTATTTAAAGTGATAATAGTGATAGAGAGTGTATAGTGAACTTTTAGTGTGGAACTTGTCCAGACGTCCTTCTTCTGGACCCACTGGTTTAACCCGAGCGTTTTCTGTCAGTAAATGACTGTTACATTTATGTAGATTTGTGGATATGTCTTACTTTTGTTTAACAACAGGCTTCATCTGAGGCAGGGGCTCCGGGAACAGCGCCTTCTGCAGCTGCGCCAGCTCATTTTGGTACGCCATGCTGAAATGGTAACAATTTTAAAAGTAAGACTGTAACTTTGCTTTAAGGACGCTGTTACATTATGAGATCTCTTCTGTTTTATGTACTGGTATCATAATTGGTACACTTTCTAAACACACACGACAGCATGTTATAAATTTAGTTTTCGTTTCAACAAAACGTATCGCGCTTCGCTATGCGTGACATAGACTAAAGACTATACGTCCCAATTAGGACGTATTCGAGTCTTCACAATGCGCGCGCTCATAACATATCAGTTTACTTGAATATCATTGGATTAAAACTATTGAAATAATTAAATGACCGGGCTTTCTGAATAATGTCCATCACGTATTAAGCCGTTTAATAAAAATATATGTTTTTTAATTATTTTAATTGGTTTTAATATAGAATAGGTAAGTACGGTTACTATATATTAAAGCAACAAATTTGACGGAGCCCCGCTACGGGGCTCCTATTTCTGTCTGCAGGGGCTAAAGCAACCTAAAGGGCTAAAGCTCGCTTTGCTCACACACTTCAGCTCCCGTGGCCGTGGCAGCGTCATCTGCTTCGAACCTTACCTATCCGTATCGTGCCCAGAGCGAGCGAGCTCTTGGACTAATTCATCTATACTAATCAATACTAATTATAAACTATAAAAAGTAAAGTTTGTGATTTTGTGAGGTTGTTGTTTAGACGGCATTTGGCATGGAGATAGTTTCAGACCCTGAGAAGGACATAGGAGGACATAGGATAGTTTGTATTCCCTTGGGATGATAAAACACTTTTTACGCGGACGAAACCGCGGACAGAAGCTAGTTGACCATACCATAATTATCGAATTGCCCAACCGTTACGTAGCAATATTCATAATGACCAGACAATGTGATAAATATAGAAGTTTAAATTAGTGACAGTGAACAGTGACTTGACTAGTTTCATATTGCCCGGGCATTAATATATATAGTGCTCTGATTATAATCACTTGGTCCATGACATATATTATATAAACATATATCGCTGCATATGCTACGATAAGAGCCTTTTTGGTCTCGCACAGGGTTCCTTCTCTTTAATTTATAATAAGGCAGTTTTTTTTTTTACTTTCTATCTTCTTAGTTTGCTATCGTTTAGTTGCTTCTAAAAAAATGTTCACAGTAGTTTGGTTAGGACATAATGAAATCATAGAACTCATATCTTATGTACCTTGTCCCAGAATCCTAGGAAGTTGGTGCTTTTGCTATAATAAGGAGGCAAACTCTCAATTCATTTAGTTATAGAAAAAACTAGCTAGAAATTAGAAAGTCAAAATTATAGTACCTACCCATACACAACAGACTCCCACGTGGCGAAGCCGATGACTCCTCGCTCTTTCGACTCTTCTGCAACTTCCGGCGGTAAATAGAAACTGATGTACGACTCCACTGAGTTTAGAGTACCTGTAAACGACAAAAAATTAATTTAGTATCTTGACTTGCTTGACTCGCGAGGTTGTCAACATGTGGGATGTAGAGTGGACTCAACGATCATTAACGATAGTCATATCAGCCAATTGCTTAATACCTTCCAAATAGGCACGAGCCTCGACCAACACCTTAGGAGGCTCTCGTTAGGCGGTTGGGTCAAGGGCGTGATTCAGAATGAAGTACTTCTGGACACGGATTGTATTGTTAGGAGGTTCCGCCTTGTAATAACAAGCTGTGCTGCCTTCGCTCACGCAGTTACGTATAGATACTGTTGGACGTCAGCCGAAAGACGTCCACTGTTTGAACATAGGCCTCCCCTAAGAGTCACCACATCGATCGGTTCTGTGCGTCTCGCATCCGGCGGATTCCCGTAGCCTTAACCAGATAATCGGTCTACATCGATACTGTTGGTGTCTACTAAAAGTAAAACTGCATCAACTCCATGAACTGAACACTAACAGACTATACTAGATGCTAACCCTGAAAGTTCTGCTTGAGGAAGGTGACGCCCATGTCGGCGGGGATGCTGTCCCAGCCACACGCGCTCACCACGAACACGCCTGCCTCGCGAGCCTGCTCGTCGTAGCGGATCTGCATCAGCTCCATGAACTGGAACCAGCAGGGAGGTACATCAGTATTGGGGAACTTTTTACCAGAGCCAATGAAAGAAGTCTAAATGTGCAGACTTTAATTTTCCCTTTAATCGACTATGGTGTCGTGTGCTACTTTGACCTAAACGCGGTATTACTGGATAAGCTGGATAGGCTCTTAAACAACTGCATCCGGTTCATATTCAACCTCCGGAAATATGACCATGTGTCGAGCTGCAGAACTGAACTCAAATGGATGCCCATTCGGCAGCGAAGAAATTTGCGCGCCTTGACTGCGCTTTTCTCTACTCAACTCTCCCACACCTCCTTCTTATCTCATACCTCACTTTCAATACCTATGTTCTTCACACGCTAGGAATCTGCGTTTATCTAACAATGTTCTCTTGCTCTGTCCTTCTCATACTTCTGATTATGTTCATTCTTCCTTTAATATTCAATCTATTCTTCTCTGGAATGCGCTTCCTCTCGATATCAGGACGGCCACCAGTCAGTATGCATTTAAGCGGAGGTTGCGGCATTATTTTCTGAATGAATAGCAGAGTCGTCTCAATATGCGCCTTTCTATTAATTAATTTATATATTTATATATATATTATTTTATATATAGTATTTATTATAGTACATATTTAAGTATGTTTATTTCAACTATATATTTTTGTTCTAAATTTGTGTTCATAATATTTTTATTTCATTTTTTTATGCACCTGCCATGCTATCTCTTCACCGCCCTTGGTTGACTGGTAGAGAATGCCTCAGGCATTAAGTCCGCCTATGTACATTTATGTTGCTTGAAGTTTTAATAAATAAATAAATCTTCCAGTAATTGGTGAATATTGCATGGTGGCAGAAATGTGGATGGCGGTGCTAAAGTCTGTAACCGGGTTAAGGTGACGTTGAGGTGAAAATGTCGACCTTAGTAAGAACCAATAGATGCTAACACCTCTCTTTGTAAGTTTACTCACAGAACAGTTACTCTTCACCGCATCCCCATTGGGATGCCAATCTGGTCAGGTTCAATGCTGCTAAGACCCAAGCGTGTCTTTTTTCCGCTAAAAGGAGCAAATTCTACCTGGCTCCTTCTTTCCGTGGTGTGACCGTGCCAATAACGTACCATCTTGAGCTTCTTGGCGTAACGTTGACATCGACCCTCAATTTTGGTCCATTTATTGAGGCAAGAGCTCAACTGGCTACCAAATAGTTGGCGATCCCTGCAAAGGTGAGACGGTACTTCACGCCAGAACAGTTGCTCTACTTGTATCAAGCGCAAGTTCGGTTTTGCATGGAGTACTGCTCTCACCTCTGGGACGGATCTGCTTCCAGCTGCAGCTTGATGCACTAGAGTCGATCGAAAAGCGGGTGAAGAGGCTTTTCGGCAATGAGATACTGGTCGATTCTAAACTCCAGAGCCTTGAACATCGGCGCTAAGTTGCCATTCTGTCGGTTTTTTATCAGTTACATTTCGGGGAGTGTGCGATGGAATTGCATGAACTAATTCCTCCTAGCCCGTTCCATCATCGGGCTACAAGACGTACGGCGATGCGTCATCAGTGAAGTCAAGTCAAGTCAAGTTAAGTCAAGAGTGAATAGGTTTCTTCTAGGTAAGCGTGCTACATCGTCTCCCACATCATCGCTTACGATCAGGTGAGATGGTGGTCAAGCGCCAGCCTATCAATAAAAACAAAAACCGGCCAAGTGCGAGTCGGACTCGCGCACGAAGGGTTCCTTACTTGGTAAATTGCGGTTTACGATTTATGACGTATTAAAAAAACTACTGACCAGATCTCGTTCAAACCAATTTTCGTTGGCAGTTTACATAGTAATGTACATCATGTATTTTTTTTAGTTTTATCATTCTCTTATTTTAGAAGTTACAGGGGGGGGGACACACATTTTACCACTTTGGAAGAGTCTCTCGCGCAAACTATTCAGTTTAGAAAAAAATGATATTAGAAACCTCTATACCATTTTTGAAGACCTATCCATAGATACCCCACACGTATGGGTTTGATGAAAAAAAATATTTTTAGTTTTAGTTTCAAGTATGGGAACCCCCAAAATTTATTGTTTTATTTTTATTTTTGTGTGAAAATCTTAATGCGGTTCACAGAATACATCTACTCACCAAGTTTCACCAGCATAGTTCTTATAGTTTCGGAAAAAAGTGGCTGTGACATACGGACGGACAGACAGACAGACAGACAGACAGACAGACAGACAGACAGACAGACAGACAGACAGACATGACGAATCTATAAGGGTTCCGTTTTTTGCCATTCGGCTACGGAACCCTAAAAAGGAAAAAAAAGATGCGGTGAAGAGTAACTGTTCTGTTGTAATAAAAAAAACTAAATTTTTTCAAGTTCTGCTTTCAGAACTATGAACAATTTTGCTGTTTTTTTTTTACTAAATTTTTTGACTGAAAGTACTGTTCAGTTGAGAGCGAGTGTGAAGAGAGAGGAAGTCTTTACTAAAGACAAAAAGACAGACACAGTAAAGACATTAGGAGATAGAAAGTCGTTAAAAATTATACAGGGCTACACATCTGTTGATTTTTTAGAGATCGTTGCGGCAAATGAAATAAAGGGTTTATCAACTGGTGTAAACGACAACGGCTTTCACATGGTAATTTTAGAAATGGACACTTCCCACGCTAAATTCCTTAATTGCCTGTTTTTATAACTGCACGTTTCTTGGGTTCTTACCGGGTCTATGAATGGCGGCCATATAGACCTTCTGTCGGCCTTTTTCAATGTTATAAAATGTAATTTAAAATCAATGCTTAATGTTTCGGGCTCAGCTCGACCCTAATTAAAATTTGTATGGAAGGATGGCCATATGGCGCGAAACGGCGTGAGAAAATAAGACGAACTCCGTCCCTTGTAATGTAGCTACCTCATAGGGCCGGACACAATGTACCGTAAGCATTGTCTCTTAGCTTTCTTGTAACTTAGAAATTAACACGTGAATATTTAAAGTAGGATTGACGTAGGTGCCATGTGAGTAAAGCTATCTACACTTGTAATGATTTAAGAACTAGAGAAAAGGTAGATAGTTAGTTGGGATTGTCTCGCAGTTTTCTTCTTTGTTACAAAAATAAATGAACACGTTATGTCCACGTGTGTAAAATGACACATGTATGTCCCATGTGAATTTTAGAGTAGGAGTATAATAAAACTTGTAATATACATAAAATTTAGAGAAAAGGTAGCTAATTAGATAAGATTATGTATATTGTCATAGTTTAATACTTGGAGTAAGGAGGAATCTAGATTAAGACTTTTGTGTTGACCTTTGTATACCTTTTATATTTTTCCTATGTAGAATTAAGTATGTAGATTAAGGAAATGTATAACTTGTGTATATTTAAGTAAGATAAGTTTTATAAAATCGGCATTTCTGTGGTGCCATGCTTGAATACAGTTGCAAAGTAGGGGCGCCATTGTTCTCGCCGAGCGGTTTTTGTATAAAAGCCGGCCCGCTTGTAGGCAGAGACACAGTCGGTCTTCCACTCTACAAGGAGTAACAAGTAAGGAATAAATTGAAGATACGAATCACGATAGTATTTTCATTTCCTCAACGAGTCTCCAACCGAACCAACAATACAGTCCACTTCAACTGGTGTAGTAAATAGTGGATTAAGGCACAGAATGAGAGTATGCGTGCGCAACTGAGGCGGACACGTGGAGCATGAATTGTAATCGTAGACTTTCTGTAATATTAGTAATTAACGCATTTATACCTATTTGTATTTTTTTATTTTATTTTCTGACACAAGTGATAAATTTGACGCTAAGTACCGTTATTTTTTACTGCTACCTGGGAGCCTTTCGTCAAAGTTTTTCTAATACTTCTGATAATACCCTAGCTTGTTATACCTTGTTGGATAACTAATGAAACTTAGATATTTTTATTATCTGTAGAATAAGGCTGTAATAGAAATTTTTTAAATATTTTTTATTTTATTGTTCTTTCCTTGCAATTTATGTATGTATGATCGGGTCAAATCTTGCAACTGAATTTGAAAACAATTATCGGCAACCGATTAAGATGAAATTTTACATATACTTTTGGTTTGGATGACAATGCACGGTAAGCATTAAAGCTTGTTTAACAAAGTTTTTTTAATTGTCAAACATTATATAACTATCAATCGTCTACTACGACCCTGTTGGTTCAGTTAACTGCAAAGTGTTGAGAAAAATAAAGCAACTTATTTACTACCTACACAAGAATCGCAAACACAAACAAATTAGAGGCAAAAACCCAAAAAAGAGGCAAATAGACAAAACATCGGCAATTAAAAAAACTTCTAAAGCCAGCAATATCTTGAAAACGGTTACTGTAGCCCTGAATAAAAACAGTTATAACACCACTTTGGTGATTGATTTCCGTTTCACGTACCTGTGGTTCCCCACTAATATCCACATAGTTTGTTTTGTTCTCCACGGCTGCCTTAACGACAGGCTCTCCGTACAGGCGGTATGGACCGCAGCAGTTGATGATCACCTTCGCCTGAGCGCACATGTCCTGAAGGGACTTCTCGTCGCCAATGTCGGCTACTATGAGCTTGACGCCGGAGAGGTCCTCACCTGGAATTAAGAAGATAGTGATTATGTTAGAACGTTAGGATCATCGGAAAGAACGTTAAAAATATCTACAAACTAATCACGTGGGCGCCTACTGTAGTTTGTAGATGTTTGACAGTCGTTACGATAGGCAAAAAATCTTCGGTCTTGTCAGGAGGTATAGTGTTACCCAGTTACTGGGTTGTACGTCGAGATGGCCTAGTGGCTAAGACCTCGCCTCTCGTGCTTGTGGTCGTGGGTCCAAATCCGTGCAAGTACCAATGCGTCTTTTTCAAATTCATATGTAGTTTCTAAGTTTATCTTGGATATCATAGGCAACGATGAAGGTAAACATCGTGAGGAAACCTGGACTTATATAGTTAATGTAAGTCTGAAATAGCCAAATCAGAGAGATAAGAGACGCGATGTTGGTTTCCATCTATGTGATTGGTCGATTCTTCATACTCTTTGCCCTTTGCCTTGCCGAATTCACTTACGCAATAAGGCTAATGTCAGCCCTTTAAAAAAAAAACAATCTCAGGTACGAACCTACCTGTTTGCCAGGTGTACGAGGAAAACTATTAAAAAAAAACAAGATGTTTATTTTCTAAGAATAACCAATATCAACGTGATCATAATAATATGCAGCCAAGGCCGAACTAACTGAGAACTCGTAATTCTGCAAGTCACCCACAGAAAATTAGCGAAAAAAATATATGCTAAGAACAAACAAACTACTTATAACTATGTTGACATGAGGTGCTTGTAAACTAGCCATACCTAGGTAGGTACTCAATATAAGTAGCGGTCGATAAACACACTATGTTGTTCAACCCAGTTTGACCTTGCACTGTGGTAATCATCGTCAAACTCTTATGGAAGTAAATAATACTAGGTATGTAGGTGAATCATCTGAATGACTTGTAATATTTAACTTACTCACGTTAAATATTACAAGTCATTCTATGGTTTTCTTCAAGAATTACTTGTCAACGTGATTCGACAACAATAAGGTACCAAGGTACAGTGAACCGCACTTTGGTGGTAACAGTAATGCTTGCACTCCATCAAAATCGCCATTTCTACTACGCCACAAAGGCGCCGCTAATTTTAAATTGTTGCATCTGATGTGTGACTGTAGGTACCACGGTCACTTTGACTCCAGCAAGCAAAACATAATTTGGTTCTATCGAAGTGGTATCATTTTACCCAGTAAATGGATTGTGGATGCTGAGATAGCCAGCCACGTAATGTGCTGGTATCCAGCTGAACGCAGAGCTAAGAGCCTCATTGGCGAAGTTTAACTGGTGTGTGCTCTGTGCCAAGCTTTACAGCTTGGCTTATCGCCGCAAGGTTGCCTGCTTGTCGTTCTTCTACAGACTTCACTTCGTTGAGTGTGCTCAAGAACTCCTCGACCTCATCCTCATCGGACATCTAGACGCACTGCAAGTTACCATCTTTACCTAGTTGCCATTCCACCAATTCGCACTAAGCACTTCCAAACATCCTCACCACCTGCGTCTGTGTTTCCGAACGCATGTAACCCAAATCTCTATTCTCAATTCTTTATTGCGTACCATAATGTAGGTATACAGTTGGTGGGGAAATAATTATTTTAGTCTAAACCCTGAATCTCTTGAAAGTTAAAGTGAACAGGTTAGAGTACAACAGAGGCAACCTAGACTAGAGTTTAGAGCAAAACCAAATAAAATAAAAAGTCAACAAAAACAGACATCATTCTATTAATTATTTTAACTATGAAGTATCTACATAAAATGATAATATCTTGATAACATAATTTATCTTTTAAAATGCACGCGTATAAAAACATATAAAAAACGAAACTCTAGACTAAAATACTTGAAACAAGTTTTTATCACGTGCATACCAAAACAGATACGCACGTGATGACGTAATATCTCCAAATTATATGCCAAGTCAATATGACTTGGCATATAATTTGGAGACCACAAAACAATATATTTAGAATATTATATCCAGTCCCTAAATACAATGCGAAGGTTGATATGAATCTAGAATGTACTATGTCTGGTAGTCAAAGTCCAATCAATAATTTGCCTAGCCTTTTTGACCGGTCGTTCGGGCTGTTTAAGTCGGCTTGGACTGGGTAACACGGTACTCCTTTGGTAAGATCGGTGTTAGATTTTTCTAGTATAGGGCCTAAACACAAAACTGCGGTGCGACGTCGCATCGTGAAAATCTACGAGCTTGTTGCTTGTTACTGCTTAGCTGTTTTCTGCGTTGCGAATTCGCATCGCGTCAATTCGCAGTTTTGTGTTTGGGCCCATAATGGGAACAACGGCTTAACTTGTTTTCCGAGACACGGAGGAGTCTTATCATTATCATCATCAGCCTAGTAATGTTACCTCTGCTGGGACACAGGCCTGCTCTCTGTGGGAGTCTCGGTATCATGTAATGGATGGCCATCCATCCATGGAGCGACCTCGGCCAGGCAGCGTTTCTTAACCTTGAGAATCGACCCGTGGGCTGTTATTAATTACCCAAATTCCAAAAGCTCCACGTATCAAATTATAATAATTATACCGGATCGTCAGCAGTAACTTGTACCGATCGAACATAGTATTTTTTTTTAAATAAAATATCCAAATTCGGCCTTCGGCTTGTTAGTCCTGCCGGTCGAGACTGCAAATCTGCCACTGATGTTAACGCAATCGATTGAATGCCGATGTAATTATGTTATTATTAAGCCAACCGGAATTTTTTACCCGACTGCCAAAGGAGGGTAATGTGTTTATCAGTCTGTGCACAGAACAGAAAAACGCCTTCTTCTCAGTTCTGTGTGTCTATGTATGTATGTATATATGTTTGTTCCTATATGGCGTTCTAGGGACCAATTGGCCGTTTTGATGATTCTGACGTCAATCAAATCGTCTTAACCTTGCGAGTGTCACTGGCTACATTAAAATTGGAAAATATAAAAATGCCGGATTTTGGGCGCCATATTGTGGGAGCCCAATTTTATTTTTTTAAACCCTTCTTGTGGGTTATTGAAATAAAGGGTTTTAAGAGGAGATTTCAAAAATATATAACACTAAATATTAATTAGAGAGATTTCAAAAAAAAGTTTAAATGTACCTAATTCGAAAACAAAGAGTTAACTAAAAAGTTATAAAAAAAGTTAATTCAATACCTAAATCTAAAAACCCGACTGCTTAAGAAGCGAACTAAAAAGACGTAACCGTGACGTAACGTGTCAGCATGACTTTCTTCTTGTTTATATCTTTTAAGTTTGCTTCTTAAGCAGTCAAGTTCTTAGATTTTTTTAACTAACTTTTTTTATTAATTTGGTAAAGTTTGTTCCTGAAAGTCTGTCTGCGTTTATTTTAAGCAGTGGTTAAAATGATATACTCGTATATAATTTAGTATTTTCTGCTAACAACAGTACCTGTCCCGCTGTCCCTGGTATACTGTTACTATTTCTGTACTGAGTACATTATCGAAGATACTAGAAAAAATACTTAATAACTGCTTGACTAAGTATCTCACCAAATTTAACATCATCTCAGAAAACCAGTATGGATTTAGGTCCGGTGTGTCAACTGAAGATGCTGTAACCAATTTCAGTGCCACGGTAGCTGATAAACTGGACAAAAGCTACAAATGCTACGGTATATTTTTGGATATATCAAAGGCTTTTGATACGGTCTCAGTCCCAATCCTTATATCAAAACTGGAGCACATTGGAGTTCGAGGTCTGCCATTAAATATTTTTAAAGATTATTTGACCAATCGGACCCAGGCTATCAAAGTTGATACTGTAGTGAGTGAGGACGAAGAAATCAAATATGGAGTTCCACAAGGGAGTATTCTTGGTCCCACATTGTTCATAATATACATCAACGACTTGTGCAAGATAAAACTAAAAAACTGTCATATGTTTACATATGCGGATGACACAGCACTCTTAGTGTATGGAAAAAACTGGGTGGAGGCTAAGATACAGGCCGAGAGTAATCTGAAGGAGGTTATGCTATGGTTATCTTCTAATCTACTTACGTTGAATGTAGATAAATCTAAATACATTCGTTTTTATCTCCCCAACACCTCAACGCCATCAGAAGAAACTATAACACTTACTGCCCACACTTGTGCCAGATCCACAACACCTTGTCATTGTTCACCGTTATCCAATGTTGCCTTCATAAGGTATCTTGGTGTTTTAGTTGATGAACGATTGGACTGGCGTCCACAAGTGGAGACCCTCACCGGACGTGTCAGAAAACTACTGTACGTTTTTAAAAATCTTCGTCACTCTGCCGACCGTACGGTGCTGAATACAGTCTATCTTGCACTATGTCAGTCAATATTGGGTTATTGTGTGCCTGCGTGGGTTGGAACTTACAAAACTTTGTTTTTGAAATTGGAGAGGGCACAGAGGTCTATTCTCAAGGTCATGCATGGTAAGCCGCGCGACTATTCTACCACAGACCTATACAGGGAGTGCAAGGTGTTGACAGTGCGACAGCTGTTTATTCTCCGCACGTTGCTCCGGCGACACTCACTACTTCCCCTAAATAAGGAAGGTTTAAAAAAACGAAGTGGTGCGCTTGTTTGTCCCTCTGTGCAATGTAGAACAGCTTTCGCGCAGCGACAGTACAACGCGTTGAGTTCCAGGCTGTATAATGAAATTAACAAAAGGATCTCACAATACAAACTTAATAAGCATAATTTTAAAGAGAAATTAACTAGTTGGTTGAAGTTGTTAAGTTATGATGAATCTGAAAAACTTATTGAAATAGTAAAATAAACTTAGTCTTTGAATTTTGAATAATAATAATTTAGCATGAAACCATTATTTTGTAAAGTTGCTAATTTGAGTAAAATTGTTATAAGTAATATTTTAGCACTAAATAAGACGGTGATATGTATACGACATCTAAAACGGCCGACCGCCGACTACCCAAGATACGAGCATGTCTCAGTTTGGGAGTCGTTGTCTTAAATTAAAATGACTCTGTACATTTACCTCACTAACATGTCATTGTTGTTTCTTGTAACGCTTTTGTACTTTTTGAAGAATAAATTATTATTATTATTATACAACTTGTAATTCGAAATGTTCCAGGACCTGATAACATGACCTCTTTGCAACAATAATTAATCTCACCAAAAACATAAGCACTAACAAGCAGTGCTAATACGAAATCTTTCAAAGTATTTTAGAATACTTCTACGTAAGCGTGCTACTTCTAGACAAGCGTGCTTCACCGTCGACCACATCTTCGGTTACCAACAGATGAAATAGTGGTCAAAAGCCAGCCTTTCAACCATAAAAAAAAATTATATGCTACGAAGCCATCAGTCACATCAGTCGCAAGCACTTAAAGTAAAGTCAAATCAAAGTCACTCAACTAACTTAACTCCTATAATTTGTACCTGTAACACCACTTTATTTCCATATCAGTCTACCATCAGAACTCACACTGCGCATGTTCCGTAAAAGGACCTTCGTTGTGACCTTGACCATTACAGGCGACTGTAAGGTATTGATGTTTTCTAGACTGTATAGTTTTATTTAGCTTATTACCAAAAACACACATCCCGCTACCAGCGTCCCCGTTCCCTCAGCAAAAATCCACATTTCTCCAATTATATTAAGCCTATTGTCATCAACCCAAAAAATCATCATCGTCATCTTCCTACCCTTGTTCCATTTTACTTGGGGTCGGCGCAACACGCCATCGACCCGATGAAATGCATCAAACGGGTACAAATTCAGACCTCAGGCTGCTACAAAATAATGCTGCAAACCCAATTGGTAACAATTTGCCCGACCCGAGAAATGAACCTAAGGCACAGATTACTAAATAGTTACTACGTAACCTAAGGCCTTATGCTCGCTACTGCACTTGCGATTACAAGACAAACGAGGTAGTATGATTTAAATCCCATTTAAAGGATGGGAGCCTATTTGCCATTGAGGGCATCAGATGAGCACAAACGCCTTAGTCGGATATAAATCCAGAGTTTGGGATGGGATACATACTACTAAGAAAGTCCTTGTGAAAAAATCTAGAAGCCCACGCTCAACAGTCCCACTTTTGACTACTAGACCATACAAAGTTACGAGGTAGTAAACAAACCAAATTATTATTATAATTATTATTGCAAAGGCTTCCGTTCCGTCACTATAAATAAGATCAAAGTTCACAGCAGTAATATGAAAATAATTACCTAGGAAAACTAGCCAAACTATAAAAAGTGTATGTTCTTGTATAATAATGGTAAACTTAGAGTCATTTTAGTTCTCATCATCACGGATATACAGATCATTATGCCTAGCCTTTATCCAACTCTGTTGGGGTCGGCTTCCAGTCTAACTGGATTTAGCTGAGTACCAGTATTTTACATGGAGCAACTGCCTATCTGACCTCCACATCCCAGTAACTGGGTAACACGGTACCCCTTGGCTAGACTAGTGCCAGATATCAGGTTTCTGACTACCACTAACGACAGTCAAAGATTTGTCACGGGTATACATAATAAATTATGTAGGTATAATTCTAAGTTAAGGTTTGTTACTTAGAATATTACACTAGAAGTAAACTATGTTACAGTAAAACACCAATCAATGGTAAATCCTAGAATTTAGCAGTAAAACCTAAGAACTACCAATCCTTTCAGGTAAAACTCCAACCTATTCCGTTGGTAACCGAAGATGTCTTCGGTTACCAACAGATGAAATAGTGGTCAAAAGCCAGCCTTTCAACCATAAAAAAAAATTATATGCTACGAAGCCATCAGTCACATCAGTCGCAAGCACTTAAAGTAAAGTCAAATCAAAGTCACTCAACTAACTTAACTCCTATAATTTGTACCTGTAACACCACTTTATTTCCATATCAGTCTACCATCAGAACTCACACTGCGCATGTTCCGTAAAAGGACCTTCGTTGTGACCTTGACCATTACAGGCGACTGTAAGGTATTGATGTTTTCTAGACTGTATAGTTTTATTTAGCTTATTACCAAAAACACACATCCCGCTACCAGCGTCCCCGTTCCCTCAGCAAAAATCCACATTTCTCCAATTATATTAAGCCTATTGTCATCAACCCAAAAAATCATCATCGTCATCTTCCTACCCTTGTTCCATTTTACTTGGGGTCGGCGCAACACGCCATCGACCCGATGAAATGCATCAAACGGGTACAAATTCAGACCTCAGGCTGCTACAAAATAATGCTGCAAACCCAATTGGTAACAATTTGCCCGACCCGAGAAATGAACCTAAGGCACAGATTACTAAATAGTTACTACGTAACCTAAGGCCTTATGCTCGCTACTGCACTTGCGATTACAAGACAAACGAGGTAGTATGATTTAAATCCCATTTAAAGGATGGGAGCCTATTTGCCATTGAGGGCATCAGATGAGCACAAACGCCTTAGTCGGATATAAATCCAGAGTTTGGGATGGGATACATACTACTAAGAAAGTCCTTGTGAAAAAATCTAGAAGCCCACGCTCAACAGTCCCACTTTTGACTACTAGACCATACAAAGTTACGAGGTAGTAAACAAACCAAATTATTATTATAATTATTATTGCAAAGGCTTCCGTTCCGTCACTATAAATAAGATCAAAGTTCACAGCAGTAATATGAAAATAATTACCTAGGAAAACTAGCCAAACTATAAAAAGTGTATGTTCTTGTATAATAATGGTAAACTTAGAGTCATTTTAGTTCTCATCATCACGGATATACAGATCATTATGCCTAGCCTTTATCCAACTCTGTTGGGGTCGGCTTCCAGTCTAACTGGATTTAGCTGAGTACCAGTATTTTACATGGAGCAACTGCCTATCTGACCTCCACATCCCAGTAACTGGGTAACACGGTACCCCTTGGCTAGACTAGTGCCAGATATCAGGTTTCTGACTACCACTAACGACAGTCAAAGATTTGTCACGGGTATACATAATAAATTATGTAGGTATAATTCTAAGTTAAGGTTTGTTACTTAGAATATTACACTAGAAGTAAACTATGTTACAGTAAAACACCAATCAATGGTAAATCCTAGAATTTAGCAGTAAAACCTAAGAACTACCAATCCTTTCAGGTAAAACTCCAACCTATTCCGTCAAAATCGCTAATGAAACAAGTAAAATTTACAATTTAAAAAACCCCCGACGCATTTATCTTGCGAAAACACCCCGATTCAAACAGTAAAATGCCCATAACTTTTGAACGGCTGAACCGATTTTATTCAAACATAGCTAAGAACACTCTCGACAAAATTACCTTTCAAACAAAAAAAACTAAATCGAAATCGGTTCATCCGTTTAGGCGCTATGATGCCACAGACAGACACACAGATACACAGATACACAGATACACAGCAACACACGTGAAACTTATAACACCCCTTCTTTTTCCGGCGGGGGTTAAAAACATTCAGACGAATTGAAAACCTTCGTCTTTTTATGAAATCGATTAAAAATAATATTTAGATTTACCATGTGGTTGCTAGTAAAAGTCCAAAATTAACGATATCACAGCACAGTTTAGACTTTTACCAGTAAAAATTAGTGTTTACTGGTAAAAGCCAAGGATTTACCGTAGTTCACGCTTTTTCAGTAACACATAGGGTATAATAATGTGTTTGTCAAGGTCTATGTCATAGAATAGTCCATTATTTTCCGTGTGAATCTGTCTATTGTTGTACCACAATTCACAATGTATCTAGCTTACCATGACTTGAAAAAAAAAAAAAAAAAGCGAATCTAAGTACAATGTTACAAGGATATTTTGGTGCTTGAAAAACATTGTCGCAGTTGGCACAGATAATATACCGTCCGTCGCCCCCACACACATCAGGCGGCGCGTAGTGTTCCACGTGCTCCCCTCTTAAGACGCGGAGGGAGTCATACACCTCAACATCCAATGAGCATTTTACAAAATAATAATAATTCTTGCATACTGTTGGTGAACATCGTATGTGGATATTGTACAGAAAAAAAAACAGAATGGCAGCATTCTTTCCAACTTGGCCCTAACGCCAAAAATACTTTTGGAGCTATTCTAAATACCATAAAGTGGCAAACTAGCAGGCCGCCCACCACTGCTCCCTATGCACATCTGCAATACTAGAGGCTGCCACAAGTGCGTTGTCTACCCTTTTCAGAGAGGACTCTCTTAAATTTTGTCGACTAACGGTACGTTCACACGGAGCCACGTTTTGCCGAATCTTATTTTCATCGGATCTGGAAAAACCGAATGTTGTATTCACACAGCACATCTTGCATTGCCGTATCCGACGGCCTCGTATCGAGATAAAATCTAATAACCGAATCTACCCCTGCGTGTATCGTATGAACGCATGTATTGAATGCGCTATACCACTGCACCGGATCTTACATTTTGCAGTACGGCCGGATCGGTTTTTAGTCGCAAAATCGGATGTCAACTTCAGCAAGATTCGGTTTTTTTGCCGTGTCTTGAAACTGAATGCATGTGTGAACTCATTCATTGAAATACTGTTGCCACTAAACCGAATCCTGCAAAAAACCGATTCGGTAGAGAAAAACTCGACGCCGTGTGAACGTACCGTTAGGAATCCTTTTTCTTTTTTAGGTTGCCGAAGTAAACAAGGAACCCTTATAGTTTCGCTATTCCGTCTGTCCGTCCGCAGCCTAGCTCAGAGACTCTTAGTACTAGAAAGGTTTTTTTTTTACTCGTCTGTCCCATGATCTGGGTTACCGTTGGATAGGCCATTCAAAAATATTACGGGTCAATTGAATCCATTTTTCGATTCAGAGATCCATCATCATCTGCCTAGCCTTTTGTCCAATTATTGTTGGGGTCGGCTTCCAGTCTTGTCGGATTCAGAGATCCGTTTGCGTAGATGAAGGTTGTTTGAAAATACTCATACAAAACTATTTGTTTCCGGTTTGTAAATATTTGGAGATTTTAACAAAGACTATCTCCATAACGGCAATACTGCAGTATTCAAATTATTAAGTGACGCTAGTTATAAATCTTTCTTACAAACGCTTGCATCTGCATTTTTTTTTTTTAGCTTGGAGAAATGCTCATGCATACTGCGCTACCACGGGGAGATAGCGCAGTTATGTGGGACTCTAACCCACTAAAACTCCACGGTGTCCACCTGTGCCGCTTATGGCGGGAACACGGGAACGTTTTAGCATACATCCGCGAACCCGCCGCAGCTGTCCGTCTCCGAACTCTCCTCTGGGGTTAACCCCCCATCACCGGCGCACCAGAACACACTGTACGCCGTGACCACCCCGGGGACCAAACCAGCACATGGGCGCCAGACGACCGCGTGTATGACACCCTTGGTCCCCCTGTGACGGGTCAGAACAGTGGCCCCGCCACCTACCACTTTTCGGCCGCAGGGGATAGGGAGAGCGGCCAGCGCTATACCGACACTCCTCCTCCCCTGTGGCCCCACCGCGTGCGCCATCAGACGGTGGCGACCCCGTGCAGGCCGCGGAGGGTAGGGCCAGCGGCGCACCGTAATACCGGCACTCCTCTCCCACCGCGGCCTCCAACCCTCAGCCACGACGCCTTCCATACCATATCGCGGCCCGCCTCAGTTGCGATGTCGCCTAGGCAAAACCGCAACCTACATGTTGGCCGCTGCGTTGTCGGCTTATCGGCAAAAGCCCTGATGAGCGGCCCCTCCTCGGGTTCCTGTTCGCTTCACCGTGGTTGTCTAAGCCACGGCTACTGAAACCCCCCCGCCTCGACAATGCGGGAACCCTCCGGGGGGGAAACGCTTGCCACTACCTGCGGTGGTACTCAAATAGATAATATTTTTTCTAACTTCACGTATGAAGTTGGATTCTATAACTCCTTTTTCAGTTATCATCGTCCTATGTGGGCCCGTTTTTAGATGTTGTGAGCCGCTAAAACCGTTTTAATGTTCATGTAACAACAAAAAACCCTCTTCTTAGTCCGCATTTTTATGCAACTTCGGAACCCTATTACAGCGCGTGACCTTGGATTTTAGCGCTGATACTGACCCGAAACGCACTTGGCCGGTACTTTTTCATTATTTTTTTCCTTTTTAGGCGAAAGATGCGTAGAATAATTAATTAATCAAATTTAATAAGTTTTGACTAAACATAATCAGCGATTAATGTTCCCACTGTTGGTACACAGGCCATCTCTCTGTGTAAGGGAATGGGCTTTAGACTACCACGCGGGACCAGTGCACGTTACTGGATGACTTGTCTTTGAATTTTTGAATCTTAGACATCTAGGGATTCCTCACTATGTTTACCTTCACCGTTTTCATAACAGTGGAGATTAAATCATTGACGCGAAGTAAAGGGCCTTCCAGGGTTCGAACCCATGACCCTTATTTGGAGACTTTTCCTACTGGGCCACCCACCATCGTGCAAAGAATTGAACACCTAATCTAGTAAAGAACCTATACAAACTTGTCCTTGTCCCATGTTATTAGGGTCGGTGCAACACGTTTTCTTCTTCCATACCGTCCTGTCCCCCGTCACGCTATCACAGACTCCCTTTTCATGTCACTCCTCACACAGTCCATCCATCTTTTCTTTGGCCTTCCCCTCCCTGTCCATCCATCCATATTTATATTCATAATCCTTTTAGTAACATACGTTTCATCCCTTCTCATCACATGGCCATACAAGGACAAACGGTTTCCTTTCAACTTTTCTGTCATTGGCGCCACTTTCAAACTTCCCCCAAATTTTTCTTTTTCACTTTTTCCATTTTGCCACTCCGAACGATGGTTGTCCAACATTCTCATATCTGCTTCATACAATCTCTTTTCATCCATCTCTTTAACACCCCAACATTCTGATACATACAGTACGACAGATCTAATCGCGGACTTGGAAATTTACCAATTCTACCTATACAAACTCGTAATTTCGTAAGTACCTTTACAAAATACGACATAGTATGCTGTATCAATACTACAAGGTAAATAAGTTGCAGTGTTAATAAAATATACATCGCGGACCTGGAGTAGGTAGGTATAAACACAATATTGATTTTACAATCATTGACGAGATTCCGATCTTCCTGCTCGGTAAGCTGAAGCGGCAGTGTGATGCATAGTATTTTACTTTCAAAAGGTTGGCAGAATAGCCATTAACTACAACAACTCCTGAAAACCAGAATCAACAGCGGGGCACTGCCATGTTGATTCTGGCTTTCAGGAGTTGCAGTGAGTCAGTGGCGACCACCAGAAAAGCGCCGAATGAAAGTCGACGAGTCCAGGAAAATGGTTCAAATGCCTTAGATCCCGCAACGAAATTAATCCGTAAATAACATCGTAGGAGTAAAACAGATAGATGTTTAGAGCTTTAAAGTCATAATTACCAGTTTTCTTAGAGACCTCTGCTCTTAAGGCCTCCAGTTTGCTCTGAGAGCGTCCGGCGATGCCCCAAGCACCGAGGTCATACTTCTTAGCGAACTTCACCATGTATAGCACCACTTGCTTTCCCGACAGGCCCGTCGCACCAAAGATTACCAGGTCTAACCTCGACATCTGTGTAACAAGGATACAAGATTTATTTATATAACACACTTCATGTACCTACTGGGAAGTCCTGTATCACAAGAGCCAGTAAAGTAGAGATTAGTAGAATAATAGTCGACACGCAAGAGAGAAAATAGAGATGATATGATATGTTTCCGCTCACACTTATGCACTGTAAATTAATTTCCTGCGCTGAAGGGTAGCCTCAGCTGAGATAGGCCGGCAAGACCAAAAAAATAATTCAGCCTCGAGGACCATTAGCACCGTCGAGCGCACATCAAAGGCACAAGGTAACACTTTGACCTTCATTGAGCTAGTCCAAGTTAGCGCAGCAGGAAGAGGTAAGATTCTTGTTGGACCTGTTTGATACGGGCCAAAAAAGTTTCGTCCTTTTGACCCCCAGGTACCTATTATATTAGAATGATTGCTTCTACATCATCGCAAACTAAATAAACGTTATCCACCCTTCCTACTTAGCATGGCCAACAGTAGTAAACAAAGTAGTAAGTAATGCCAATCGATACGGCGAATGTAGAAGCTTGAAGTATATTTTTTACTATCAATCTTATTATTTAAATTATACTGCGCATATTAATAAATAATATCACTCATAAAATAATATGTTTCAGATAATTAACAAGTTATGTCGATACAGACCGGCTTCATATACAAAATCAAAATAAAAATAATCTTTATTCAATTAGGCCAATAAGCCGCATTTTTGAACGTCAAAAAAAATTAAAAGTAATAATAATTAATTCTACCGTCCATTCGAAAATGTAGCTTGATAAGGAGAAGAACTCCAAGAAACTCCAATATATTAATAAGGAAATATTATAATTCGTCTATTTGTTACACTAATCTCTAACACAAAGCAACAACAACAAAAAAAATACCTTTATAACAAAACTGAACACCTATTAAAAATATTTTGCACAAAATACTTTTGAAAATAATTTCAAAACCCCGCCAAACCCAACACGTCAATGCCGAATCAGAACAACAAACTGAACTAGTGCAACCAAGGAGGGGAAGCAGCTTATAATATAACCGAATTCATTTAAATCGAATTGGATACATTCATGATGGTTCTCGAATTCGATGACACATCGTTTTAAATGTATGAAACACATTTCATCATCTCAGGTCCCACGCTGCTACAGCCACAATAAATGACATTAATAATGACTAATCTTGGCGGCAGATAGTTTGGCTTCTTAATGAACTGAATAGTCGTGTAAAAGCAATAGTTGCTATTTTTGTGAACAAAAGTAGAGACGTTTTTCAGCTTTTCACGTCGTTCGATACATGATTTATGTAAAACGAAACGTTGCCAAAGACAGCTGGCAGTGACAGTTGACTTTACTGACGTTGACTTGACTGATGATAGACATTTGATTTGACATTTCTTTCTTGCCGAAAGTTGGTCCGTGGCTTCATAACCTCACCAAAATCTAAATTAAATAAACAAAATGGAATTAAATGAAAGAATTCTTCATTACCTAGACAAAAGTGATAAAGTGGACACTATTAAATTAGCAAGCGAATTTAATGAAGATCACCAAAAAGTTGTGGGTGCTGTGAAAAGTCTGGAAGCTCTTGAAATGGTAGTCTCTGAGGCTGCCAAGAGTACCAGATGGGAGTTGACAGGGGAGGGCCAGCTTGTTGCTGATAAAGGCAGCCATGAAGCTGTCTTGTATAACAGTATTCCTGAAACCGGCATACCTCAGGCTGAAGTTATGAAGGTATGTATTTAAAGTGGATGATGAAATAAGATAGCATTATCGGAAACAGATTTGTCTGAATAAAGGTCTAAGTTCATTCAATATTTTGGAAATACTGTGCGTAATAGGTGCTTGTTGATTACAGTTTTTTTTCCCTATAATAACTATATTACTTATCAATACTTTATGCTGACTAATGTGCACCTGTTGAAGTCCAAACAATTTAGTAAAAATATAAGTCTATTTAGATGTCACACCATCCATAAAAAAAGCTTTGACATGACTATTTATTTTTATGAAAATATACCTTCTGATGAGGCCCATTGTGAATGACCAGGTTTCGGTTCCCATTATATGTAATCATTGGCAACAAACACTGGTCATATTACTGTGGTAAAGTCAAAGTTAATATATATTTTTTTCAATTAGGCCAATAAGTGTCACATTTGAAAGAGAAAAAAAATAATTTAAAAATATTGTGAGTTGTTTTAAATAATAATGTAATAAAGTAAGTTGGTTGAACTAATGACCTTGCCAAGGTTGTGCGGATCCTCTGGATGCGATATGCACAAGACCGGTCAATGTGGCGACACTTGGGGGAGGCCTATGTTCAGCGGTGGATGTCTTTTGGCTGAAATGATGATGATGATTCCTACTAGAAGTAATGGTCATAATTTTGTTTACTGAAGTAAAAACTTAAATACTAATACTTTCTTTACAGACTGTTCCCAATGCAAAAGTTGGATTCAGCAAAGCAATGTCTGCAGGCTGGATATTCATAGACAAATCAGCTGGAGCACCACTGGTTAAACGTAAAGTAGAAACTATTACGGACACAGTGCAAGAACACTTGATTGAAGTCAGAAAAGGCATTGACAACATACCAGATAACATCAGAACTGATTACAAAAAACGAAAGTTGCTCCAAGAAGTTACAATAAAGAGTTTTTTGTTATCCAAAGGACCACAGTTTGCCACAACTATTAAAAAGCTAGAAACGGATTTGACTAGTGAAATGCTGTTGACGGGCACCTGGAAAACGTTGCAGTTCAAGCCGTACAATTTTGATGCTTTGGGTGAGAATGGATTATTTGTTTAAGAAAGAAAGAAAACATGTTTATTTGGTATGGAAATGCAACACACAATGTTGTAGGTACAAATCTAAAAGAAGGAAAAAGTGTCAGAAACTTTGTGTGCCTTTAGACTGCACCAAATAAGTAGTGCAGCAAAATGCCAGGCAACTAGTACCTATTGTTGCCTGATGCTAGTTTTCAACTGAACCTTATGTTTAAGATTTATTGAAAATGTTATGTACTGACTTTCCATTCTATATCTACCCATAGACATATAGCCTCACTTTTCAACTGACAATTGACTATTCATCTGCCAAACACCACAGTAAAGCTAATATTTGTATAGGTCTATTCAAATGTAATGATGTCTGTGAAGTTTGTTGCCTGCTGTCACATGAATTTGCTATTGCACAGCAACTTTTGGTGTGTTCCAAGCCACCATTAGGTTTGATTCTATCTATACCTACTACATTTTTTGAGCTAAACTCCGACATATTATTTTCAAACAGGTCAACCACCAGAATGTGGTCATCTGCATCCACTCCTCAAAGTGCGGTCGGAATTCCGGGAGATCTTCTTAGAAATGGGTTTCAATGAGATGCCAACCAACCAGTATATCGAGAGCTCCTTCTGGAATTTTGACGCACTCTTCCAGCCACAGCAACATCCTGCCAGGGATGCTCACGATACATTCTTCATGTCCTCACCGACAAGCACCACGGAGTTCCCCATGGAGTATTTGGAAAGAGTGAAGAAAGTTCACAGTGAAGGTGGCTACGGATCACAGGTGTGTGCCTTATTTTATTGTTGTTGATGTGTGCAGAGCAGTGGTGGCCCAGTGGTAACGGCCCCGACTTACGTGTCGTAGGTCGTGGGTTCGAACCCAGGGAGGCGCTTTACTTTGTGTAAATTATTTCATCACCACTGATGTAAAAATGGTGAAGGAAAAGATCTTGAGGAAAAAAATGATCTAGAAATAAAAATTCGAGGAAATGTGACATCCTTCAAGGTCTCCTCTCTGGTCCAAAACTGGGCCCGCATGGTGGTTTAAGACCCATACCCTCTATCACAGAGAGGAGGCTGTGTACCAGTAGTGGTAACATTAAAAGGCTGATGATGATGATGAATGGATGCATTAGAAAGTCGGTAGCTGGCTCACGATTGCTAGCGTCAACTATCGCCCACGAAATCATATTCAACCTAGTCACTACTGGTTTTTGTTCCTTTGGAAAGATGAATGATGAATGTTCCTTTGCCTTGCCGTCGAATACTCACAGCTTGTGAAAAAAGCCTTATCTCACTGTTTTAAATGCTTTTAAATTTTTGCCAATATTTATTAATTACACTCCTTTATTTTTCTGTGAACCAGATTGCGGTTTTTAGAGACTTCACTTAATAGCAAAAAAAATTTCATTCTTATTTTTAAAAAACGTTGCCGCACACCAGGGATTTCTCCTGTATCGTGGTTGCGTTTACAAACATATAAACTCACATACACAAACACCCAGAGCCGGAACAAGTATCTGTAGGTCATACAAACATTTGTTCCGTGCGGGATTAACCGAACCCGCGACACGCAGCGCAGCAGTCAATCTCTCAACCACTTCGCCAACCGAGCGCCCGCTTATTATTTTCATACTTTTGCACATCGTTAGTTCAGCACCTACATGTTTATTACAAAATATATATTTTATTTACTCGTGTGTCACTGCGCGGTGCCAACTGAAAATCAGCGCTGGGTCTCTGACGCCCCAGTGAATGCAAAAGTTGGTCACCCTTTTGGTATGACACGCTCAGTTTCAGTCTCAATTTTTATTGGAGTTTTTAGGGTTCCAAACGGAGCCCTATTGCTGTCACTCACGTCTCTGTCTGTCCGTCACACAATTTTGTTCCGAAGAATTGTTTAACTTCCCATTGACATTGTTTATTATTACGTTTACTATTTACATATTCTATTGTTATACTTACCAGGGCTACAGATACGAGTGGAAGATAGAGGAAGCTCAGAAGAACTTGCTGCGTACCCACACGACGGCAGTCAGCGCTCGGATGCTGTACAAGCTGGCGCAGCAGGGAGAGTTCACCCCGCAGAAATACTTCAGTATTGATAAGGTACATATCACAGGCAAAGATCAGTGGTTGCCTAGTGCTAATGGCCGAGACTTACAAGTTGTAAGTCGTGGTTTCGAACCCAGGCAGGTGCTTTACTTTGTGTAAATTAATTCTTCACCACTGCTCTCAAAATGGTGAAGCAAGCGTAAGGAAAACGGTATGTCTTAGAACCAAAAATTCAAAGACATGCGACATTCACTTACCCGCACTGGGCCCGCTTGGTGGATTACGACCCGCAGCCATATTGTGTAAGTGTACAAAGAGTATCCAACTGACCAAATTGGCCAATCGGAAATCCACATCGCGTCATTCATCTCGCATGTGATTAGGCCGGTTGGATAGAGTTTAAACTCTTTGCGCACTTACGCAATACGGCTACCGTTCCCTCTAACAGAGAGGAGGCCTGCACGCACAATGGACCAAATGGTAGTGTAAGTGCGGAAAAAGAGGGTCCTTCTATCTATCTATCTAAGGTCTATATCTCATACTAGATTTGCCCGAGGCTTCGCTCCTGTACATTATCCCTGAGGAGAATAATAACTGTCAGTGGTGTCTCATCCCAAACAAAGAAACTGTCCCGACGTTCTGTACTGATTATTTGATTTATCTATTGATATCGATTGATTATTAGATGGTGATATATCTATCGCCGTGGAACGGAACCGAACGCGATCAAGTTACAAAAAATAATAGATGAAAAATGCTAGTGGCGTCGGCACGGTTTTTTTGTATGGCATGAGGCTTCTGTATGCTAGTATTATATTATCTGTGGAACTGTTAAGTTTTCAGCATAAAAGGCATAAATGAAATTTGTGTATTTTTCTGCCAATGATTTAGTTTTTTACGCTTTTGAATAGTCGTTGTGGAACTTTCGTGGAATGCAGACATGATTTATTAAAAAAAATATTTAAAAAAATTGTCCCTGAAATGCACATCATACAGTTTTGCGGAGCCTAGCCTGGAGGCACTTCCTCCATCTCCCTCCATTGTGCTCTATTGTCTCAACTCTGTTTCAGTAGGTATGGACTTTTATAATTTGACCTCCTTATTATATTTGTTTAGTAGTTTACGTTTACAATTAATTTACAAACATGTCACCTTTATCATTCTTGAAGATAGATTCGAATAAGGATACTCTTTGTTTTGAACCTTATCAACTAGATCATGTGCAGGTATTCCGTAACGAGACGCTAGACGCGACGCATCTAGCGGAGTTCCACCAGGTGGAGGGTGTGGTCGCCGACCGCGGGCTGGGGCTGGCTGACCTCATCAGCGTGCTGGATGCCTTCTTCAAGAGGCTCGGCTTCGACAGGCTTCAGTTCAAACCCGCCTACAACCCCTACACCGAGCCTAGCATGGAAATTTTCGCTTATCATACGGGTGAGTTTTAATCGTGTTTGGAAAATCTTAATTATACTAACGGAGCACTTAACTGGCAGCGGAAGATAATAATTGTATAAAAAACACAATTTATCAAATCGTTAATAAACCCTCTAAGGGGTCATCCATATAGAAGGGATCCTCGCGCAAATACGCGATCGTTGCGTTCAATTTTACGGGAAACCTACAGCCTAATTGCGTAAGTGAGTTCGGCATCGCAAAGCAAAGGTAACAACTCCATTAAAGACTATAACACATTTATTTTATATGGTTTCGGTATTGCGTAAATAATTCAGAAAGGGTACGTACTCGACCCTATGAGTTGAATTCACATATCCTTTCCATGACCCCTCCTACTCCTCCTCATCCTTCCGATTGTATTACGCAATACGAAAGTCGTTATTTTAAAGGTTTCGTCGCCTTACCTATACATGTTCTTTGCCGAATTCACTTTCGCAACTATGCTGCTGGAACGCACCATCATCGCGCTGACAGAGGACGCTTTCCGATTGGGCCGAACACGAATACGAACACAATCACGACGAGACGATAGCATATTCACGCGATGATCGCTTTATACTAGGACGGCGCCTTATAGCAAGCAAAAAGTGAAAGGTCGAGCAATTTTGTAGCATAAACCGAAGAAAATAAAAATAACAATCGTACTTTTGCGCCACTCTTGCGTCCATGATGGCTATGCCAACTATGCCAAGTGATGTGCAGGTTTGCTTATATAACTTGCTCAAAAATAACTATGTGTTTTCTCGTTTTAGGCCTCGGCAAATGGATTGAAATTGGCAATTCGGGTGTGTTCCGACCAGAGATGCTGTTACCAATGGGTCTGCCTGAAGACGTGAACGTCATTGCTTGGGGCCTCTCATTAGAAAGACCCACTATGATCAAATACGGACTTAACAATATTAGGGACTTAGTCGGCCCTAAAGTCGACCTACAGATGGTAGAGAACAACCCTATATGTCGGCTTGATAAGTAATTATTTATTTTTCGATTAATACACTTATTTGCAAATGATCGAATTGTTTTATTTGATGACTTGGTAGTTCTATTCTAACAACTAAAATTGTCTTGTTTTTAATTTGTCTCTACAAATTCTATTCGCATAATATTATAAACTAGTTGTGCCACGAGGCTTTGCCCCCTTCAACTGGCTACCTACATACCCCTACCCTATCCTACGTACCCTTTTTAGGGTTTCGTAGCCAAATGGCAAAATACGGGAACCTTATAGATTCGTCATGTCTGTCTGTCTGTCCGTCCGTATGTCACAGCCACTTTTTTCCGAAACTATTAGAACTATGGTGTTGAAACTTGGTAAGTGGATGTATTATGTGAACCGCAAAAAGATTTTCACACAAAAAAAGAAAAAAATTAGGGGGTTCCCATACTTGAAATTGAAACAAAAAAAAATTTTTTCATCAAACCCATACGTGTGGGGTTTCTAATTAAAGACAAAGACAAAAGATATTTATTTCAACTGGGCCACCAAGCGGCACTTTTGAATGTCACAATTTAAATTTAAATGGAATACAAGTTGATTCTACCGTGCATTCGGAAAGTAGCTAGTTATGGAGAAGAATGCACAAGAAACTCCATACTTTTTAAATTTACATGGAATAAAAGTTGATTCTACCGTGCATTCGGAAAGTAGCTTGCTATGGAGAAGAATGCACAAGAAACTCCATACTTACTCTTTTAAAAAAAAAAATGATTCTACCGTGCATTCGGAAAGTAGCTTGTTATGGAGAAGAATGCACAAGAAACTCCATACTTACTCTTTTAAAAAAAAAAGATTTTTACAATATTTAGGTACATGAGTACATACATTAATAAATTCACATATGTGAGGACAATGCACCCAGAATAGCACTACACACTATACTATGTAAAGGTATAAAGTATTAAAAGTACTCACACATGTACTGTGCAGTTATACAATAGGTACTAGAAAAACATCAACATCCGAAGCAGTTGAGTTATGACCAATCCCAACTGACGGCGCCCGTTCACGAACATGACGCATGAATCGGCACCACCCAGCTCAACCATCATGAAGGGAACCGAATGATCCAACACACGCGCCACCATCAGAGAGACATTTGAGAGAGCATGACACATTCAACTGCCAGGGCACACACAAGTCAACGAACGACACATAGGTATAGCAAATGGTAGATTTACAGTTGGGTACATAGTACCCACACACGTGCTGTGCAGCTATACAATACTAAAAGAAATCGAGTCTATACAACACAAGCATAAACACATCATTTGTTTTTGCGCCCTAGTGGTTGTGGAGCAGGACTAGCATTGAGCCAAGCATTTTTATCAGTGATATAATCCCCCAACTTATAATATGCCTGCCTGCATAGTGTGCGTTTTATACAATTTTTAAATTTCGTCTCATTCAGTTCTAGAATATGGGGAGGAATTTTATTGTAACATTTCGTACAGTACCCCATGAAAGATGAGGCCACTTTTGCCAGTCTGAAACCTGGTTGAACTAATTGGTCCCTATTTCTAGTAATGTAATTATGTCTGTCTCCGTTTTTACTAAAAAGATGTAAATTCTTTCTCACGTACATGATGTTTTCATAAATATATTGACAAGGAACCGTCATGATGTTAATGTCCTTAAACAGTTCCCTTAGAGAATCACGGCGGCGAAGATTGTAAATCGCTCTGATGGCTCGTTTTTGCAGAATAAAAATAGACTCAATGTCTGCAGCCCTTCCCCATAGTAAGATACCGTAAGACATTATACTATGAAAGTAACTAAAATAGACTAGCCTAGCGGTATCCACATCAGTAAATTGACGAATCTTTCTGACAGCATAAGCTGCCGAACTCAGCCGCCCCGCAAGTGATACTAAATGAGGACCCCATTGTAACCTTGAGTCTAGCGTGATCCCCAGGAAAACCGTTTTATCGACGAATTCGAGCTTCTCCTTGTTTAATATAATGTCACAATCAGTACTTTTGACATTTGGCAACGAAAATTTTACGCATTTGGTTTTTTTACCATTTAATACTAAATTATTGGCAGTGAACCAATCCTGAACCTGCCGTAGCGCGTTATTTACGTCGTCAACCTGACAAGTACGTCTATTTACTTTAAAAACTAAAGATGTGTCATCAGCAAATAACACCATATTTAGTTTGCCTTCGAATAAATGGGGTAAATCGTTTATGTATATTAAAAATAAGAAAGGACCTAAAATTGAGCCCTGGGGTACCCCCATTTTCACATTTAACCCCGACGAATCCACACCGTTTATTTGAACTAATTGTTGTCTATCACTCAAATAAGATTTAATCAAACTTAACGCTGATTGACCTAGCCCGTAATGATTATCTTTTTTTTTTAAACTGAATAGTTTGCGCGAGAGACACTTCCAAAGTGGTAAAATGTGTGTCCCCCCCCTTTAACTTCTAAAATAAGAGAATGATAAAAGTAAAAAAAAAAATATTATGTACATTACCATGTAAACTTCCAACGAAAATTGGTTTGAACGAGATCTAGTAAGTAGTTTTTTTTAATACGTCATAAATCGTAAACCGCAATTTACCAAGTACGGCACCCTTCCTGCGCGAGTTCGACTCGCACTTGGCTGGTATTTTTCTTTTCTTTGCTGCGATAAACCTTCAAAAGGCGCATGGACTTTTGAGGAAAAGACCAGGGAATGTGGGTTTTTATCTCACTAAAACAACCCTGGTGATCACCATCAGCACGTAGAACCCCGTGACCTCTCAAAAGACCACCCCGAAGCCCCCTGTGCAACGTCTGTTAGGGCACATTCCTGGCCCCTGGTGACACTGAAAAAGCGCCTCCCCTGCGCCTCGCTGTGCACGGCAGCACATGATCACTGTGCTACAGTCTTTCCTAGAGTCACTGACCACCCGCAACCCCGTAGTTCCGCCTACTTTTGATGCAGGCGGGGTTCTGGCATTTTAGTCATCGAGTCGATTGCCTCCCTGACGCCTTCTTATCCAAGTGGGATCTGCTCTCGCGATCCCGCTCGACGGCCTCCTGGACCATCACGGTCTCTCAGAAGGAGGCCATTTCCCCCCAGTTTTCTGTCTCTGCCAGCATGGCCTTCACAACTGCTGGCAAAGACAGGTCTCGCGCGTAGGATCCATACTGGCAAACAGCGAGATTGAGACCAACCCGCGACAGGTGCCCAACAAGTCTTTCGGCAATTATTCTCTCGAATAACTTGGAAACTTCGTCAAGCAGGCATATGGGATCCTCGTTATGTAGAGCCTACTTTTCTCAACAAGACCAATCCAGTCGGAGGGAACCACGCCCGTACGAAGACAGTTGCTAAACAACTGTCTCGTGCGGTCCTCTAGAGCAGCCATAGCCAAAACACACGCTCGGCCGGGGATGCCATCGATGCTGGAACCCCCATACGTCGAACGGGTTCCCCTATCTGGCAGAATCTTGATGCTCCGAAATTTATTTGGCATAACACACTTGGCATGATTATACCTTCATCTTTAAACGAATATTTATAAGGCATATTTTTTAAATAATTATTGTTTGGCCGATTGTTTGTATGTCCGAATTTACAATGGCTTACTTTTAAGATTGCAGAATTTTATTTGGCATAATTTCACTTAGCATATTCTGAAGATGGCAGAAATTCATTTGTGATAATTTTATTAAGCATTTCTATAAAATAGCATTCTTAACCTTTTAAAATATTGTCTTAAAAGTCAATAAATGTTGTGTTACAAAAGTTTATTTATTTATTTAGGGACAACAAACAGCAGTGTAATAATAACTATACATAGGTTAGAACTTAATAATAAAGGTAACAATTACACTACTCACAACGTTATCCACATATTGATAAACAGAACTACTAGTAGGTACAAACTACTACTACTACTGCTATTACTAGTACTGTACTAGTAGAAAAGAATCGCTGCATAACCGATTCCACGTAGTCTTGTCTGCCCTACCTCTAGAGTGTAATTTAAGCCCGCGTAGGGACGAGGCGGCCTGCGAGCTGAGGAGCAGGTGGTTTAATAACGCCCGCCGCCGCGGCTGAGGCAGGCCGGTGAAGCACCGAAGCCGCGGTGGTGAACGACAAAACCATCTGCGACGATAAGCTCGCGTGGGACCGCCGGCGCCCCGCAGCGCCGCCGCCGGAGCCGTGACAGATACCATGGCTGCTGCATGATCGCTTGCATGGTGCTTGCTTGCTTTTTGCATGCTTGCTGCATGCATGGCGCATGCTTGTTTGCATGGTGCATGCTTGTTTGCTTGCTACAGGTTTGCTGCTTGTATGGTGTATGCTTGTTTGCATATTTGTTTTGTCAGCTTCGGCTTACTGGCTAGCTTCACCGGCCAGCCTCAGCCGCGGCGGCTAGCGTTAACACCATCTGTGACGATAAATTAAAATTAAATTAAATTTATTTCGAATTCAGACAATTTTGGAGCCCATTCTTTGTTAGTAGATACACAACCTTATAATTAATGTTAGTAATCAGTATATGACACAAAAACAATTTAATTAATGTATATTAATTACTGGGATCCAAGTATAAACTAAACACCATTTTAAATTACAATTAAAGTTATCAAAAAGTAAAAATGTCACAGAATTAAAATGTCAAAAATTAAATTAAATTTATTAAAAACTACAATGTCACAAAATTAAAATGTCAGAAATTTGTAAATTAAAATGTCCAATTATAAAATTTCATAAAACTAAAATTACACAATATTTAAATGCCAGAAATTTTAAAAAATCAACTATAAAATATATAAGCTCGCGTGGGACCGCCGAAGCCCCGTAGCGCCGGAGCTGTGACAGAAACCATCAGCCTAATTGTGTAAGTAAATTCGGCAAAGGAAACAAACTGTTTCTTTCCCAAAACCGACTTTTTGCAATACGAAAAGTCGTTTTTGGGAAAGAAACAGATTGTTTCCTTTGCCGAATTCACTTACACAATTAGGCTGCATGTCTGCTGCATGCTTGCTTGCATGTTGCATGCTTGTTTGCATGTGTTCATGGTGCACGCTTGCTGCATGCATAGTGTATGCTTGTTTGCATGCTTCATACGGCGAAATAAAAACCAAAGAAAAGTTCTTTTTTTTTTGTCTATCTCAGAACCTTAGAGTGCCGCAGCCTAATTGTGTAAGTAAATTCGGCAACGGAAACAATCCGTTTCTTTCCCAAAAACACACACATACACAAAAAAGTTGAATAAAGATTCAACTTTTTTGTGTATGTGTGTGTTTTTGGGAAAGAACCAGATTGTTGCCTTTGCCGAATTCACTTACACAATTAGGCTGCCGGTCCTTTGAAAGGCGTGCGAGGAGTCGAAGCCAACTCGTAAAGGTCCCGTTAGGCATGTATCACATAATGTGACACCAACCGACGATTGTATGTACTACGCAACTGCACCCAAGGAGAATCCCCGGTTGGTGTAGGACTATTGCAAATTATGGAGAAATAATTTATTGGGCTATGGATTTTGTTGGTTAAGTGGGTCCATTGCTCAAAACTATAGGAGAACTACCGGCCCCTGCCCAACCATTGTTGACTACACGGCTGTAAAATGGCAGGGGGTGACTTGCACACTCAATTAATGGGCCCCCATAAAGGGTCGCTAGCACTTTAGTGACGTAGCGCCTAGGGAGCAACATATCCGGAGGTGCATGAGGAGTGGAGAGGTATACCACGCTTATCAGGACAATCCCGGCAGTACGGTCAAGATCCCTACCAGCATCTTACTGGGTTAACATCATTCCTCTGAGCACGTTTGCTCTTGCGAATCTCCACTCAAGCCAGCCAAGTAGGGCAAGAGAGAGGTGAGAGCTCTGGTACCCATCATTTTCACTCCAATTGGTCAATATAGGCAAGCCAGAGATGAGGAACATGACTTCTCCCTGGAGATCAGATCCGTGGGGTCGCCACTGCCCACCAGCTCGCCACAAAGCTGCCCTGCGGATTGTATATCTCTTAGTCTGGCCCCTTCACCCTAGGCATGTTTCGGCAAAGCAGAATCTACCGGCACAAACCTAGGGATCATTGAAGCGAGCAAGCCCCACCACGACGTCAACGTAGAGATACTGCGGTGCGGCAATCAATTTTATTACAATGGTAAAAATATACAAAATAATTCTAATATGTGTAATGGTGTAATGTGATAGATGAGTACTTCAATTAATATGGATATGAAATGTATGCAAAAAGACGATTCTGACTGTAAACTTTCTGCGATATGAAGGTTCAGCATTTTATGAAATTTATGCCTAACGATGATTCTGACTTACAAAATTATGAGTTTTGAACGTATGATAATGAGTGTATGCCAAACGATTTTCTGCGAAATGAAGTTTATGCAATCCGTTGTTAAGTTCTGCTATAAAAGGTAGACTTGCGTCGAACAGCTCCTTCCAGCTCACCTTCAGGCACCGCAATCTCATCAGTCCAGTCCGAGGGTGTCTCTAAAAGCAAAATATTATTAATGAAGTTTCGAAATACAGTTGATACATTAAAAGAAATGGATATACAATACATACACACAAAATTTAACAAGTAAATGTAGCAATTAAGATTCTTGGGAGTAAACATTGATTGTCAGTTAAATTGGAAACCAAATGTTGTGTAAAAAACTGAATCAGTATCTATTCATATGCTATCTACATGATATCGAAAACTGTTAATACGACCGCAGTTCTAACAGCTTATCATGGTTATGTTACCTCTTTATTAATGTATGGTGTCTTGTACTGGGGCAACTCTCCAGATAAAGAAATGGTGTTAAGAGCGCTAAAAAGATGCGTTAGAGCGATTTTTAAGATGAAACAGACTGAAAGCTGTAGACCAATATTCTCAACAAATTGTAGTGTTAACTCTACCTTGTTTATACGGAATCCTGCCGTTTTGCCGAAAAGATTTTGACAAAATTTCATTACCCAAACAAATTTTAGCAACCTTTTTTTATACCATTGCAATATTTCGAATGATTATTCCCTATCCGTGTCAGGGTGCCCTAAGCTCCCGAGCTCGCTTCGCTCGCTCTTGGACTAATTTATTGAGCATGATCCTCCAACCAGACGGGCGTTGTGTCTGGTCCGGGCAACTGGCCAACGGTTGTTGTCGGACTGTTGTATGTGTTCTAATCGCGCCGAAAACTTTACTTGCGCGATGCAGGATTTGTGTGACGTCATGTCATTAGTTTGTAAGTGGCGGCGTTGGTGCCGCTACAATTTCACCAAACGTTTATTGTCTGAAGATTGTTTGCTGTAATAAATCATTTGATTAAAGACCAAATGCGTACTAAACGCATATTTTTATTTGGTACAATTTTTACTTGGCAAAATATTATCAAGTATGTCATTATGACATTTGGTCTTTAATCAAATGATTTATTACCTAACCTAAACAATGTAAATATTATGTCGGTCCATTCTAAGACCTCCACATACACAGTAGTTTATAATGATTCCTTTTCTAAGTTACTTACTTCAACGCAAAGTATTGTCGTAATAAAATTAACAACGTTTTTGCAAAAAAATACTACCAACTTCCAAATAAAACACTACAAAGTGAAAAATAACTTTATTTTTGGAAGTCGGTGTCTTTTGTAGGCACCAATTTTTTGCGATATGGACACCGACTTCCAAAATAAAAGTTATTTTTCATTTTGTAGTAATTTCTTTGTCGGTATGGCTTTTTGGAAAATTAATAGATAATTTATATTATGAGTACACGCAAAAATATAAAAAAAAATACTTATTTCAATGGAACTCTCAAAGTAGCAATTCTGAATGAAACATGGTTAGATAGTAAAACTGATATTCATATTAATGGCTATAACATCTATAGATCGGATAGATATGATTGCTATGGAGGCGTCTCAATTTTAGTACATAAATCCATACGGTCTCAGCTATGTTCGGTTCGAGTTCAAAATAGTGGAATAGAAATTGTTTGCGTGAAATTGATACATTGTTAAGACATAGAAAATGTTGTAGCTATTTATTGCCCATTTTCTGTCCAAACGCAGTTTTCAGACTGGGAACAGATTTTTCTTTATTCTCAAAAAATACATTGATAGCTGGTGACTTCAACGGACACCACACCAACTGGTCTGTTAAAACGGATATGAGAGGTACCTAAGCAAATATTGGACGCGGCACTTGAAACCTCATTTGTTTTTTCTTAATAATTGTGCGGCTACACGGGTTAAACTAGTAAGCGGCCATTTGCAAGAAACTTCACCGGACATTTCGTTTACATCTTTCATCGATTAAATTTGACTAGCAAGTATTTCACTTCCCTCCGCGCGCGCGCTCCGGTTGGCGGTGATCTGCTTTGCTCCTGTTTATTGTTGAGATTATTGTGTTCCGTAATTTATTTCCGGCTTGTGATTTGCTTGAAGTTGTGTATTGTTGTGCTAAGTGCTGGTATCGTAAGTTTTTGAACGTGTTTACGTCCGTTTTTAATTGTTATTAGTTAATTCCGTCGGCTATCGGTAAGTACATTTATTTTTCTAGACTTGAGGGTACATCGAAATAATTTATCGTCTGTTAATCTTTCGCTTTTTTACGTTCTAATACGTTTATTCGTTTGATTTGTAACTTTGTTTTTAAATAACTATGTTGTCTATTAATGATGACCCGCCTGATCGTGGTGGAGAAACATTATTTCGACGTAATAATAAACAAAGGTCGCCGTCGACCTCCGCTAATGCCAAGCGTCTATTTAGTGAAATGTCTCCTTCTTACATTTCACCCGAAGATAGATTAAAACGACTGCCAACATTGGAGTCAACTGAAAGGTCTTCGCCGATATTAAATGACAGTAATGCAAGCAATGACGATTATTGTGATTTGGTTTCTCAGGCGTCCGCATACCTGTCTAAAATTAACGACCTTGTTAATGTCCAAGGGTCCCGCATTAGGCCGGGACTCCACCAAAGCGGAGATGTGCGGAGAAGTCCAAAGCGGAGACGAAAGCTGTGTGAATTACAAAATTCTATTGGTTGGTTTCGTCTCCGCTTTGGACTTCTCCGCACATCTCCGCTTTGGTGGAGTCCCGGCCTTAATGTTGGAATAAATCCGCTATTATGGACATGACTCAACGCGTAACGGCTATTGTTTCCTTGCTAGCCATAAAATCATCCGCCAACGAAACTAAATTAGCCAATACGGAACGCGAATTAGACAAAATTAAACTTAATACCGGTGTCAACATTGCCAAGTCTGATGTCAGTAATATTACATATGCTGATAAATTAAAACTTCGTTTGCCCAAAATTGCACCCGTGGTCGACTCTCGCGCCAAACTTCCGTGTCTCGTGGCTTACCCCACGGATGAGCGATCAAATGATTACGCCACTTCTTCGGCGACTAAAGAAGCGCTTATGAAAGCGATAAAACCCAGTGATGGCTTTCAAATTGTAGGAGTTAAAAAAGCTGCAAAGTCTGGCGTCGTGTTACGTGTCGCTAACGATTTTCAGATCAAAAAATTGCAATCGGTCGATGCCATTAGGTCCGCTGGCTTGCGGCTTGAGAAGCCAAAAGGCCGTAGGCCTCGCATTTTAGTTAAGGACGTCCCATCCTCAATGGAAGATACCTACTGCCTTTTTGCATGCATTATTCTGTCAAAACATTAAAGACGAGATGCCACTAAATGAAGACGACTTTATTAAATCTACCAAAATTATACGTCAGCGTTCGCTAGACAACGGCCGGAAATGGATAGGCATTGAATTGGAGTCCTCGGTCCGGAAACATTTGGTTTCAACTAAAGACAAATTATTTATTGATTGGGTGACTTGCCGTTTCATTGATGATGTCGACGTGGTTCGTTGTGTCCATTGTCAACAGTTCGGTCATGTTAAGAAACACTGCACTAATAAATCACCTACCTGCGCTAATTGTTCTGAGGCACATGAAACCAAAGACTGCCCGCACAAGGACAATTTAAATTATACACCGTCGTGCGTAGCGTGTAAACGTTCTAAGAGACCTTATAACCATCGTTGTGGTTCACCCGAGTGTACTACTTATAAACTTAGGCTCGAACAACTTATCCTCAACACCAACTACTAAAATAATGGATAGATTAACCATAGGCCAATTAAATCTCCACAACGATAGGGTGGCGACTTCTGAACTAGACAAACTAACAATCGATTATAACTTAGATATAGTGCTTGTTCAAGAACAATACCAAAACGCGCGGTTACGTCACAAAGTAGTACAGTTGGATGGCAAAGCACGAGCCGGTATTTACGTGGCGCGTTCTTCTAACTTTACAGTAACGTCTTTGCGTAACCTTATGACACCCCATTGTGCCGTTGCGGAGGTCTCATCGTCTTCTTTTAAAGTTTACGTTGTGAGCTGTTACTTTCAATATTCAGACCCTGTTGCTCCTCATATACATAACCTCCGTCATGTCTTGCAGTCGCTCGCGGGCTGCAAAGTTATTGTTGGCGCTGATGTTAACGCGTCCTCGACTCTTTGGTATGGCAAAGTTCGGTCTACGGATTATGAACGACGCTGCGCTGTTGAAGATTTCATTGCTGAAATGAATCTGTCTATTCATAATACCCCTGACGCACCACCAACTTTTTGCAGCCAAATGGGCGAATCTTGTATTGACGTCACACTTTCTAGTGCAGACGTACGCTTGGATAGGTGGCGTGTCCTACCGGACGCGTCTTGTAGTGATCATCGCTTGATCGTGTACGAATTTGTTCCGGTTTTTACTCAGGGTACGTCACATGTCATTGGTAACTTCAGGTATAAATGTAAGGGTGCTAATTGGGAATTCTTTAGCTCGCTTCTTGCGTGTCACGCCAAAGACTTCACTCGTGATGGGCTGTCAGCTGAAGAAAGTGCTGAAATTATGTCAGACACTTTCACTTACTGTGCTGACATTGCCATTGGTCGTGGATCTGTGACCAATATACGTAGATGTGATTGGTGGTGTGACTACCTAACTGAACAGCGTAAAAGTTATCGCCGAGCGCGTAAACATCTTAACAAGCTTAAAAAACGTAAGGTCACCGGTGACCCTCTTTCCATTGCGTTAAATACGTTTAGAGTTGCCAGGTCCCGCTACAGAGCATCGGTGGAAAAATCTAAGGGTAATTTATTGCGTAAAATAGTAGAAAAATTAGATAAAGAGGGTCCGTGGTCTCCTTTATATCATGAGTTTAAAGCCAATCGATCAGTCGACCTCGCGTTTGTTCAGAACATTAAAGTAAATAATAAACACACCACCAGTATTGAGGAAACAACTGAAGTTTTGCTGAATACTCTTATACCTGATGACTTGCTTGCTAGTGGCAACGACTACCATCAACAGATCAGAGCGTGGGCAGCTGTACCACCTGAATCACCAGCGTCAGACCTTCCATCCACTGACGAATTTATTAACGTTGTCAAGAGGTTACCACTCAACAAGTCATCGGGTGAAGATAAAATATCTAATCGGATGATTATAGAAGCGTGTAAAACAGCCGGTGATGCGATTTTAACCGTTTACAACCGTTGTATTGCGGAGGGCGTATTTCCTCGTATATGGCGACGCGGATTTATACGAATTATCCCGAAAAGTGGCGACAAACCCCCGGATGACCCTAAGTCGTACCGGCCCATAACATTACTTCCATCTTTGGGAAAACTCCTGGAGCGCCTTATCGTTCCACGTTTGCTACCGGACGGACCAAAATTTCATAACAATCAATTCGGTTTCACTACTGGAAAATCTACCGTAGACGCGGCCCTTACTGTTAGGAAAATAGTTAATACATCTGAACATAAGTACGTAATTGGGATTTTTCTAGATATTTCTGGGGCTTTTGATAACGCATGGTGGCCAATGCTATTACTTAAAATGAAAACTCGGGGCTGCTACAGAAATATATATAATCTAGTTTACTCTTACTTTTTAAATGGTTCCGCGAAACTCAAACTCGGTCATCATTCCATGTCGAAGTCTCTCACCATGGGATGTCCTCAGGGTTCGGTTATTGGTCCACCTTTATGGAATTTAGGCTTTGATGATTTCCTCGCGATTCCGCTTCCTAGCGGCTGTTCATTAACCGGTTACGCGGACGACGGTCTTCTGCTCATTCAATCAAGTACTCGAGCTGGACTCGAGAACTTGGCTGACACTTGCCTACGATTAATATCTCAGTGGGGCGATCGAAACCGCCTGACCTTTGCTCCGCACAAAACTTATCAACTCATTTTGAAGGGTAATCTTAAATCGTGTCCTACTATTAAATTTAATGACGTTCCCGTAAAAAGGAAGCAGTCCGTGTGCTATCTTGGTCTAGTGTTAGAGAGGAATTTTGCATTTATAGATCATATTAAAATAGTCGGTGAAAAAGCAAAAAAAAAAATTCTATGCCTTAACGAGAATCATCAAAATCTAAATCTACGTGGGGTCTGTCTTTTTTAACTTTAAAAACTATTTATGGGGCTACTTACTTGGGTTGTATATGCTATGGGGCGCCTGTTTGGGCTGATAGGGCCACCATAGGGGCGGTACGACGTAAATTACTTCTTAGTCAGCGTTTGGCTTTGATATTCTTATGCAAAGCATACAGGACGGTTAGTACTGAGGCCTTACCGATACTTGCTGGTGTACTTCCGGTCGACCTTGAAGTGCAGCGACGTGCTGCAATGTACTATTCCGCACGAGAGACCGCGGACGCGAACTTTTTAACGCGGAGTGACCGTGAGAAAATCTCTAGATTATTTAAACCACCTATTGACGTCTGGGAGGAACTTTTATCCGAATGGCAATGTAGGTGGGATAATTCAATCAAGGGCCGACACCTCCACCAATTCTTTCCATCCGTTCGCGTGCGGCTGGCCAGCACGTGGCTGGAAGTGGATCACTGTGTTGCCCAATTTCTCACGGGACATGGTAACTTTAAAAGTAAATTATTTTCTTTCAAGCTCGTTGCCTCGCCTTTATGTCAGTGTTCTACATCTGACTGCGAATATGTACAATCTGCACATCATATCTTATGGGAGTGTATTCTTTGGCAGAATGAACGTAATATTATGTTGAATAATGTACAGGCTGCATCAGGAGTTGTTTTCTATACGGACCTTGTGGAAACTAGAACAAATTTCCGTGCGTTCAAGCGTTTTTGCCATACCTATTATTGGAACCAAATATAACAAACAGCTCACAATGTTAGGACCCATTAATATGTATTAATGCTAATTTTTTATCCGTGGTGCTAGGCAACTGGGCTTATCCCAGTTGTATATGACCCTTTGTGCCTATTGGCCTTGTTTGTTCTGTCTCCTGCTTGATATGGAGGGAAGTGGAAATTTACATTTTTCCTACTCCTCCGTTATTCTTTTCTGATTAATTTCGTTGCGGGATCCAAGACAGGTAAATTCATTCTCCGGGACTTCGTCGAGCTTCATTGCCTCGGCGCTTTTCTGGTGGTCGCCACTGTTGATTCTGGCTTTCAGGAGTTGCAGTGGTTTGGGAATAGTGCGGTGGGATTGTCCCAAAAAAAAAAAATTGCAAATATTTAACGAAGGTTAGCGATCACATGATTATTAAAATGTCAATCAAAGTAACAGACAATTTTTTATTAAAAAATATAAACTATTCTTAAGCTAATAAGAAGGCATACCAGAATTATATTACACAAAATTTTAACCCCTAAGGGACAATGTTCAAGAAATATACGATTATTTATTACTTCAAATTAATAATACTGCAGATAAATATATTCCGTTTATTAAAAGTAGTTGTCAACCCTCTATTAAATTTAAACCAAGAAAATACTGGAATCCGGAACTATCTAAAGTAGTAGCCCAGTGTAGATTATGCTTATCTAATTTTTGACGCAACCCGAACCCTTATAATTAGTCAAAACTAGAAGAAAAAACTAGAGAATCTCAAATATTGATCCAAAAGCAAAGTCCATAGGCTGGGATAGATTTTGTGATTCCATCGATGAAATCACATCAGCGTCTGAAATGTGGCGACGAATGCGTTGGATAAAGGGCTATAAGCAACTTAGAACTTACCCCCCCATTGAAAAAACAAAAAGACTTACTGTACGCATTAACACCTGATTATGTTCCAAATCAAGCGCCTGTGTTTGTTTCTTACAATTAACTCTTAGTACGCGAATTCAGTATTCAAGAACTTGAAAACTGTCTTAAAAAAGGATTCAGCTCCAGGCGAGGATTGTTTATCATATTCTGGTCACTAATCTACCCGTGTTTATAAAATTTTATCTGCTGGATATATACAATAATATTTTTAAATATAGGATTTTGCCGGAACAGTGGCGTCATACCCAAATAATTCCAATCCCTAAAGATAGTTATTCTAATGCTGATCCTAAACTAAGACCTATATTTTTAATTGCATGTTTATGTAAAATCATCCATTTAATGATAGTAAAACGATTAGAACGGTACGCTGAAAGAAAAAAAATATAATCACCATGAACCTTTGGTTTTAGAAGACCTTATTCATGTCTCGATTCATTATTTTTGCATTTTGCGAGTGTCACTGGCTACATTAAAATTTGGAAAGAAATAATTGGCGGACTTTGGGTGCCATTTTGTGGGGGATTTTTTTTTTTCTTCTAAACCCATCGTGTGGGGTATCAAAATAAAGGGTTTTTAGACGTGATTTCAAAAATATACACTATATATTTAAATGTACCTAATACGAAATAAAAGTTAACTAAAAAGTTGTAAATTAAAAAAAGTCAATTTAAAAAACCCGACTCATTAAAAAGACATAAAAAAGAAGAAAATCATGTTGTGCAGACGGAGGATACATCTGGTTTTGGTCAGCCAGCTCGCGAATATGTATTCTCCGACTGCACAGAATGATTTTCTTCTTGTTTACGTCTCTTTAGTTCGCTTTTTAAGCAGTCGGGTTTTTTGATTTTTTAATTTAACTTCTTTTATTTGAGTAATAGATATTTAAAGATCAAATCTGATAATAGTGATGAATTAACAGCTAGGTGGACTAATGAAGGGTTGGCTCAAGGAGATTCTTTATCCGCATTACTTTTTAATTTAATAACTTACGAACTGTGTCAGCATCCGCTTGATGTAGTTGTATCTCAATATGCAGAAGATTTTGTTCTCTATGTTCAACACAAAGATATTAAAGTATGTGAAGTGAATGTACAAAATGCGTTGGAATCTATTGTAAGCGTTTTGGATAAACTTGGTTTTTATTATCTTCAAGTAAATCCACCTTTTATTTATTATTATTTATTTATTATATGCTTTATTGTACACCTTAAAATACAATTATAACAAGAACCTTAAAATTAATACAAATACAATAGGCGGCCTTATCGCATAGCGCGATCTCTTCCAGGCAATCTGGTATAGACAGTACCTTTGGTGTGTACAGTAGGAGCAGGCGTAGAATACTTCCTAACCTAAATGTAAGAGTAATAATAAAAATGTAAGAGGCTTAAGAACGAAAACAAACGAACTGTACCAAAACACTTTGCTCAACGATTACAAAATAATAGCTTTTACTGAGACTTGGCTGAATTCAAACATCCTAAATAGCGAGTTGTTTGATTCTAGGTATACTGTTTACCGTCGCGATAGAATATGCCATAATACTGCAAAAAAAGACGGCGGCGGTGTTCTCCTAGCTATTTCTCGGGATGTTCCTTCAGCCAGAGTCCACAATTGGGAAAGTGACAATGAAGACCTCTGGGTGACTGTTAAATTAAAATTTAATAACATTGTAAAAAACATAGCCATTTGTGTCACATATTTACCTCCTCCTGTAAAAGCAGAGTCTTTATCAATTTTCCTAAATACTGTAAGTAACACTGTCAACAATATTGAAGAAGTTCTTATCCTCGGCGATTTCAATCTCGGATTCATTAATTGGTCACCTTTAGATGGACAAACATATACTAGTCCTAATAACTATAATAATACTTTAGGAGATGCGTTTATTGATTTTCTATCAATTAACAGTCTTTTTCAATTTAACTGCGTTTGTAACATTGATAAAAGAACACTTGATTTAGTTCTAAGTAATATGCGCAATCTTTATGTTACCCATACCTCCGACCTTCTTACTAGACTTGATCCTAAACACCCTGCCCTAAGAATTTCCATATCACATGTTAATATCAAATGTTTGCGTTCAAATAACAACATTCACCCAAACTTCTACAAATGTGACTATGTAAAAATTATGTCTGACCTGCAAGCTATTGACTGGGATCGAGAATTTTCGCTCTCTAATGATATTAACAATCTAGTTTCTGTATTCTACACAAAACTAAAAGTGTTGATTGATAAGCACATACCCCAACATAATTGTAAAAACTCAAAATATCCTTCCTGGTTTAGTAAAGCTCTCATAAAAGCACTATCCGAAAAAGAAAAGTACCGTAGTAAATTTCGAAAATACAATAATCCTCGAGACAAGTTAACCTACGATTTACTAAGAAGCCGTTGTCATACAATGATCAACCAAAACTATAGCGACTATAAACAACACATTGAGAACGAAATAACAAAAAATCCCAAATTATTCTGGCGTTACATTAAAAACAAACGAAACAGTAAATCAGTGATTCCAGCCAGAATGCACATGGACGATGTAGTAGCTAATACTGGTAATGACATTGCAAATCTTTTTGCTTCTCATTTTTCTTCAATTTTCACCGACCCAAATGGCAGTACCAAAACAAACATCCAAGAATCATCCGGAGTGCTTAGTAACATAAAAATTTCTCCACAAGAAGTTCTAGCGAAGATAAAGAAACTTGATACATCCAAGGGTGCTGGTCCCGATTGTATTCCACCAGTTTTTGTTAAATCGTGTGGGAAAGCACTTGCAGAGCCACTGTGTCTAATATTTAATCGATCTTTAGAGTCGGGAGTATTTCCAGAAGAATGGAAGAAGGCTCGGATCGTGCCGGTACACAAAAAAGGCGACTCCAGCAATATTAAAAACTACAGGCCTATTTCCATCCTATCATGTTTTTCAAAGCTTTTTGAGTGTCTCGTTTGTCCCATCATTACCAACTACTTGGACACTAAGCTTTCCAATAGCCAACATGGATTCCGAATTGGACGTTCCACAGAGACTAATTTAGTCAGATATTTATCCGACATATCTGAAGCGCTCGATTGCGGACACGAAGTCGACGCAATATATACAGATTTCAGCAGCGCGTTCGATAAGGTGAGTCATCCACTCATGATTGCAAAACTTGAGGTCAGTGGTGTCCACGGATCTTTGTTGAGATGGTTTGCATCCTATCTTGTAAATCGCTCACAGTTCGTTGCTGTCAATGGCTATGTTTCTTACGAATTTCATGCACGCTCCGGTGTTCCACAAGGTTCCCACCTTGGCCCAGTTTTGTTTCTACTATTTGTTGATGACATAACAAATCATATCAGGCACTGTCAAACAATGTTGTTTGCAGATGACTTAAAGATTTACAAAAAAAATCACTGGGCCTGAAGACATCAGACTTATTCAAAGCGATTTAACAAACGTCGAAAATTGGTGCAAAACCAACAATATGACCTTAAACCCCCAAAAATGCTTTCACATCCGTTTCTCTAGAAAAAAGTCATCATTCCCAACTACCTACACACTATGCGACACCTCGTTGGCAAAGGTTGGAGAAATCCGGGATCTAGGGGTTCTGGTAGATGATAGGCTCACCTTCAAGCCACACATCAACGACGTCGTAAAGAAGTCTGCGCAGATGCTGGGTTTTGTTAAACGCAACACAAGAGGCTTCCAACAACCAAAGACCAAAATAGTTTTATTTAACACCCTAGTGCGAAGTCGGTTGGAATACGCCAGTGTCGCCTGGAACCCACTATACGCTGTTCATTCGCAAAGGCTTGAAAAAATTCAAAGAGCTTTTACTAAACATCTTGCATTTATATCTAGGGGAATTAGTCATCGCTGTCCGTATGTACAGCGCCTACACTTCTTCAAAATAAAGACACTGCGTGACCGTCGCCGTACGCGTGATCTAATTTTCCTTTACAAAATAGCAAACGGGTATATTAAGTGCAGTGATTTAGTAGAATGTATCCAATATTCAGTCCCTTCAAAACTACCCAGACATCCCATCACAAAATTACTACATATTCCATTCCGCAAAACCAACCTAGGCCTCAACGCTCCACTTCTCCGCATGTGTAGAAGCTATAATAGTTTTTGTACAACATCAGATACCGATTTACACGGTATTTCACTGAACAAGTTTAGAAGAGCAGTCTCGGAGGTACGGGAGTGCGCAAATATTCCAACTTAGGCTAATTACGAATATATTTATCCTACTTCTTTTTCTTTTTTATGCTGTGTTTTTCATTTTGCATGTTTTATTTTTAAGATGTTTTTTAAGTTTAGAATAATATTTGATATTTTGTTTTTTCTTTAAATAATTTAGTGTTTCTGACCATATGGTGTAAGCTGCGTATACCTGTAATAGGCACACATACCAGCCTTTATTTTTTCTTTGTTTACTACAAACCTGTTTTGTATGTGATGCTGTTGGTGTACCCTATAATAAATAAATAAATAAACCTAAAGGTAAATGACCAAACCTTGGTTTTCTCAGAATACATTCAATACCTAGGCATGAGGCTAGATAGAAGTTTACGCTGGGGCAAACTTATAAATGAAAAAGTTAGTAAATGTTTAAAATGTCTAAATCTATTAAAAGTTCTAACGGGTAGTTCATAGGGCATGCACATGTGAGTGTTCCTAAATGACCCTAGGCTGATAAAAATTTCGTTTTTCCTAAAATGTCCTAGATTTAGTGTTAATGTCGGCCCTTTTGTTATAAAAGGGGAACAACGCCCCGCCATCCGCGTTGCTCAATGAACTTCGTACCATCGACTGGATAATTCTCTTCCGACAAGTGAATTCCAAATTATGTTTTAGTTTTGTTTTGGAATTCACAGTTATACAATTATAACTTGGAAGTGGTTTAGAAGAATAAAATATAACTAAAGGGATATAAACTAAATTGTTACAATTAACTCAAGCTTGTGTGAGAAACTCTTTACACTAATGTATAGAGTATTTAAATCAAAGACCGAATAATGGTCGCGGATAATGAATATACATTCAAGGATTAATACAAATACAAATAACTAAATTAGTAGAGAGTTTAACTCAGGACGTAACTGGAGTTGATAATATCAACTCACCTACAGACAGCCCCCAAAAGCGCCCATCCCGCCATCATTTCGTAGTGTAATAGCTGGTAAGCAGAAATTATGAAAACAAACTTCCAGCACACATTTCGGTCTGATAGCCTTAAGGGCTAAATAAGTAAAACAATAGTGAAGTATGAAGTTAATTAGACAAAGGGATTGCAAAGTGCATTATTTACCTAACGAAAGGAAGTTGGTAGGATCGCTACGCTTGCATTCATAAATACGTTTAATTGAATTACGTTAATTAGTTAATTGGCAATAGTCTGGATTCCCACCCAAGTGACGTGAGACTGCCTTTCAGAAGCAGGCACGTCGAATACGTGTACTGCAGGGCCTCGAATGCGCGTCCTAGGAAGGATTAGCTGCGGTCCATACAATACATGTTTCCCTAAACTTAAACATGTCTTACACAATCCTAAGACAAGGACGGTTTTGTGCCTAAGTGTCCTGCCATTGAGCGAGACATGCTTCCAGAATTACTGGCCGCGCACTATAATAAATAGTTCACCCTCGACCTAACACCCTTTACTAAGACAATAAAATACTAGCAAGTATACCGTAGACTCAGTCTGAAACAGGTTCACTACAATTTACTTGTTATACGTTGAAATGGAATAATTCGTCACTTCACACTTTTTTAAACTTCCCAATTTCGAGGATGCTCCAGTGTAAATAACAGCCGTGCGACGTCAACAGCGGGGTCTTCCACTGGGCTTCCATCGTGTCTCGGCAAATATTATTTTTTTATTCAGATATTGGCCCGAAAGCCTGGTGCGATTTACTGAGACACGATACTAACATTCATTAAATTGATCATATCCCAGTTTGTAATGTTCAGCGATGACTACCCCCTTTAGTTTATAAGTGTACATAAACATGGCAATGCAATGAGACCGTAGTCAGACCTTCTATAGGAAGCAGTATTTAACAACTAACATTTGGTTGTCCTACGTTCTTAATTGAGAGCGGCCTTACAGCCTATTTTATGCAACGGAGAGTATTAGCGGTTCCGCCTTCCATGTATGTAATGTCAGTTAAAAGTCAATAATAGTCCATAATCAAATGAGTCATTGTGTAGTGTATAAATTATGAATTAGGGCATGTAACGTGTGACGAAAGGCTTCGCCGTTTCCCTAAACCAAATATTAGCCACAAATATCTCCCAAAGGGTGGATTTTGGAAGTAAATGCAAGAGTTCGCCACGCTAGAATAAATAGTACATTAGTGAATTGTCCCTACCTATGTAATACAATAATTAAAACTTACCACAGACATTCCAGCACTCACTCACACTGTATTAATACGAGATTAGACTAAACTATAATTAACTTAATAATTAAACTCGTTAAACCGATAGTTACAACGACACGACTTTTCTTATTCGTTCCAAGCCTTTCCCTATCAATCCCTTACTCTTTCGTATTCGACCAGTACGGACTTCTTTCGATCTCTCCAAATCAGTCCGTACTCTCTGCCCGCCTAAAGTCAAGTGTCCGTCCCATCCGTCCGTCGTACCTCCTCTCGCTACCTCTCCCCGTGTCCCTTCCCTGCTGCACCCCGCACCACGAGCTCACTTCCCACAGTTTGGCAACGCTACGAAAGGTCTATTTTATGACCGTTTTTGTGCACTTATACTTTATAGTTTTGGGACGGCCAGCAAGGTTCATCGTTGTTCTTAGAATTCGTACAGAATCTTCACTATCGACATCCTTTCCCATGGCTTTCTAACCGAAGGGCCCCTTTTTTATAGAATTCCAATATTGTTTTATCCTTTTAAAATGGGTAATGTTACATAATTTATGAAAGTGGCTGTCAGACCTAACTTAACGTACTTTTAAATGGCTAACACGTGTAAACCCGTGTAAGAAATATTGATATAAATTTCAATCTTTAATTAAGAATAAATGACATGTAGTCACACACACAAAGCATATACGTAGGTTATACATTTCACTGATTCGAGGTCGAATTTACCATGGGTGTTTTATGTATGATTGTAGTGCAAAATCTCATAGTAAGTAGTCAAAGTCACCTTTATACCGAAGGTGGGTAGACCGACTTATGAGGAAGCTAAAGCTTACGACCCATCAGTTTATCATCCTTTCTCTTAACAGCTCTGGAGAAACTGGTAGACAGGTACCTAAGAGAGGGACCACTTAAAGTATTCCCTCTACATAAACTTCAGTGCGCCTACAGTCCTGGCAAATCTACGGAAACGGCATTGCACTATGTTGCGAGTCGAGCCGAGGCTGCGCTTGAGGCACAGAAGATATGTGTCGGGGCTTTCCTCGACATAGACAAGAGACAAGACAACATTTGAGTCCATAAGCATAGCTGCAAAGGAACATGGCATCAATGATACCACGTGCAACTGGATTGACAATATGCTGAGAAGCATAGTCAGATCGGAACTGATGGGGGACAGACTTAGTGCAAAAACAACAAGAGGTTGTCCGCAAGGCGGAGTGCTGTCACCGTTACTGTGGTGCTTGGTAGTAGACTCGCTACTTACCAAACTCAATACCGGACCATTCTACACAGTAGGCTATGCAGATGACATAGCTATAATGGTTAATGGTAAATTCCCGAACATAGTCTCTGGATTATTACAACAGGCATTGAGGATGACAGAAGAATGGTGTAAAAAGAACCACCTCGCTATCAACTTAAGCAAAGCAGTAATTATTCCATTCACGAGGAAAAGACAACTAGGAAGCCTAGGAGAGCTAGAATAAAGCTGCCCTGGTCCACCGAAGTTAAATATCTGGGTGTAACGCTTGATAAAGAACTCAGGTGGAAAACTCATGTGGAAAATATTACGACAAAGGCCCTACGAGTGTTCGGCATGTGTCGTTCCCCTACGGTAAAACTTGGGGGCTAAAGCCCAAAGTGATACGATGGCTGTGCCGGACAATGATAATATCTATTATCACATACGGCAGCATAGTGTGGTGGCCAAGAACAGCTTGCCTCGTGCAAAGCGCCACTCACCAGGTTACAAAGAACAGTGTGTCTCGGCATCGCGGGTGCTTTCAGGACAACACCTTGTAACGGGTAGGTCTGCGCTAGGTAAGCTGCGCAGGCCGCTAACTGGTAGTTAGAAGGAAGTTAAAGAAAACCGCTTGAAAAGTTAATACATATATTTTAGGTTCTATATTACAGCTAGGTCGTGGGTTTTAAGCGCCACTCAGTTCTGAACAATAACCACCACGCGGATAAATATAAGTAGGGTACCGTCCCTTGGCAGCACGAGGTTGACGCGGGGACCAGTCAGCACCGGCAAAGCGATAGGTCACCGGAACTGTAGCAGCTAGGGTTGCGCAGGGTAGGCTGCGCTGGAACCGGCTCGCGCGACGGCAGGCCGCAGGTAGGCAGGCAAACCGGGCAGCGTGCGTAGGCTCGCACGGCGGTAGGCCGCAGGTATGCAGGTCAAGATGCAGCCGCAGGCCGCAGGTATGCTTGGGGCCTTTACTGGGCAGTTTGGAACCAACGACATGCTCATGAAGATGGGTCTCACCGCAACACCCATGTGCAGGTTGTGTGGGGAACATACGAAACGCATTGAGCACCTTCTGTCAGGCCTCCGTCACTCCATGTACTTGCGCGCTATAATTACCTACCGCCCGACCTAGCGGTCTCGGGCCTCCAGCGGACCAAATTCAGTGCGGTTTTCGCAAGCGGAGCGCACGCACTCTGTTCAATTTTAATAGTTCCATTCGTTCGTACGCGTACCTACGATGCCGTCTGATGCCTTATGTGCTGTAGATGGGTTCAAATCAAGTAAAAGAAGGGATAAACACCTATCATTTTTCCATTTACCTGTCAATGACGAAAGGTAAGTATTACTATTTTTTGTCGTTTAAAAATTATTTTTATGATGTAGGTATTAAGCATTAGCTTGCCTTTCAGACACAGATTTACATATTTGTGTTACATAGAAACGTTATACTTATCATAAACACTATTTTAACAACGTTTAAAAAGCTATTTTTACTAGAATAAAATTGTGATAATATTTGACGGACAGTCGCGCAAATATCTACCTACGAAACTTCCAACACAAGTTGCGCGGCGCGGCGACCTTTTTTTTTTTTTTTTTTTTGTTCCGGGGTGGAAAATCCTCATCGGATGTCCTCCGCCCTGGGGGGGCTGAGGGGTCTGTCAGACTCCTACTGACTAAAAACCACCCCGGTGTTCCATCTCACACTTACGCTGGGGGTCGCGGGAACAATGATACTTCCGCAACCCTCGGCTAGTGCCGGCCCGCCTGTGCGGGCCACGGTCTCGGGTTGTAGGGGGAGTGAGGTGTTTGACTCCCCCCGCGACGTCTAAGAGGGGCGCGCGTAGAACACTACGCGCCGCCACCTCGGGTCCTGATTTGTGGGGGGCGACGGACGTCCCCGAGTCCGCCACCCCTGGACCCATTTAGGGGGGCTGGAAGAGGGCGTTGTCCGCCCTCCGCCGCCGCTGCGGATCGGGTTAGCAGATGAAATCTCCCTCTCCCTCTCCGCAGCCTCCTTCTGCGAGACGACTGTTTCGCAGAAGGATATCCCCACTGCCGACCATAGACTTCACTACGGCCGGCAGCGACAGGTCACTGCCTACTTCAGAGATGAGGGCACGGCGTGGCTCCTCCCAAGCGGCACACTCTGCCAGCGTATGCCGCGCCGTGTCCTCCCGGCAGTCGACGCAGTGGTGACACCGGGCGTCCGGCTCCCTGTTTATGCGACACAGGTACTTCCCGAAGCAACCATGCCCCGAGAGCACCTGCGTCACCCGAAACGACAGGGAGCCGTGCCTCCTCCCGAGCCAGCGCTCGAGCACTGGCCGGACCGCCTCGATGGTAACGAGGCCGGCGGTAGGGCGTAAAAGCCTGTCCCGCCATTCCGCCACCAGAACCTCGCGGAGCTGAGACTGACGCAACTCCATATGTCGCTGCATCAGCCCTTCGGCCCGCGCCCGCGCTTCCTCGCGCCACCAGTACAGTGACGCGAGTACCTTTGCCTCCAGGTCCCAGGGCGGGGATCCGGCCAGTACGCAAGCCGCCTCGTAGGAGATCGTGCGATACCCCCTGATGACTCTGACGGCCATCGCTCTCTGCGGTTTCCGCAGAACAGCGATGCTGCCGGCCGTCAGGTCAGTCGCCCAGATCGGGGCCCCATACAGGGCCATCGATCGCACGATCCCCACGTAGAGCCGCCTACAGGCGGCGCTCGGGCCCCCCAGATTGGGAAGCAACGTTGACAGCGCCCCAGCCGCGCCCAACAACTTGGGCGCTAGCCGCCTGAAGTGGGGGCCGAAATCCCACCGGCTGTCGAGCACCAATCCTAGGTACTTCATAGTAGACTCGACAGCGGCGCGGCGACCTGTCTCAACAAAACGATGGATGTTTGAGACCAAAGAGACATGCAGATAGCTCGCGCCGCAGTATACCTTCGCTTTTGAATTTAAGTGGTGAAACTGATTACCGCTTCGACTTGCTAACTGATAACGCCTTAACATATATATCGGGTTATTTACTTTTTAAATGTAGCAAGAAGCATACCTGTCCTGACTTTGTTGCTGAATTACAGAACATTCCCGATTTAAATGAATCTACGAATAGATTGTTTATCCATTTTAAAGCATTCAACAAAACATCGCCTTTTTACGGAAAGTTAAAAGTGCCAACAGATGCGTTGTACGGGTTGTAAGTCCGTACACTGATTCGCCGTTAGTTGGTTGGAGAGAAACACGTCACAGTTAGATCCACTAGTTAAATATATTTCAGTTAAGTGACTTACAGTATAACTTAGATGGAAGGCGACTATTTTTCTCTCTTGGTTTGGATAGCAACACGGCTATAAGATCACTATCTACGTTGGTTGCTTTGTTGTGATGTTTTATACGGTCAAATTATGACGCACATCGTTGGCCTAAAGTAGGTTGCCAGTATGCAGAAAAATGTACGGTGTTGAGACCGTACATATTGGCAACCCCCAAAAGTAGTTAAGATTAGTGTAGAAAGAGAGAAAGAGTCGCCTGTACATAGTTACGCACATACCTACATTACAAATTAATCAAAGTTAAACGCAATGTTGTCTTGTGATTTAGGATGGCAGTAGTCCGTGGCCGCCTGCTGGTTTTCTGGAAGTCTGCTGTTGGCCGGCTGCTGTCCCATAGGTTGAAGCTCGATGTTTTCTTGCGTTTGCGCTGTGTTTGTCGGCAATAGCTTCCTGAGCCGTGAGAAGTATTTCTTTATCATGACCCACAGGAACGTGACGACAGCAATTGTTAGTAAAATATAGCAGATTGTGTATTGGTGTACGTCATGATCCGTGATGGTTGATGGTAGTTTCGGCTCGTTCTCTCGTTGGAATCGCAGCTTCTCGTCTATTTCCTCAAATTCGTTTTTCTTGAGAGTAAATAAGGCGTGTGGCGCGTTATGAAGTGTGACGTTGACGATGTTATTTATTGGTGAATCCAAATTTGGAACACGCATGTCATAGTTCACGTTGAGGTTGCTGTTGTACTGATTGTGCGAAGCGATGGTAAGTTCCTTTGAGCGCAGAACGCATCCTTGACCCAAAGTTATGATTGCCGCCGTTCTGATACTTTGCGGTATTACGTCATTTTCACAAACAGTACGTAATTCGCACGTCCCGCAGCAAATAACCAGCCAGCTGTTTGATGCTTGCAACTTGATCCATGTCTCCTCGCATGACACGCTGTGCACGTCACACGGTGACGCAGTTGTCCGATGACCCAGTAATTTTGCTTCGCAAGGTGTATTCTCGTTTTGAAGGTTGAACACTGGCATATTTGCTTTGCAAATGTAGTTGTCCTTTTGTTTTTTGGTGCATTGCTTAAAGTCTTCTTCTTTTAATGAGATGTAGGAGTTCTTCTCAAAGTTCACGGCAATGTACGTGGGACACTCAGAAAGTTTTGCGAAACTAAAAAAAATTGTTCTATACGTACATATATTTTTATTAAATCTTTTCAAAGTACTTTCCACCAGCCTCTATACAAAGATTCATGCGCCTAAACCAGTTTTCAAAACACTTTTTCCAGTCCGCCGCAGACACCTCGTTTACAGCCTGCTCGAACGCAGCCAGCGCATCTTCCGGCGACGAAAATTGTATCCCTTTGAGCTGATTTTTTATTTTTGGGAATAAAAAGAAGTCACACGGTGCTAGATCAGGGCTGTAAGGAGGGTGACCCAGGAGTTTGACTGGCGTGCTGTCCAGGAAGTCCCTCGTTTTGAGTGCGGTGTGCGCAGGTGCATTGTCGTGGTGGAGCAGTAGCCCGCGGAGCCCTGTGTTTGGTCGCTTGTTGCTTATAACAGAGAAAACTTCTGGCAAACATTTGGTAGTATACCATTCGGCATTAATGCTTCTTTGATCCTGTTGGCAATGGCCCAAAAGATTAGTAGCCATTCCTTAGTTTTAAGAATTATTTTATATGTTGTTGTTGAAAATCTTTTGTCTTTGCGCGGAGCCTGACTAGAACGGTTCACACCAGCACGCACGGGCACTCCTTTTCTTAAAAATAAAGAGTCTTAAAAAATATCAAGTAGTTTTAAAAACATGGTGGCAGCGGTTGGTGAATAATAAAAAATGACCGAATCACTAACAGCAGTCGTCGAACTGCAGACAAGGCTCCTACAATCGATGCAGGAGCAAATAAACTGCTTGCAAAACTCAAATCAAGCCATTAACGTGCCATGGCCGGCCCCCATCAATACAAGCATCGACCCGGAAGATGCATTCAAAATTTTCGAAGCATCTTGGAAGAACTACTGCAGGGCGACGCAAATGAATAACTAGTCCGCAGACAAAGAACAAAGAAAGATCGGCATTCTATTTGGCGCCATAGGTGAAGAAGCCCTAAGAAAATATGGCTACTTTGGCGTCAATCAAGCGACCGTTACATCAAGCGAAGATGTCTTAAAAACAATTTCTTCTAAAATGGTTCCTAAGAAAAACATTATTTACAATCGTTACAAATTCTGGAGCTACCAACAATCTGAAGAATCGTTTGATATATTTTACAGTAACCTGTCGCAACTGGTGGAAGACTGTGACTACAAGACATATGCGGAAGAAATGCTAAGAGACAAGATCGTCCTTGGCATCAGAGATATGACACTTAAAAAGGAACTATTAAAAAAAGATAATTTGACGGTTCAAGATGCCATAAATTTGTGCAGAGCTTCAGAAGCCACAAATATACAGATAAAAAATCTTTCAGTTTCAACCTTCTCAGAAGTTAAAAAAGTGAAAACAAAAGAAACGAAAAAAGGAAAATGCCGCTTCTGTGCTAACATACACGTATTCAAGAAAGAACAATGTCCAGCATGGGGGAAAGTCTGTCAGTCTTGCAAAGGCCGTAATCACTCGGAAAAAGTGTGTAAGAAAAAGGTCAGAGAAATTAAAGATCATCCAACTAATGAGGAAGGTCAAGAATGCACAGATTCAGAAACAGACTCGGAAGCTACATTTATTAAGAAAATAATGGAGGATTCAAAAAAACATCTTGCACATTGCAATGTTCTATTAAAAAAAAATCAAGATTGGAAACAGACTACATGCCTACTTGACACTGCAGCAGATGAGTCGCTCATCGGACTACGGAATGTCCAGAAAATGCTCGGAGCGGAAGCTGTACGAAATATGATGAGGCCATCAAAGAAGAACTTGTTTAGCTTCAGTGGACACAATATTATTATTGATGGTGAAATAGACATTAATCTCAAAGTGAAAATTGCAGGTCATACTTCTAAACACAAAGTAACCTTTCAAGTTGTCCATACCCCACACATCCCTCTGCTCTCGTGTAAGACTTGTCTCGATATGGGCCTTGTGAAATTCTGCAAGGAAGTTTCTTGTAGTTACGCAAAGGAAACACATAATATTATTAATAAATATAGGTCTGTATTTGAAGGTAGAGGAAGTTTTTCAGGTGAAGTTGATTTTGAAGTGAATCCTGCAGTTACTCCAGTTATCCAGAAAGCACGACGTGTCCCTGTGGCTCTCCGGTCAAAACTGAAAGAGGAACTTAGTAGATTAGAGAGTGAAGGCATAATAACCAAGGAAGAAAATCATACAGATTGGGTGAGTAACATTTTAGTTGTTGAAAAGAAAAACAAATTCAGAATCTGTTTAGATCCAATTCCACTGAATAAGGCTATTTTGAGACCATGTTATCAATTCACAACAGTGGATGAGATTTTGCCTGAACTAGGCATGGCTAAAGTATTTTCCACTTTTGATGTTAAAAAAGGATTTTGGCACCTGAATCTATCGGAAAATAGTAGTAAACTAACAACATTCTGGACTCCATTTGGAAAATATAGATGGAAAGTACTTCCTTTTGGCATTTCTTCTTCACCAGATTATTTCCAAATGAAAATGAGTGAAGTTATTCAGGGTCTAGAAGGAGTTGAGGCATTAGTGGATGATTTACTAGTATTTGGTATAGGAGACAATATGGAACAGGCAATAATAAATCATAACAAAAATCTAGAACATCTCTTACAAAGATTAACAAAATATAATTGCAAATTAAATAATAGTAAAACCAATTTGTTACAAACATCAGTAAAATACTATGGTCATATATTTACTAACAAAGGGCTTCAGCCAGATCCTTCAAAAATAGAAGCAGTAAAAAACATACCTATTCCAAATAACAAAAAAGAACTACAAAGATTTCTAGGAGTAATAACTTATTTAAGTAGATACATACCAAAGTTAAGTGAAGAGTCAGCTGAATTGAGGTTACTCACACATGACAAAACAGACTGGTTGTGGAGCATAAAAGCACAAAAAGAATTTGAAAGACTTAAATCTAAAGTTAGTGATATAAAGACACTTAAATACTATGATAAAAATAAGTTACTAATTATTGAATGTGATTCCAGTGAAGGAGCCCTGGGTGTTGCAGTGTTCCAGGAAAATCATCCTGTTGCATATGCTTCACGCTGCCTCACCCCTACTGAGAAGAAATATGCTCAGATTGAGAAGGAGCTCCTCGCAATAGTATTTGCATGTACCAGGTTTGACCAACTCATTATTGGCAATCCTAAAACAATTATTAAAACTGACCACAGGCCGTTACTAAGTATATTCAAAAAACCTTTACTGAATGCCCCAAAAAGACTTCAGTCAATGTTACTAACATTACAACGATATTGCTTAGAATTACAATTTGTGTCAGGAAAAGACAATGTTATGGCTGATGCCTTGTCAAGATTTTATTTGGATTGCAATGATGTTGACAAATCTAAAGATATGAAGATATTTAAAATTATAGAGAACATAAATCCCATCATAGATTTACCGATATCTGACAATTACTGCTTAAAAGAAATAGAACAAGTAACAATGAATGAACATAATTATCAAAAACTAAAACAATTCATTACTTATGGATGGCCTACTTATTCAAAGGATATACCAGAAGCTTTACATCAATATTTAAGTATTAAAGATGATTTAACTACTTATCAGGGTCTTATATTAAAGGGTCAATCAATTCTTATCCCTGAAACTCTAAGAACAAAAATGCTTACCAAATTACATAAAGCTCATTCAGGCATTGAAAACACTTTAAAGCTTGCTAGGCAAGCAATATTTTGGCCCTCAATGTCTAAAGATATTACAGAAATGGTTAGAAGTTGCTCTATTTGTAATAAGTTTCTTCCCAGTCAACAAAAATTTACCATGCAAACTAGTAAAATACCAGAATATCCTTACCAAATGATATCCATGGATGTATTTTTCTTAACCCATGATGGTAAACAAATTAAATATCTAATTACAGTAGATCACTATTCTGATTTTTTTGAAATTGACATACTGAAAGATTTGTCGGCAAGATCTGTAATAGAATGTTGCAAGAAAAACTTCTCTAGACATGGCATTCCTGAGAATGTTATCACAGATGGAGGGAGCAATTTTGTAAACAGGGATTTCTCAGAATTTTCCAATAAATGGAGCTTCACTCATGATACTTCATCACCCAACCATCCACAAGGAAATGGGAAAGCAGAAGCCACAGTAAAGATAGCAAAAAAGCTATTATTAAAATCAGCAGAAAATAATGAAGATTTTTGGTTCAATTTACTCTGTCTTAGAAATACTCCAAATAAAGTAGACTCTAGCCCTGTTCAGCGTCTATACTCTCGAAGAACGCGAGGTTTTCTACCTGTACTTCCAAATCTTCTTAAACCACAAGTCATTGAAGATGTGCCGAATAGCATAGAAAAGAGACGTAAGGTTTCCAAACAATCTTATGATAAAAATACAAAGAAAGCAGTTTATTTAGAAATTGGGCAACCAGTTTCAGTGCAACTACAACCTTCGGTAAGTAAATTCTGGTCTCCAGGTGTTATTACAGATGTTCTATCAGACAGGTCATACCAAGTAAATGTTAATAACACTTCATATAGAAGAAACCTATCTCATATTCGTCCTCTGTCATTACCCTCCCTATCTCAGACACACCTTACACAGAGCAAGGATGACTCAAATAATCATGTCAATGTTGAGTTAAATTCTCCAATGAGAGATACACAGGATAATATTCCTATAATAGGAACTAGCTCCAACAATGATACATGTTTAACAGAGGATGATTCTAATTCTGTAATTAATAAGGATGATTATAGGTGCTCTCCAGTACCAAGAGACATGGAAAACAATATTGTAAATATCCATACTCCTGCTAGACCTAAGAGAGAAACTCGTAGACCTTCATATTTGAAAGATTATGTTGATTAAATGTCTTAAGTTGATTGTGTATCGTTTATAGTAATAATTAAGTGAATAATGTGAATTTAGTTCAGACTATATACCAATATTAATTTTATTCATCTGTTTCTATATCTTAGGTATCACTGAAATCCCAGTTTTGGGTAGTATTAATGTTTTACTTAACAATTAATATTTGTAACTGTACCTTGTATGTTCTACAGTCATTCTCAATTATTAGATTTCTTAATTTTAGCGTTTTGTATCAAAATTGTACCATTATTTCTAAAAAGAAAAAGGGAACATGTTGGCAATGGCCCAAAAGGCTAGTAGCCATTCCTTAGTTTTAAGAATTATTTTATATGTTGTTGTTGAAAATCTTTTGTCTTTGCGCGGAGCCTGACTAGAACGGTTCACACCAGCACGCACGGGCACTCCTTTTCTTAAAAATAAAGAGTCTTAAAAAATATCAAGTAGTTTTAAAAACAGATCCCGTAAGGGAATTGATACCAAGTGGCCAGTCAAATTAAAAAAGCTAGCGATCAAAATCTTACCCCCGCTTCTAGATCGCTTCACTTTGGTAGGCGTTGGCTCATTTTGAAACACCCAAACAGTCGACTGGCGCTTGGTTTCTGGGTCGTATTGATAAATCCAGGACTCATCACCTGTAACGATGTCGTAAACACGCCGAGACGAGCCTGCTTCAAATTTGTTAAGCATATCACGGCACCATTCCACCCGGGCCTGCTTCTGAGCATCGGTGAGGTTGTGCGGCACCCAGCGTGATACTATCCTCCTCACGCGAAGATGGCTGTGTAGAATCTCGTGAACGCTTCCCGATCCAATCTTCAATATGTGTTGAATCTCCTGATATGTAATTCGCCTATTGTCTTGGATTAAATTTTTCACTGCTAGCACGTTTTCTTCGGTAACAGCCGTCAAAGGGCGACCGCTTCTTTCGTCATCCCCCAAAGTTGGTCGACCGCGCTTGAATTCGTTATACCAACGATAGACGGTTGCCTTGGAAGGGCCTTCATCCATGAATGCCATTTGAAGTCTATCGTACGATTCATCCGGTTTCAGGCGACACTTGAAATCGTATAAAATCATAGCTCTAAAATGTTCCCGGCGCAGATCCATATTTCAGTGAGACACAATACTTTGAATTAACTCGCAAAAAATGTGGAGGGAAATTTTGAAATTGGAACTTACTTATTTTTACTTATAAATAATCATATTTTCGAAAAACATTATAACTGGCCAGTCTCCCATATATAAAAACTTTTTTTCGCAATACTTTCTGAGGGGCCTGGTATGGTGAAGTTAACATCATCATTTTGTAGTTTGACTCTGTTTTAAATGGTATGGCTATGGCTCGATAGTAGGTAAAATCCTCATCCGAAATTAATGGGATATGGGCTTCAAACATGAAGTAGTTCTTTGTTATGCGTGCTTTCACATACATCAGCTTGTAAATCTCCTTGATGTCTTCTCTAAGGTTCTCCGTCGGCAGTGACAGTGTCCTCGGCAGTCTGCCGGATATATCTTCTAGTTGCCTTACTAGACTGGCTGGTGTTATTAAGTGTACGTCCATATGTCCACTGTAGACGTTAGTGAGAGTGTTCAAAAGCATAGTTTGTATCTCTTTGAGATTTTGTAGTAATAGTGATGCTGTGAGCGAAGCAGAGTTGAAGTAGCTTGTGGCCATCATTATTTGTATTTCTGTTTCAATGCTGCCCAGATTCGTCTTAGTTTCTGCCATGAAGAGTTCAATCATCTTACATTGCAGTTTGATGTTTTCATCGTTTTTCTTCAACACGTCATTTTGCAGTTGCATGATCGAAGTTTGATTTTTTGCGAGTTCGCGCAGATAATTTTCGTTGTTTTGTATGGCATTAATATCTCTGTGATATTTTTCAGAAAACTTCTGGTCTAAGACGCCGAATAAGCTGTTGGCTACCATGCCTACTCCGTCGATCAAGCCGCGCTTCTTGCGCACAGATAAATGCTTGTGGGGAGCCAGCAGGATTGTGTCATAGAAGTTTAGTAGCTCCATCTCGTGCAAGAGTTGATCCGTCGTAGCTTGGCAATAACTTTGATGGATCTTTTGGCAAAGTTCGTTTACCCCGTTGACATATTTCTCAATATGTTGAACGCCTTGCCAGTAAGTAGTTAGGTTGTAGTACGTAAGCAAAGTCCATTCATCATGTATGAGTTCAATTTTGCCTATGGTGTCATAATAAATCGGTCGCTCGGGTTCCAGGCTAGTAATTTGAGTGCCTGACCTTTGTTGCGAACCATATGATTCATTAACAAGTATCAACATTGTGAATACACACATTAAAATGTTTGTAAGACATTTTCTTGCGCCAGATTGTATTGTTTTGATAGGCCTTTTTGTTCCATCATGCTTTTCTAGCTCCGTCTTGCAGTTTTCGTCACTTTCGTTGCCCGTCGTGTCAATGGGTAGAGGCGAAAGTTTCACTATGGGTCGTTTAATGACTCCAGTTTGGGTTTTCACCGTGGTCACTCGAACATAACCATCAGGACCGGGATGCAGTTCGAGTACGCGCCCCATGGCCCATTTTCCTGGTGGCAAGTTGTTGTCCTTGATTAGGACTATATCGCCTTCCTGGATGTTCTTTTTCGGTTTGTTCCATTTTCCCCTGGTCTGAAGTTGAGTTAGATAGTCACTTGACCAGCTCTTCCAAAATTGGTGCAGCATGTGTTCCGTTAGCTGCCAACGTTGACGTAGGTTGACGTTCTTGTTGAGGATATGAATAAATCTGACTCGCTTGGATTTTACTAGATTTAATTAAGATTATTTCAGTTACAAATATACTTCTAAAAATAGATCGCACTGTGTGGTACGTCTGCTGATGACCACATCTGTTGGCGAGTCGGCGAGTAGTGGTGGAGGGCGGTGGCACGGCCGTTGTCTCGATCAGCTGTGTGACCCTTCCACCCGCGCGTCCCCCTCCGCTGCTGGTACACGCATATGATGCGTGAACATCCTCCGGGGCGTTGAAAGCCTTAGCTTTCAAGAAGAAGACGAGATAGGGAGCCTGGAAGCGGCCCTCTCTGCTTCGTTGTCATCTTTGGATTCTGAAGTTGGCAAAAGACATAGCTTATTGATAGCCCTTCGTATAATGCCCCTTGACGTACTGACGTCAGCTACCCTACTGACGCCGTCGGCCCCTGGATAGAGGCGACACACGCGCCCTAGCCGCCATTGTAAAGGCGGTAGGTTGTCTTCCTTCAGTATAACCACGTCCCCGCTGGTGAGTCCTTGTTGTCCAGTGCGCCATTTGGTGCGCTGCTGCAGCTCAGAGATGTACTCCAGGCGCCATCTCTCCCAGAAGTGCTGCCTTATCTTCTCCAGCAGCTCGTATCTATTGGGTCTGGTAGCGGTGATGGGCTTCGTTGGAATAGACATGAGTGGTCTCCCAATTAGGAAGTGGCCTGGGGTCAAAGGAGAAGGATCAGTACAATTGGACGAGAGAGGAGTCAGCGGCCGTGAATTCAGGATGGCTTCAATCTGTGTGAACAGCGTTGCTAGCTCCTCAAACGTCAAAGCAGCCTATCCAGCTACACGTTTTAAATGGAATTTAGCTGATTTAATTCCAGCCTCAAATATTCCGCCGAAGTGGGGAGAGTAAGCGGGACTAAATATAAATTTGATGCCTTCTGAAGTGGCATAATCACTGACGGGCTGGCGGCTGGATCTAAGCAGCTTACCTAATTCATTGTTGGCACCTACGAAATTCCTGCCGTTGTCGCAAAAGATCTCATGACATTTTCCTCTGCGTGACACGAATCGTCTTAGGCATAAAATAAAGGCTTGCGTACTCAGTTCACTCACAAGTTCCAAGTGTATTGCCTTTGTACTAAGGCATACGAATAAGCACAGGTAACATTTACTAATTCGGTTACCACGACCTTTACGGTTACTTATCATGAACGGTCCAGCAAAGTCAACTCCACACGAGTAGAAAGGGAAACAAGCATTAGTACGCGCTTCCGGTAAATGACCCATTATTGGTTGCACCGTATTCGCTCGCAAACGAACACAAATAATACACTGTCTAACTACTTGCCGCGCTAAGCATCTACCCCCAATAGGCCAGTACTTATCACGCACTGATGCTAACAGTAGCTGTTGACCTGCGTGGAACAAACGTATGTGTTCATTAATCATTATTAGTTTGGTTAAATGATGTTTTGAATTTAATATTATAGGGTGTTTCTTATCAAAGTTATATTTTGAGTTTTCTAAACGACCACCCACACGAATAATGTCATTTGAATCTATGAATGGACTTAACTGTAATAATTTATTTTTTTGTGGTAGTGTTTTTCCTTGTTTTAGTAACCCAATTTCAAACGAAAATGATTGTAGCTGACCGAATTTAATTAATAGCATAACTGAATCATTAATTTCATCCGAGTTTATAGGGCCTGAGTACCTTTGTTTATTTTTATTACAGTTGTTTACAAAACGCAGAACATACGCAAATAGTCTACTTAATTTATTGAAATTGGAGTACTTATTGAAATCTATAAATAAACTATTGTCAACAGAGTTGTTTGCTGCAGATAGTAACGAATGTACCTTTAACTCAGGTAATTTTTGAGCTACGAACGAATTCTGTGGCCATTCTAAACGTTCCTTCTTTAGGAAAGAAGGACCTTCCCACCACAAAGAAGAAGATGAAAGATCCTGGGGTTCAACTCCCCTTGAAGCCAAGTCAGCTGGGTTCATATTCGTAGGTACATGTTTGTGTTCGAAACCATTAGTTAACTCGTTAATTTCATTAACCCTGTTGCAGACAAAAATTTTAAGATTTCTTACATCTGTTTTCAACCATCCTAAAACCACTGTTGAATCAGTCCAAATGGTTTTATAACTTATATTAAATCGCAATGACTGCAGAACTTTATCACATAATCTAGCTCCCAGCAAGGTACCAAGTAATTCCAACTTTGGTATAGTCATGGGCTTTAAAGGTGCAACTCTTGCCTTTGCGCACAAAAGTCTTACTGTAACCTCATTTTTGTCATTTTTGGAACGTAAGTATACACAGGAGGCATATGCTTTCTGTGACGCATCGACAAAACAATGCAATTCTATGGATACCGGAAAATTACAAAGTACATTTCTGCTTATTTTAATATTAGAAAGGTAGTGTAAATTAGACATGAATTTAAACCACGTATTTAATAGGTTTTGTGGTATAGGCTCCTCCCAATTTAACTTGATGACCCATAATTGCTGCAAAAATATTTTTGTACTGATAATGCATGCACAAATTAATCCTAAAGGATCAAATATTTTACAAATGGTAGCTATAACGACCTTTTTTGTGATAATTTGCGGTGGTGATTCGACCTTTGAGGGAAACTCAATAATGTCTAGTTTTGGAGAATAATTCAAACCTAGCACACTGGATTCTTTAGTTAAAGCTACCGGGTCGAACATAGCATCATCAACACCAAATGCCTGTAAACAGTTAGTACGAATCTTTCTTAAGGGGAAGCATGCTGAATCTAAAATTTTCTTAACATTTTTATATATATGCTGTAATTCACTTTCACTTTCCGCCCCCGTGTTCAAGTCATCTATATAAAAGTCACTTTTGATAATGTTTGCGATAGTTTCGTCTTTACACTCTTTAGCTAATTGTAATAAACATCTGGTACTCAAAAACGGAGCGCTGGCCAACCCATACGTTACTGTATTTAACTGTAACACTTTTAAATTACTATTATTATCGGGTTCCGTACAAGATGAATCCCTCCACAGAATTAACTGAAGGTGACGTTGAGAAGTATGCAAAGCCGTTTGTCGGTACATTTTCTCAATATCTCCTAAGAGAACGAACCTATGCCCGCGAAAGCGTAACAAAATTGAGAATAAGTCGGACTGCACAACTGGACCTACAGCCTGTATGTCATTTAATGACTTACCAGAGGAAGTTTTGGCTGAGGCGTCGAATACCACTCTCAATTTTGTCGTTTCACTCTTCTCGCGAATTACGCAGTGATGCGGGAGGTAATTACCAAATTCTGGGCGATTTATTTCACTCAAATGACCTAACTCTTTATATTCATCTATAAATTTAGTGTATGACTCCTTAAGTTTTGGATTTTTATTTAATTTTAATTCTAAATTCAAGAAACGTTTCTTAGCCAGATAATATGAATCGCCAAGACTAGTTTCTGGTTCTTTTAACGGCATACGGACACAAAACCGACCGTCAGGTAAGCGGCTCGTGTTTTCCATAAAATCAATTTCGCAAAACTGTTCCTCTAATGAATTTGTTCTTTTCTCTGTAGGCAGTTCTTCAATCTCCCAAAATTTCTTAAGGGAATTATCAATATTTGATAAATGATTGAAATAACAATAGACCTTAGGCTTGGATTGACTAATACCGACTGGGCCGGCTATCAACCATCCCAATTGTGATTCTTGTAAAGTAGGTTTGTTAGACCCTAGCTTAATTTGATTTGTCCCAATAATGTTCCAAAATATATCAGCCCCCAACAGTACATCAATAGTGGCAGGCTGGAAAAACTTTGGATCCGCTAGCTGTAAACCGCAGGGAATATTTAATTCTCGGACGTCTATTTCGACGCTGGGTAAAATACCTGTTATCGTTGGCACCAATAAACAAGATACCTGAGTACTATAAGTAGTTGAACAAGAATGAAGTTTCACTATACACTTTCCTAAAATGTTAGTTTTAATATTATTAAGCCCACATACATTTAAGGTTTCACTAGAGTTCTTATTTAACCCTAATTTCTCTCGCATAACATCTGTTAAAAATGACGATTGACTGCCAGTGTCTAACAATGCTCGAGCCTTAACCTTTTTATTTTTTATCTCATTAACAATTTCTACCTGCGCCGTACACAACAACGTATGAGTCATCGTCGTAGCTGATAATGTTACCGGCTCATTGAGTGGACTTTGTGCACTTTGTTCTACGCAAGAATTATTATTGTTATTTTTATGGATCAAAGTGTTATGCTTCCCTTTACATATCTGGCAAGAACCCTTCAAACGACACTGATAACTGTTATGCCCACTACGTAAGCATTTAGTGCATAGTTTTAACTTATTCACTTCGCGAATTCTATCGTCGTAGTTCATTTGTTTGAACTTCGGACATTCATGAACAAAATGATTCTGATTACAAATTACGCATTGATTTTTTCCGGTACTCAAATCCGAAGCAGCTAAGAAAGATCTCACTGGTTTATTATTTTGAGAGTTCGTCTTATCATATTCCGGTTTTTGAGATCTATTAAAGTGGGTAGAATAGAATAGAATAGAATAGAATATACTTTATTGTACACCAAAAAAAAGAAATAACACATATTATACAGCAACTTAATACTATGGGTACAAAGGCGGTCTTATCGCTGACAGCGATATCTACCAGACAACCTTTGGATGGACTAAAGAACTTAAGATAAAAATAGGGGGTAGGGTGTACTGTTATATTAAAAAAAATATATATATTAATACATACAAATTATATAGCTATATAAAATACTATACACAAACTTACAAATATATATACATACATAATTTTACATTTAAAAAATAATAATTAAAGAATGGTTGAACAAAGATTGGAAATAAAAAATAAAAAAAAATGGAAGAAACAGAAAAGCATTAAGGTTGAACTAGTCAACGGCACGAACTATTAGGGGGCGGAGTTAAAATATTTTCTGTCTCATCCGACATCACGCACGAAAGAGATAGACGCTGTGATGAGCAGTAAGAAGCTATTTCGCATACGTAGGTATACACACTCATAACGCTGTGTGACGCATACATGCGCAATTTCATTGAAGAGCGCCGACAGCGGTGTGTGTGCGGTGTCATCGTCGCCGCCCGGTGGCGCGAATGCAATTCATGTTATGACAACATAAACTCATACAAATAGATGTTAGAACTAAGGATTCTCACTGTGTGTAACGTAATTAGAAGGCACTCAATTTACTTGTTACTATGCACCTATATTTACCCGCGACTATGCCAACTTGACAATAAAATCTTTTGCGAAAATGTAAATTTACTTATGTATTGTTATTATCAACAAGTAATTTTTTTGATTTGTCTTCTAAATTATTTTTGGCGGCGGCGACGACCGCGCAGCGGGAGCAACTTGCCGCTTGCGCGCTTATTGAACCTTATGCCCTTAGTTATAAGAATGAAAATTGTTCGAGCGCCAAGTCGGTAGATTTTACGTCGGCAGAGCGGGGTGCCAGGGCTTTGCTGACTGTAGGTATCGTACCAGCGCGTGCGGAAAGCTAGGCTCTATACGCACGGGTGGAGGTCATGTTTTTATATTTTATTGCAGGTGGTGCAAAAATTACAATTTATGTTAAATAGGTATTTACTTACCTTAGCCACAGATTACTAAATAGTTACTTCGTAACCTTAGCTAGTTAGCTATAACCTATAGGCGACACCCCATAAGTAGGAGGTATTCATACCAGCCACAGTCAGGATAACTGCTTTTTCGACGGCGCCAATTTGATGTGAGACTTGTTTTCTAGGTACTTAGGTTCATCAAATAAAAAATAATGTTATTTTGTAAATTGTTTATTGATTGTTTGTTTACACACAAGTATAATAGTTTTGTTAGTTACAACAGGTTGATAATATTCTCTTTGTTATCACAATACAAAGAAATATTCTCTTTGTTCTTAGAGGTGTGCTTCAAATGATTCAAAGAAATAAAACTTACACATTTTTCTCCCTTTTACTTTCCACTACTTTGTGCGAGCGACACTTGCCCATAGGCTGGTATTTTTGCCCATACGCTTATCCTTATTTGGCACTGTAACACAAAAGATTATTCTGTATGTTAGTTTTATATACCTAGTTCTTATTATTCTGTAAGAAATCAAACCTAATAAATATACTATAATACCTAAGATAGCAAAATTAGGTACTTACTACTATTTTATTTAGTACGTTTCAAATAAGAATAGGAACCGCAATGATTTTTAGCAATTTATAACCAACCAAAATTCAAATTATTTTTAATTCAAAGTTGTTTGTAGGTATAACAAAAAAACAACTTTTTTGCTGCTTTACCTAACTGGTTCGATTCGATAGCTATGACGTCACATTATGGCGCGAAGGCCGTCCTATTCTTAGTTGAAACGCATAGTAGTAGGCATCTAGGTAGGTATTAGGTACTATTTCATGTCATAAAGTAACAGTAAGTAGCTTCGGGTGGTCGAGCCGAGCTTGTGAGTGTCGGCGCGCATAGTAGGTAAAAAAATTGCTTCCTTTTGTTTTGTCCGCCGCTGACGCCGAGCCGATATAACAGATAGGTATCTACATAATTATGAACTTTCGATTTATGTAGGCACGACTATTGAAAATCGTAAAACTACTCTAATTGGCATCTAATAACCTAAATACCTATATAATTCTATGTAAGTGAACAAATATGTACAACAGAACTCTTCAATAAACAGCGGCAAATCTCTCGGGATTGCTGCAACCGTACCTATACAAAGAAAAGAAAGAAAAATATTTATTTGTGACCCGCACAGGAGACAAGCCGGTACGCTCCAAAGGGGTACGCATATATACAGTTCACCCTGGTAGGTACACTTTCATTGCACCAGTTATGTTAGTTTTATGTTATTCAGGTAATCTAATCAAGCATGAATTTGAGCATTGTAGGCTCAGATTTTCTCTTATCTGAGACTATAGGTATGAAATTGCTCTTTATGTACCAGAACTAAAATTAGAAAAATAAAAAACGAGGAAACAAAAACAAGAACACAGATTTCCGAAATTGAAGTTTGTACCTAGTGTTTTTATTTGGAAGTCGGTAGTATTTATTTGTAAAAAAGATTAACTAAATAAAGATGAAGATAGGTATACCTAAACTCCATTTGCGATAACAATAGACATTTAAATTAGCCCATTTTACAGCCCGTTCAACCGATTTTGACTTCTATTGCGTTTGTGATACGACAAATGGTACCTGTAGTAAACAATTGGTTTTGGTAACAGGTTTATGCTTTTTATGTCATCCTTATGTTTACGGGATAAAACTCAAAATCGGTTGAACGGACTGTAAAAAGATTTGGAAACATGTGTAATGTTATTTCAAATAATGGAGTATAGTAGTTTATAATTCTAAAATTTTATAAATGCGCGTGAAACATTACAAATACAAGTCTGTGTTTAGGTATAAAAGTCATGTCAAGCGCCCTCATGAATTGTACAAACTAAATTCGATAAAAGATTCAACTTACCCATTGTTACTTGAATTGCTGAAAATATCTTCAATTCACTTCACTGACGCAACAAGTTCAAATTCAAACGCTATGTAAATCACTATGAAATCAGAATCCTAAGTCCAAACCCAGGGTCAGTAAAATTTGGGATCAACACAAAACATAAAGGAATATCAGAATCCAAAGTTCAAGCCAGAGAGGTCAATGTTACAAAATATTATACGAATTCGTTATCGCCGATATCACAATATCAGTTACCTTTATACACAGCACGCGCGTAATTACGGTGACGTACCTATGCAGCAGCCTATAGTAGAGGCCCTGCGGGGCATAAGGGTGCGGGCGCCGGGCGGCAGCTAAACTAGTGTGTGTGTGTAGGTGTCTACGCGCCGCACGCGCCACCCCTCCGCCCCACTGACCGGGGAGGAAATTTGTAGCGAGATGCATGATGATTTAGAACGAAAACGAGCGCGCAAAATTTTATAGAAAGACCTTTGGGAGTCTAGATATCATACAAAAACGACTAAATGTATCTGTTCAAAATAAAATTATTTGCATTGTTGAACTACTAATCTATCCCTGTATGGAGCCCGTTTTTTAATTTTCTGTCTTCTTATGGTATTTATTTGCGCCCAAAGATGCGGTAAAATTAGTGCCGAAATATGGAACTTTCGACGCTCATAACTTTTAAATGCTTTTTTATTTTAGTTTTTTGGTTCCATACAGGACTAGATAATGATGAGACAAATTGATATCATTTTTTATTTTGAACGAACATCGTCAAACAGTGGAGTAATCTCTAGACTACGTTTGTATGGAAGAATTTTTTACTAGTGTACCCTTAAAGACAAAGGAAATGATTCTTGACAAGATTTTTAAAAGATGCTAGTGACTGGGCTTGTCTTACTGACATCGGCAAGTCATTCCACAATCGAACAGCCTGGACCGTGAACGATTTACTGTAGAACTTAGTAGAATGAGCAGGCATCAAAAGTCTCAAATTCTCCGATGATCTCAAGTGTCTAGAATGTGTGTCATGAAGGAACTTAAAGCGTTCTTTGAGATAAAAGGGGGTTGTAGGAATAAACAGAACACTGTAGAGTAACGATAAAATGTGGGCATTCCGGCGAAGGCGGATTGGCAGCCACTTGAGCTTAGTACGAAATTCAGAAACATGGTCATATTTGCGTAAACCAAAAATGAATCTAATGCAAAAGTTTTGGAGTCGCTCAAGCTTATCTAGCTGCACTTCAGTTAGATCTAAATAACTGACATCTGCATAATCGAGGATTGGGAGAAGGAGGGATTGGACAAGCGCAGTTTTGGTGGCAGTTGGAAGAAAATTGCGCAGTCTGCGCAAAGACCCTGCAGACGCAAACACCTTGCGGCTAACCTCCTGCAGCTGAGGACCCCACGAAAAGTCCTTGTCAACTAAAATACCCAGGTCTTTCACTGAGTCGCTGTATGGAATAGCTGAGCCATCAAAAACAATCCGTGGGAGCTGCGACCAGTTAACTCTTGAGCGCAACCTAGGACTGCCGACAACAATGACTTGAGTCTTCGCAGGATTAACCCTGAGACCATGGGCCAAACTCCACTTAGAAATACAACCTAAATCTTTGTTGATCATATTAACTGCCTCCGTCAATTCATCTACCGGAGCTTGAGAAAAAATGTGTAAAACTTTTCCAACGTCGGTAAATCCGATAAACTATTCTTATATTCCTCCCATTTCATACTAGTGGTGGAATCCAACTTTGCTGAGACCATGAATATTAGTAAAACATCCCAGTGCTCGGTAGGAAGCCCTAGAGTGTGCAAAGAACTCAAGTTTTTAGACATGTGATCAATTAAATACCGTAATGCTTTAAACGATTCCCTCAGAATAGGATCGATGCTTAATAATGACTTAAGGTGGTTATTTATTAAAATATTTTTACTGTTGTAACGGTCACATAAAATTTGCCATGCATTCTCATAATTATCAGCGGTAAACTCAATTGATCTTATAACGACAGCGGCACTATTTTCTAAGCTTGATCTGAGATAGTGATATTTGTTAATTAATGGAATCGAGTAGTTTTTATTAACGAGGGAATCGAACGTGTCCCTGAACTCTAACCATTTCAAATAGTTCCCATCAATTTTTGGCAAATTTATAGTAGGTAGCTTTATAGAATTCATGGAATGTGAACATTGGTTTGACATACTTTCATCTTTCACTGATTTTTGCTCTAAATTTGCACATTCAATCAATTCTTTAGCCATGGAAAGAAGGGAAAAGAATTGTGATTCAATAAAATCCCGCTCAGTTAATTGCTCATCTTCATTTGAAGAGAGAAATTCTATGTCCGATTGCATGCCGTTAAAATCTGATAACAATTCTTGAAATTTATCAATCCGTAAAGTTAATTCTTTGATTTGAATACTAGTCATTTTATTCGCGCCCACCTGCGTTAAAATATTTACATAGTCTTTAAACTTTGTTAGTCTACCTTTAATTATGCTACGCTTTTTAACAAGATCCTTCAAACCATCTCTTCCTTCCATAGCTAATTATTGCGAACAATGAATTTAAACAATGAATTAGGCAAGATAATGAAATGATCAAACCAGTTACAACGGTTCCGTCGCACTTTGATCCAACCGCCCTCCCGCAGTCGCCACTCTAGCGCGCGATGGGCTCGCTGACCACAAGCCAAGCACTGGGTACAGCTGAATGGATATTGCTAGACGCGACGTTGGGCTTTTCTTTTGGTTTATCTGGAATTTTGCATAAATGCGTAAAGTAAATAACAAATTTTATGAGAGGGTAGGCGGAATAAATTTCGATAACGGTTAAAAAAAAATGACTATGCAATATTTGAATTATATTTATATATGCTTTCAGATTTATGTAGCTAGGGATGGAACTACTTTATGCATAAGCATGAAACATTATAAAAGAAAAAAAAACATAAGCTGAAACCTTGATTATTTCTGCTAAATGAAGTTTATATTTTAGAAAATGAAATTAGAATACAGTAGGTATAGGCAAGCTCTCACAATAGCCGAAGCGTAAATTATAAAGATAGTACGTGCACTCGAAATGCTATCTTATTGATGCTTTCGGAGCGGCTAGCTGCACACAAATACGAAGTGAAAATATGAGAATTAGTGGATAGGATTATAGGATGCAGGCCAACTTCCCTTGAGTATCCAGCTAGGCGTCCAGCAGTCCTCAGCAAAGTTCTTCACTCCACCAGGGCAGAAGGCAGCATAAGCAGCAATCCGATCCAATCTCCTTTTCGGTTAAAATTCAAATTCGAGTAGCGGTTATCCGTTGTTACTCTTGATCCGTTGAATGCAGTATTCTGTTTATATCGAAGACGGTCGCCAATTGTTGAGGATATGAATAAATCTGACTCGCTTGGATTTTACTAGATTTAATTAAGATTATTTCAGTTACAAATATACTTCTAAAAATAGATCGCACTGTGTGGTACGTCTGCTGATGACCACATCTGTTGGCGAGTCGGCGAGTAGTGGTGGAGGGCGGTGGCGCGGCCGTTGTCTCGATCAGCTGTGTGACCCTTCCACCCGCGCGTCCCCCTCCGCTGCTGGTACACGCATATGATGCGTGAACAGTACTTTTCGTCAGAGTGGCTTGAGATTGGAAGTGACATCGTGGGGCTTCCAGTGAGGAAATGACCGGGTGTTAGGTAATTCTGAAATTCCTCGGGATCTTCAGTGAGCGGGCAAAGGGGTCTTGAGTTCATACAGGCTTCTATTTTTGCCAGTAGAGTAGTAAACTTCTCGAAAGTAAGTTTTTGATCTCCCAGTACCCGGTGAAGATGATGTTTCATCGATTTAACGGCCGCTTCCCATAAACCTCCAGCGCTCGGCCATGCAGGAGCGTTGAAGTGCCATTCTACCTCCATTTTACCGATCTCATGGAAGAACACCGGCGAGAGCTCTTGTTGGAACTGTTGATATTCATTGCGCAACATCTTTGAAGCTCCAATGAAGTTAGTGCCACAGTCTGAGTATACGTGTTGAGGTGTACCGCGTCTAGCGCACATGCGCTGGAAAGCGGCGATGAATGTTTCGGTGCGTAAGTCAGACACCAGTTCAATGTGCACTGCTTTAGTAGCCATGCACACAAATACAGCGATGTATCCTTTTGTGGTTTTTACTCCCCTTCCCTTGTTCAGTTTGACATACACGTGTCCAGTGAAGTCTACCCCAGTATGTGTAAAAGGTCGGGATGGGGTTGCTCTTTGTTGAGGTAAATCCGCCATAAGCTGGTAGCTATCGGTTGGTTTATAGCGGTGACATCGCACGCAATGTCGCAGTTGAGTTTTCACAGCTCTGTTGCTTCCAACAATCCAGTAGCGCTGTCGGATTTGAGCCAATGTCAGCCGCGCACCTCCATGAAGTGTTTTCAGATGCGCTTGTTCGATTATGAGCTGAGTTAGTCGTCCCTTTCGTGGAAGGATTATCGGGTGCTTCATCTCGAAGGGCAAGTCAGAGTTCTTCAGTCTTCCACCGACTCTTATAATCCCTTTTTCATCCATGTAGGGGTTAAGTTTGTATATAGTACTCTTGTTGTTTACAGTTCCATTTGCCTTAAGTTGTTTACATTCATTTTGCAACTCTGTAGTTTGCGCATATGTAATTATTCGGTCAGCTGCTGACTTGAGTTCGCTGACTGTAAGGTAGGTGGTTTCAGGTTTCATCTTGGAGCGTGCCGTCGCGATAAAGCGCAGCACCTGAGCCGTTACTCGAATTACTTGCATCAATGAACTATGTTTGTGTAACAGGATATTTATAAAATGTTAATTGTTTTTTGATGCCTCTTCTAAGGTTGCCGCTGCTAAGTTGATCCTTTCCTGGTTGGTTGTAAACAAACATGTGGAGTTTTTCATGAGGTCTGATTCTTCTTCTTCCTCTATCAGGAAAGCCGGACCATTCCACCAGAGCTCGAAGTTTATGAGTTTACTCGGCATCATTCCTCTAGATGCACAGTCAGCAGGGTTTTGTGCCGATTTTACGTAGCGCCACTTGTCAGAAGGAATGACTTGTTTTATTTTCTCAACTCTGTTGGACACGTATCTATCCCATCTTGATGCATCTCCCTGCAGCCATGCTAAGACCACTTGAGAGTCACACCATGCTTGTACGGACAAAGTGTATCCAGATAGAGCTGCAGCAGTTTTTGCCATAAGTTTAGACAGCAGTAGTGCACCACATAGTTCCAATCGGGGCAACGTAGTTTTTTGTGATAGAGGCGCAACCCTTGTTTTAGCGACAAGTAAAGTTACAGTCGGTGTATCTTTCTCGTTCCTGACTCGGCTGTATATGACACAGGCGTACGCCTTTTCACTTGCGTCGCAGAATCCCAGTAACTCTATTGATTGTCGTGCCTCAATCCATCTGTTTAGTTTGATTTTTCTTGCATCTGGAAGTTCAGTTTTCATTTTGACCCACTCGTTTAGTATGCCACTCGGTAGTTCTTCATCCCATGCAAGTTTGCTGTTCCATACCCTTTGAAATAATAATTTTGCCGACACTGTTATGGGAGCCAACCAGCCCAAAGGATCGTATAGTTTTGATATTTCGGACAGTAAGTGCCTTTTCGTGGTCCGACCCTTTGATTTTTCTTCCAGACTCCAGTTAAACATGAACGTGTCGAGGTTTGGGTTCCAGCCGAGTCCGAGCGTTTTAGTTGAGTCCTCAGTTTTGAAATCAAATATTCCTTTAGTTGATATTTGATCCTCATCTAAACTCTCTAGCAGTGCGGGGTGGTTAGCTGTCCACTTACGTAAGTTCATGCCGCCGCCGTTTAGTAGGTTGATAAGGGAACTCTGTAGGTCTTTTGCTTTTTCTAGACAGTAGTGACCGCTAATTACGTCATCCACGTAGAACTCGTTGAGCAGGATCTTGGCGGCATCTGGATATTTGTGACCGTCATCCAGGGCTAACTGTTTCAAAGTTCTCATGGCCAGCCATGGTGCGGACTTGGTTCCATATGTCACGGTGCAAAGTTGATATTCTTGTAATCTTTCAGCAGGAGAGTTACGCCATATTATCTTCTGTAGTGGTTGTTGATCTTCAGCTATCCAGATGCATCGGTACATCTTCTCTATGTCAGCGGTGAAAGCGTACTTGTAGGTCCTCCACTTTAGTATAAGGTTTTGAATGTCCTTCTGTAGATTTGGACCCTTTTCCATTAAGCTATTTAAGCTGTGCCCTGTTGTTGTCCTTTGCGAGGCGTTAAAAACAACTCTTAGTTTGGTCGTAGTTGATTGTTCTCGCAAAACACCATGATGTGGAAGGTAGCATTCAGGGACGGTAGTTGATGGTGGAGATGCCGGCTTCATATGCTGTAGTTGCATATATTCTCTGATGAAGTCCCGATACATTGTTGCAAGTTTGTTGTTCTTCTCCAGGCGTTTTTCTAATTGAAGAAATTGCGAGACAGCGATTGACCTTGATTTCCCGAGTTTGTCTTGCAACTCGGGGCTCGTCGGCATCTTGACAATGTATTTGTTGTCTGCATCTCGTTGTACTGTCCTGCTGTAGTATTCTTCACACTGATCATCTTTCGGCATCATGTCATGGTTGCTGCTAGTTATGTCTTCGTTCTCCCAGAATTTAGTCAATTCGCTTAGGTCGACCAGTGTCATGTGACAGTTGAAAGTTTTCAGTTTGCCACATAGGATCCAGCCTAAGTGCGTTTGTTGCGCTACAGGAGACTGTTGACTGCCTTTCAAGACCCCGTCGAGGATGATGTCGGAATACACGTCTGCCCCAAGTAGTAGATCTATAGGGCTTGATACGTTGAATTCCGGATCAGCAAGATTCAGATTTTCTATGTGCGGCCAGTTAGCCTTCTCGAACGATGAGTTAGGTAAATTGTTCGTAAGTTTGCTTAAGATAAGTGCCTGTGTTTCGAATGCATAGTCCGAGTGAATAGACTTGCAGGTAAGTTGAAGCCGCCCTTTGCAGCTTCCAGGTGCTGCTCCTACTCCCGTTATAGTTGCATTCAGCCGTTTCCTTGGTAGTCGTAGCATCTGTGCGGCGTTCTCAGTTATTAAGTTAACTTGCGAGCCTTGGTCTAGTAGTGCTCGAAGCGTTATATAGTCTCCGTTAGCAGATTTTATCTTAAGCTGCACCGTAGTTAGCAAGATCTCCATCTCGTTAGTTGAAACATGGTTGGAAGTTTGTTTACTCGTGGATGTGCTTAGTCGTTGACCTGGATTTTTGTTGTTTCTTTCTGTATTCGACGAGTTGGTCATATTTCCCTTGTCAGCGTTGTGCAATAAGGTGTGATGCTTCCTATTGCATTCTTTGCATGTTTTTGATGATGCGCAGTTTGTGTTGCCATGACTGTATAGGCAGTTTTTACACACGTGCAATTTCGAAACTGTGTCATTCCGTTGAAATGAGTCCATGTTGATGAACTTTGGGCAGTTCATCAGCACGTGATTTCCGTCACAGTTAGGGCAATGACCGTATGCCGTATGGTATGTTTTCTTGAAGGATTTTTGCTGGTCGTAGTTGTGCAGTCTTGCAGGATGATGTTTGTTGAATGCCCTAGTCGCGACCTGCTGGCGTTGGTTAGGTGCTTCCTTTTTCGTGTTCTTCATGGTTTCGTAAGCCATGAATTTGTTTTCCAGGAAGTCTAACAGCTCGTTCAAGTTTGGCACATCCCTCGGATCCCGCAGCTCCTTTGTGTACTCGCCGTATGAAGTAGTGTCGAGTTTCTGCGACATCAAGTGTACTATAATTGGGTCCCAAGTTGCGATGTCTAAACCGATGTTTGCTAGTACGTTCATACATTCTGTTATAACGTCATGCATCTTCTTGAGGTTGAAGCTGTCGGGTTGTTGGATGACGGGCAGGTTGAGCATGATGTTTAGAAATGACGTGCATTGCAGTCTCCGATTGTCGAAGCGCTGAGTCAGTATCTCCCAACAAGATGTGTAGTTTTCTGCACTGATACTCAAATGTTGCACCAATCGTTCAGCTTCGCCTCTCAACCTCGTTTTCAGATGTTGCATCTTTTGCGCTTTGTTAATCCTCGGGTTGTTGTGTATGGTTTCCATAAAGAGATCCTTGAAGGCAATCCATTGGGTGTAGTTACCCGAGAATTCAGGAACCTCAAATTTTGGCGCCGACCTTTCGTAGTGCGCAGTCGACCAAATCTTACGGCTTAAGGTTTTTCTTAGCTCGTCGTACTTCTCTTCAGTAGTGACGAACATGTTGTTGTAGTTAGAGTTGGAGCCTTTAAGTATCGCTTCCAGCTCCCAATGCGTTTTGTCTATAGCATCCCACTTTGACTTCAAGATTGACAAGTGATCGTCAAGTTCCCATTTTTCAGCTATGGCTTCTACATCAATTTTAGCCATAGCCCTATCGATGGCCTTGAAGTTGCATTCCTGTTTAGTCAGCAACGTCTTCGTTTTCTCATCAGGTTCTCCCGACAAGTCTGTTAGGTCGAACTTGACCTTTTCTTCAGTAGTTTGCAACATTTTTGAAATGTCTGCTTTCGTTGCTTCGAACATGTTCTTGGTTTTACCATAGACATCTTCTGCAAAGTAGTGTATGTTTTTATCTTCGATTTCTTGCAACAGTAATGTATGTCGTGCATTGAAATCCATCCATTGAGCTTCTAGCGAGGACAGCCGCTTGTTCAAGTACTCCTGTGTTTTTCTGCTCTTGCTGTCCTTGTTGTAGTTGGTGCATAATGTTTTTATGTTATCAAAACATGTTGATTGTAGCGCTAGCTTATTCATCTTGATTGTAGACGATTGCTTCCTTGTAGTTAACAAAGTAGTTTTCTGAACAGGTTTTGAAGGTCCTTGTGGTCGAAGACTCCTCTAGTAGTTCTTGTTAGTTTCAGTAGTTGAAGACACTTCCCGTAGTTGTAGGCATTCGCTGGAGGAACTTCTAGTAGTCAAAGACTCTCCAGTAGTTAGTTCCAGATTATTGTTCGAAGCTCTCCTAGTTGTCGGAGACACTTACAGTTTTTAGAAAGCTCTCCTAGTTGTCGGAGACACTTCCAGCAGTTGTAGTTAGTTGTTGAAGGCACTTCTAGTTGTTGAAAGCTCCTCCAATAGTTGTAGTTTGGTTCCGGTACTCAATGTGCCTGTACTCTGATTAGGTATGTGCGCCTTCTCAATCCAACTGGGGCGACCCTCTTCTGGGAGACCAGTTGAACCGATTCGCTACCGTAACAAGAGACACAAACACACTAAGATACACAAAGGCTCGAAGGACCATTTAATGTACGGGTTGTAAGTCCGTACACTGATTCGCCGTTAGTTGGTTGGAGAGAAACACGTCACAGTTAGATCCACTAGTTAAATATATTTCAGTTAAGTGACTTCATAATTATGTAAGAGAACTTGAGACTATTTTTATTCATAATTTTGAAAAAAATATGTAACAAAGGCCGGGTAGTACTCTTTATGAAATTTTAAATGACATACATTTTGATTCTCCCTACCCTTGTTTTCCAAAACAATATCTCATAAAACTTTTTATTAGATTCAGGATTTTTTCTACACTAAAATTTAACAACCGAGAATTTAGAAAGGGTAAGAAATTTATAAAAAATTATATAAAAATAAAACACATGAACCTTTTAAAGATTTTATTATTATGTTTTATCTAGATGTATTGCACAATCAGCACCAATTTATAAAAAATATATTTTATAAACGATACAATTTTAAACGGCCACATATAAGTCAGAACATATTCACAGTTCTCAATAACATAGACACAAAAAGTTGTTTTTTTTATTTATAATCAATAGGCTCGCGTTTGACCACTATCTCACCTGATGGTAAGTGATGATGTGGTCGACGGTGGAGCACGCTTGCCTAGAAATAACCTATTCACTCTTGACATAAAGACCCCTAGAATTTTATCGAAGAGGCAGCCCTGCGATTGCTGTGGGATCGCGCGGTGCGAAGCAATCACAACTGTACGCTTGAGCATTTAGGCACATTTTAGCATGCAGTGTTTGCTGACGCAACGGAGTAGGCTATTATAGCAATAGGTATTGGACATTTTCTACTGAGTGAAGGATCTGTTACGTAGTAACTATTAAGTCATCTGTGCTTCTGTGCACATGCGATACACTGGCTGGTAAGCGAATGAGTCTCCTAGGGGTTGGATATCCAAGACCAGAAGACTATAGGCTCTTATCTCCTAGTCTCGTTGTAAAACTCATGAAAAGAGTTTTCTACGAGATTGGGGAGTAGTAAGTTATCTAGGGGAACACAATGGGTCGAAGTGCCCGAGTTATTTCTCGGCCCCTCCATAAGATAAGCTCTACAGAGGCTGCATAGTCTTTGGGTACGTACCCAAGGCATGGAGAGAGTTCAAAGTCACCTTTATGCCGAAGGTGGGCAGACCGGCTTATGAAGAAGCTAAAGCTTACAGTCTGGAGAAGCTGGTAGACAGGTACCTAAGAGAGGGACCACTTAAAGTATTCCCTCTACATAAACTACAGTGCGCCTACAGCCCTGGCAAATCTACGGAAACGGCATTGCAATATGTTGCGAGTCGAGCCGAGGCTGCGCTAGAGGGGCAAACACAGCATGGGGCAGCACGGACAGCATGATATCCGATAAAATACAGCAAATTAGACGAAATAGGCCAGATTTGTGGAATGAAAAATCTTGGCTTTTGCACCACGATAATGCGCCCTCGCACAAGGCCATCATTGTGAACTAATTTTGACCAAAAACTCAACAAATACCATCGAGCAATCACCTTATTCACCAGATATGGCTCCAGCCGACTTTTTTCTTTTTGCTAAACTCAAATTACCACTTCGTGGCACCCGTTTTCATTCGGTAGAAAACATAAAGGAGAATTCGCGGCGAGAACTGAACTCGATGCCGGAGAAAGTGTTTAAAAATGTTTTGATGGTTTGAATTCATTGGCGTAAGTGTACCTATCCTTTCTGAAGGAGCATACTTTGAAGGTGATAAAATAAATTTGAATGAATAACCAACATTTTGTGTTTTATTGATCTTTTCGCGATACTTTCTTGACAGAGTAGTATGTTTTGCTAGACGACATTGAAGAGTCTGTTGATTTGATTAGTGAATAGGTACATAAATAAGTTTGTTTTTCCGCAATCTGACATCCTTCCTGCAAACCATGCTATCAGTCCTCATGGTGATGGGGGCTCCAGAGAACCATTTAGTTCAGTCATAATTCATTATTTGTCAGTACAATGTTCAAACTTACGTAAATCCTAAAAAAAAACAATGGTTCATTGGTTTTGAGGGTTCCAAAGACAACAGCGCTCCTCCCTTATAGTTTCGCTATGTACGCTCAGATCAAATAAAAAGTCAAGATGGAACGTTTACGTTATTTGATCTGAGTATGTACGTCTGTCCGTCCGCAGCTTGGCTCAGAGACTCTTCGTACTAGAAAGCTATAATTTGGCATGGATATACATATTAATAATTTCGACAAAGTGGTAAAATAAAACCAAGAAAAAAAAGTTTTTCGGATACCTCCTATAGACGTAAAGTGGGGATGTTATTATTTTTTTTCTCGTCTATTCCATGGTGTGGGGAATCGTTGGATAGGCCATTCAAAAATATTACGGGACAAAACCATTTTTCGATTCAGATATCCGTTTGCGTAAAATTAAGCTTTAAATTGCAAATTGTTGTTAGATTCAAGTGTTTCCCCTTGCCAGCGAGATGCTTTTGGTTATGTGAAAATAAACACGGCAGTAGTATATATAATATAACGAAATTAAAAGGATAACTATCACAGCTAAGTAGGCTTTAGAAGTTTACGATTAATAGTCGGCCAACTTATAAAATGTACTTGGACAAACTTTGTACAAATGCCATTGAAAAATTACTTAAATAACGTTGTTAGCTGTGTAAAACAGGTAGTAAATATATGCTTATGACCCATGTAAAAATATACAAAAATAAAATCATAACTTCCTTAATAATAATGATTTCTATTATAACTTTATTTCTATCAAGTATCTTGACTTAGCACACGAGGTTGTCGACATGTGGAATGTGGCCTCGGCGATCATTGTGCCGATTGTCGTTACGGCCAACGGCCTGATGGCCAAGAGCCTCGACGAACATCTGTCGAGGCTGTCATTGGCTGGTTGGATCAAGGGTCTGATACAGAAGGCAGTACTCCTCGATACGGCTCGCATTGTGAGCAGGTTTCTGTCTCAAGAGCCCTAACCACCGGTAGCTTGGACCCTGTTCCCGATACCGGATGGCCTCTTCTTTTTATATTTTTAAATGATATTAAGTTTTCCTTTTTTTTAATATTTAAAATGTAATAAATAAGAAAGAAGATAAATAAAGGAAATAATGATTTCTAAATTAATAATGTTTAAGCTCGAATAACGCATATGATTTCTAAATTAATAATGTTTAAGCTCTAATAACGCATTGGAGTCGTTGGGAGTACCGGCCCGCACAGCGCATGCGCGCGGGGGCGTCTATTTTGTGTTAGTGTAGAACTATTTTCGACGTTTTGTAATCTAAAAACAAACTAGATTCGATTGCCAAGCAAATGCCGCTACCCGACCATAGATGGCGAGATTCTCAGTGGTCTTAATTATAAATTTAACTGCGTTTTTTGACATTCGCGTCATAGGTCGATAGTTACTAGAATTAACCAAGGTCACATATATAACACATTGTATTTTTAATAACACTTATATATTATACTTATACACTCAATATCTATAGATACCCGATTTCTTAATTCAAAAAATAAGACTTTGAATTTTTTATTTGAAGGCTTATAATTTTTTTATAAATAAAATCAATTTGAAATTATGTACTAATTTAATTATGCTCATTGAGGCGGGCGGGCCTTTTTATAATATTATCTTATAGAAATATTAAAATACTTATTATATTGTGTCGGTATCCATCTATTAAGTCAATATCCGACCCGACTACAACATTAATTGAGTAGCGAAGAACTCTCGAGAACGAAATAGTGTATACAATTATTTTTTTCAAATTCCGTAAGAAAAAGAAACAATGAGCGTGCGTGCCTGTTTGCGATGATCCAGGAACGAACCATACCATTCCCCATGGCTCTAACGCACGCTTTCGCAATTGACGACCTTGATATATATTATTTATTGCAGCTTATTTGCGTTGGTTGTTTGTTCATATCAATGAAAATTTGATTTTACGTTTTAGTTGTTAAGTAGGTTGTTTGAAAATACTCATACTAAAAATATTGGTACTATTTTTTCGAACTTCACTTGTGAAGTTTATTTATTTATTTATTATTTGGCTTTTTAACACTGAGTGCACTGTTACTTTATAAATTTGTACATTTCAAACTTAAGTCTAAGTGCCTCATCACTTAAAGAAAAACACAGCATGCACTAAATTATGCGGAGATAAATACAGAATTTATTAATTAAAAACAATAAAAAAACTATTAAAAGCTAAATTGATTGCAATAAATTAAATTAAGTAACATCAATTAAATCAAATTAAATTAGAACAGATTAAATTGAATTAGAATAAATTAAATTAGAATAGATTAGATTAAATTAAATTAAATGAAATCAAATTAGATTAAATTAAATTAGTATACATTTTATTATTTATGTAAGATTAGGTACTAGAGATACCCACTAAATGGCAAGTCTGATCTAGCAAAACAACTTTGTAGGCTGGCAGTAGTTTCAAACCCGTAATGTTATATTTATGTTTAGTATAAGTAGCTTTTAGTATAGAGTATCGTTTAAGGTACAATGGGGTTGACGTATCCTTGTGGATAAAAACCCCCAAACTAATAATAAAGATTAAAAAACAAAAAAAAAAAAAGCGCGACTTTTTTTAGAGCAGGTACAGAAGAGTTAAATAGGTCAATATCGCCTTCGTGCTCTTTGTATACAGCATACACTCTTGATAGTGGACAGTATTGCCTCAAGTTGGTGTGACATCTTGGCATGCAGAAAAGTCTCCTATTAGAACTTCTTGGCAGATTACGTGGCACGTAGAATAATACCCTGCTAAGCAAATCCGGACAGTTCAGAGAGCCTGTTACTAATTTCTTAAGCAAAACCAAATCCAACATATGCCTGCGTTTCTCCAGCGACACCATCCCAAAATACTTCAGTCTCTCTTGGTACGAGTTGAGCTTTTTACCCATATTATTAGTATAGGTAAGATGCCATAAGAACCGTTTTTGTAGCCGTTCAATGCGCTTGATATGGACCTTTTACTCAGGTGACCAGACCAAGTTGAATTTTATTACTCCTACTTCAGTTACCATCGTCCTATGTGGGCCCGTTTTTAGACTTTTTGAGCCTCCGAAACCGTTTTAATGTTCATGTAACAACAAAAAACCCCTCTTCTTAGGAACCCTATTAAAGCGCGTGGCCCGACACGCACTTGGCCAGTTTTTATTTTCATTTTACCTACAAAATCACTCATGCGTCTATGTACAATTATTATTATTATTTATTTGTCTCAGATATGTAATCCATAGCACAGATGACTTAATAGTTACTACGTAACAGATCCTTCACTCAGTAGAAAATGTCCAATACCTATTGCTATAATAGCCTACTCCGTTGCGTCAGCAAACACTTCATGCTAAAATGTGCCTAAATGCTCAAGCGTACAGTTGTGATTGCTTCGCACCGCGCGATCCCACAGCAAACGCAGGGCTGCCTCTTCGATAAAATTCTAGGGGTCTTTATGTCAAGAGTGAATAGGTTATTTCTAGGCAGGCGTGCTCCACCGTCGACCACATCATCACTTACCATCAGGTGAGATAGTGGTCAAGCGTGAGTCTATTGATTATAAAAAAAAAACAACTTTTTGTGTCTATGTTATTGAGAACTGTGAATATGTTCTGACTTATATGTGGCAGTTTAAAATTGTATCGTTTATAAAATATTTTTTTATAAATTGGTGCTGATTGTGCAATACATCTAGATAAAACATAATTATAGACGTCAATGTGTAGGTAAATTATTAAAATCTTTAAAAGTTACATCTGTTTTATTTTTATATAATTTTTTATAAATTTCTTACCCTTTCTAAATTCTCGGTTGTTAAATTTTAGTGTAGAAAAAATCCTGAATCTAATAAAAAGTTTTATGAGATATTGTTTTGGAAAACAAGGGCAGGGAGAATCAAAATGTATGTCATTTAAAATTTCATAAAGAGTTACTACCCGGCCTTTGTTTCATATTTTTTTCAAAATTATGAATAAAAATAGTCTCAAGTTCTCTTACATAATTATGAAACGCATCTGTTGGCACTTTTAACTTTCCGTAAAAAGACGATGTTTTGTTGAATGCTTTAAAATGGATAAACAATCTATTCGTAGATTCATTTAAATCGGGAATGTTCTGTAATTCAGCAACAAAGTCAGGACAGGTATGCTTCTTGCTACATTTAAAAAGTAAATAACCCGATATATATGTTAAGGCGTTATCAGTTGGCAAGTCGAAGCGGTAATCAGTTTCACCACTTAAATTCAAAAGCGAAGGTATACTGCGGCGCGAGCTATCTGCATGTCTCTGTGGTCTCAAACATCCATCGTTTTGTTGAGACAGGTCGCCGCGCCGCGGGGTGCAAGTTGAAAGCCTCCACGCGGCGCACCCTGGGCAACGTCGGCTCCAACTGCCCACCCGCGTTGAGTGGACAGTTGGGGCGGGCGGCTAATTTCAACACACGAGGAAAGGTCACGGTTCCAAACACAGATCATCATCCCTGATGGTCTGTGAAGGGAACCGGGCTAGAGGCGGGACGGGTAGTCCGTCGCTGCGGTGTCCATCTAACGCCTACTCCCCCCCTCTGCTGACAGAGGGTAGGTCGAGTGGGCGTATAATAGAGATGGAGCCCAATCCCAAGGTCAAGCGTGCCGAGGGGATGTATGGCCGGAGGGTTAATATCCGGTCCCTAGCGCGGGAAAGGGACCTCACCCTAAAAAAAAAAGGAATAATGGAAGAGAGACTAAAGGCAAAAAATCCTCAGGCGGGTACCCTTGTGCAAAGCAAGGGACAGTCCCGCCCCTCTAGGGATCTCCTAGAGGGCAGCCCCATCGTATCTGAGGGGGGCACCAATAGTCTCGCGGGCCGGCAGATCACCGCCGACCTGCGTCAAATGAGCCACGAGCGAGAAAAGGAGCTCCAGGTGAACCTGGAGCAACTGCGCGACGTGGACGCACCACTTGCCGTCGCTGACGGCAACAAGAGCCGAGGAGGCTCAAGTCCCCATGAGGACGTACCTCTTGCCGTCGCCGACGGTAACAGGAGCCGAGGAGGCTCAGGTCCTGCGGACAATTTGTCCGACAAGGACTCGCGCGGTACCTCCAAATTTTGGAGAAAACGTCCGCGCAGCAAAGACCCGGGGTCGCTGGGTCTCTCCTCAAGCGAGGAGAACCTATCGGCCCCGAAGATGTCAACGGGGCGGAGAGGACGAGGTCGCACTGCGGGGGCTGCCAACACTCGGTTGCTGGAACGCGACGTGCGGAGTCGCTTTGTACCTCGGCCGGACACGCCTGCCCCTGCGGAGTGCGTGCAGAGCGACCCTGGGCACATGAGTGCGGACCAGAGCGGTGGCTCCACCACGTCCCTATTAGGGACAAATAAGGCAGAGGCAAATGCCGCAAAACGGGCGCAACGACGGGCTGTCGCGGCTGACGAAGTCAGCGAGTTGGCCCGACAGGCCCGAGAGCGGCGTTTGGCTCGGACGTCTTCTGTTGAAGACATATCGGCGGTGGCGCTCAATCGCCAGGTGATGGACGGGCTAGAAGTCGTCCTGAAGGTTGCTACTAAATCTGGCAACCTGAAGGGCACATTCACCCATGCCCTGAAGCAGGCGGTGAGTGACATCCAGGAGGCAGTTGAGGTCCTCAGTAGCCGCACAACTACGGATGAGACGGCGAAATTGTGGGAGGAGAACCGCCGTCTCCAAACCGAATTGGAGGACCTCAAGCGGCAGTTTGCTGCCCAGAAGGCAACCTCTTCCGTCGCGAGCCCATCGCCGGCTCAGTCTTCGGCCCCATCGTCGGCCCCTGCACTTGCGGATGCGGATATCGAGAGGATCGCGCGCATCTGCATGATGCAGTGCGGCCAAATGGTGAGTGCCCGGATGGAGGCCATAGAGGCGAGGTTGCCCCCAGCGGAAACTGTCCGCCCACCACTCGCTGCAGATAAACGGAGACAGGAGGGGCCCACTAAACCGGCAGCCGCCTCGTCTGAGTCGAGAAGTGCCGGGAAGGGAGCCACTAGGCTCACGGAGGGGCCCAGTAAGCCCGCTGAGGGTAGCTCCGTGCCCACTTCCCAGTCGGCGGCAGCTACCTTACCGACACCACCTGGCCCTCTCGAGGAGGCCTGGACGACGGTGGTCAAGAGGAGCCGCCGTCGAAAGAAGAGGACGGCGCCGCCGCCGGCAAACGCTGGAGCACCCGCACCGAATAAGGCCGCGGGACCGTCTAAGATCATGGCAGAGCACCACGCTCCGCGGCTGTAGTGATCACGCTGCAGCCCGGAGCCGTTGAAAGGGGCGTCTCTTACAAGACGGTCCTGACAGAGGCGAGGGCCAAAGTCGCGTTCCCCGACCTTGGAACACCGTCAGGCTTCAAAATGAGGCCGGCGATTACGGGGGCGCGGCTGCTCGAGGTGTCGGGTGCCTCTAGCGCCGAAAAGGCGGACATTTTGGCCGCCAAGCTGCGGGAGGTCCTCAACCCGGAGGACGTCCGGGTGTCCAGGCCGATGAAGACCGTTGAGCTGCGTATCGACGGCTTGGACGACTCAACGACCACAGATGAGGTCGTGGCGGCCATCGCCCGAGCCGGTGGATGTCCATCCGAGGACATTCGGACGGGCGAGATCCGCGCCGACGCTACCAGGCTCGGCATGATTTGGGTGCGGTGCCCGGTGGCGGCGGCGAAAAAAGTCGCTGACGGTGGACGACTGCTGGTGGGGTGGGTTGCAGCGAGGGTCAAGATGCTGCAACCCAGGGCACTGCGGTGCTATCGTTGCCTGGACATTGGGCATGTCAGGGCACGATGCACCGCCGAAACAGACCGCAGCGAGCAGTGCTATCGCTGCGGTCAACCCGGCCACAAGGCGGCCCAGTGCTCCGCGGCGCCAAACTGCAGCCTCTGTACAGCTGCAGGGAGGCCCGCTGGGCACAGAGCGGGCGGAAAGGCCTGTGGCGCACCCGCGCAGCAGAAGAGGAGAAGGAGGGCCAAGGTTGCCGGGGGCTCTTTACCCCCCCGTCAGACTGGCTGCTCTTCGGCTGACTCCCGGCCTAGGAATGGAGTGGAGGGAATGGATTGCGCATAATGGCGCTCTACCATTTCCTCCAGGGCAATATCAACCACTCTGCCAGAGCTCAGGATCTCTTGCTCCAGAGCATGGCAGAGTGGTCGATTCACGTGGCTGTGGTCGCCGAGCCGTATTTCGTCCCACCCAGGGATAACTGGGTTGGAGACCTCGACGGTTTGGTGGCCATTATTGGCGGGGCTCTTGTCAGCCCGTCCCGAGGTCGTGGCTGGGTGGCCGCCCTCGCGGACGGTGTTGGCATAGTTGGGGCGTATTTTTCACCCAACAAGAGTCTCGCTGACTTCGAGAGTTTCCTTGTCGATTTGGGCGCCGTCGTAGGCCGACTCCACCCTCGCCCTGTGCTGTTGCTAGGGGATCTCAACGCCAAGTCTTCGGCGTGGGGATCTCCGGTAACAGATGCTAGGGGTGAGGTGCTGGAGGAGTGGGCTGTAACCACCGGCCTGGTCATCTTAAACCGGGGCTCGGTTTACACGTGCGTGCGACAGCGGGGCGGGTCAGTAGTGGACGTCTCGTTCGCTAGCCCTGCTGTCGCGAGCCGTGTCCGTGACTGGCATGTCGCCGTGGAGGTGGAGACGTTATCGGATCACCGATACATCCGTTTCGACGTCTCCACCCAGAACGCAGGCGTCCGCGGTTTACCGGCCCCGCGAACGGGCGGTCCGCGCTGGGCGCGCAAGCTCATCGACAGGGAACTTCTCGAGGAGGCCACCATTGTTCAGGCCTGGATCCGGGAGTCGGCAACGACCGGACCCGTCGACGTCGAACAGGTGGCGCTGTGGTTCCGCGGGGCGATGACGCAAATCAGCGACGCGTCCATGCCCCGGGTGCACGCACAATCAGCGAGGCGCCAGGTGTACTGGTGGTCCGCCGAGATCGCACAATTGCGTGTCGCGTGCGTAGCGGCCAGACGCCAGTACACCCGATACCGGAGGAGACGTCTGCGGGTCGCTGACGAAGAAACCGCGCGGTATGAGGTGTACCGCGCGGCGACGGAGACTCTGCGGCTGGCCATCGGCGAGGCGAAGAAGCGAGCCAGGGAGGAGATGTTGGAGACTCTAGACCGGGATCCGTGGGGGCGCCCTTATCGAGCGGTTCGAGGGAAACTTCGAGCCGCCGCGCCTCCGCTTACGGAGAGTCTCCAACCCGAGCTGCTGGAGGAGGTGGTCGCAGCCCTCTTCCCGGAGAGATCGGAGCACATCCCGCCACTGATGGCTTTGCCCACGGCCGCAGAGTCTACAGAGGACGACGCCATCAGCGTCCCAGAGGTGACACAGGCAGAGATGGGGGCGGCCGTGATTCGACTCCGGGCCAAGAATGTGGCTCCGGGGCCCGACGGGATCCACGGCCACGTGTTAGCCCTCGCTCTGAAGGAGCTAGAGCCCTGGCTGAGAGGACTCTTCACAGCGTGCCTTGAGCGGGACCAGTTTCCCACTTTGTGGAAATCTGGTCGTCTGGTCCTGCTCAGGAAGGCGGGGCGCCCTGCGGACTCGCCGTCCGCGTACCGGCCCATAGTGCTGCTAGACGAGGTGGGTAAGCTGTTTGAGCGGATTATCGCTGCTCGCCTCGTCAGCCACTTGTACAGAGAGGGGCCGGACCTGGACGAAAGCCAGTTCGGCTTTCGGCATGGGCGCTCTACCATCCACGCGATATCGCAGGTGAGAGTCCTGGCGGAGGAAGCGGTGTCCCGGGGTGGGGTGATGTTGGCGGTGTCCTTGGACATTTCCAACGCCTTCAACACCCTGCCCTGGAGTTGTGTTCGGGAGGCACTGCGGTATCATCGAGTGCCTCCCTACCTCCGCCGCATCATCGGGGCTTATTTGGCGGAGAGGTGTGTCACCTACGTGGGACGTGATGGCGTCGAAAACCAGCACCGCATGTCGTGCGGTGTTCCGCAGGGCTCGGTCTTGGGCCCGCCCCTGTGGAACATCGGGTACGATTGGGTGCTGAGGGGCGAACTCCAACCGGGCGTAGACTTGACGTGTTACGCGGACGATACGCTGGTCACCGCCCGGGGGAGTTCGTACAGGTAGGCAGCGTTGCTGGCGACGGCTGCGGTATTACAGGTGGTGAGCCGCATACGGCGCCTTGGCCTGGAGGTGGCCCTCAACAAATCGGAGGCCATGGTCTTTCATGGCCTCCGGCGGGCGCCACCACCCGATGCCCACATCGTCGTCGGGGGGGCTCGAATCGCTGTCGAGTCAACCATGAAGTATCTGGGATTGGTGCTCGACAGCCGGTGGGATTTCGGCCCCCACTTCCGGCGGTTGGCGCCCAAGTTGTTGGGCGCGGCTGGGGCGCTGTCAACGCTGCTTCCCAATCTGGGGGGCCCGAGCGCTGCCTGTAGGCGGCTCTACGTGGGGATCGTGCGATCGATGGCCCTGTACGGGGCCCCGATCTGGGTGGCTGACCTGACGGCCGGCAGCATCGCTGTTCTGCGAAAGCCGCAGAGAGCGATGGCCGTCAGAGTCATCAGGGGGTATCGCACGATCTCCTACGAGGCGGCTTGTGCACTGGCCGGATCCCCGCCCTGGGACCTGGAGGCTAAGGTACTCGCGTCACTGTATCGGTGTCGCGAGGAAGCGCGGGCGCGGGGCGAAAGGCTGATGCAGCGACACATGGAGTTGCGTCAGTCTCAGCTTCGTGAGGTCCTGGTGGCGGAATGGCGGGACAGGCTTTCACGCCCTACCGCCGGCCTCATTACCATCGAGGCGGTCCGGCCAGTGCTCGAGCGCTGGCTCGGGAGGAGGCACGGCTCCCTGTCGTTTCGGGTGACGCAGGTGCTCTCGGGGCATGGTTGCTTCGGGAAGTACCTGTGTCGCATAAACAGGGAGCCGGACGCCCGGTGTCACCACTGCGTCGACTGCCGGGAGGACACGGCGCGGCATACGCTGGCAGAGTGTGCCGCTTGGGAGGAGCCACGCCGTGCCCTCATCTCTGAAGTAGGCAGTGACCTGTCGCTGCCGGCTGTAGTCGAGTCTATGGTCGGCAGCACGGAGTCCTGGGACGCGGTGGTATCCTTCTGCGAAACAGTCGTCTCGCAGAAGGAGGCTGCGGAGAGGGAGAGGGAGATCTCATCCGCTAACCCGATCCGCAGCAGACGCGCCGGGCGTCGGCGGAGGGCAGACAATGCCCTCTTCCAGCCCCCCTAAATGGGTCCAGGGGCGACGGACTCAGGGACGTCCGTCGCCCCCCACATATCAGGACCCGAGGTGGTGGCGCGTAGTGTTCCACGCGCGCCCCTCTTAGACGTCGCGGGGGGAGTCCAACACCTCACTCCCCCCCAACTCGAGGTCGTGGCCCGCAGAGGCGGGCCGGCACTAGCCGGGGGTTGCGGAAGTATCGTTGTTCCCGTGATCCCCGGTTTAGGTGTGAGGCGGAACACCGGGGTGGTTTTTAGTCAGTAAGAATCTGACAGACCCCTCCGCCCTCCCCAGGGCGGAGGACATCCAAAGAGGATTTTCCACCCCGGAAAAAAAAAAAAAAAAAAAAGTTCGCCGCGCCGCGCAACTTGTGTTGGAAGTTTCGTAGGTAGGTATTTGCGCGACAGTCCGTCAAATATTATCACAATTTTATTCTAATAAAAATAGCTTTTTAAACGTTGTTAAAATAGTTGATGATAAGTATAACGTTTCTATGTAACAAAAATATGTAAATCTGTGTCTGAAAGGCAAGCTACTGCTTAATACCTACATAATAAAAACAATGCGCTACAGAAACGGGGCAGCCCCAACGTCGCCCGGAACGCAATATTGTACTGGACACGGAGGGCACTGTACGCCCTTTCACTATAGTCAACCCACAAGCTGCACGTGTACAGTGATGTGCAGTACGCTTTGAAAAGCGTGACCTTCACACCAACAGAACAACGCGAAAACCTGCGGCCTATCATGTTGGCTCGCACCGACAGTGCCCTCCGTTCCCGCTCAATATCAGCATGGTCTTTAAGGTCCTCGGTGAGTAGATGCCCTAGATATTTAAATTGATCCACTCGGTCTATCGCAGCACCCTCAAGCTGAACAACTGGTATGTTCATAGGGCTCGACACACCGATGGCCCGAAAAACCATGTATTTGGTCTTCTTCCCGCGTATTCCGTACACGTACTTAATAGCCTCCTCAGCCTACATATCAACGCGCTCAGCAGCACCATGTCGTCCGCATAACTCATATTGTTGAAACAAATTCTCTCAACATGGCAACCGACATATTGACTGCTGAGCGAGACGATCAGTTCATCAACATACAGGTTGAACAATGTTGGCGAGGTCAGACCACCCTGACTTACGCCACACTCGCTAATATAAGGGTCCGACATCAACCTCGCCCTTCCGACACTATTGACCTGGTGCCCGTACCAGTACCTGAGTATGCTGATGAGTTCCCACGGTAAGCCCGTTCTCTCCAGCTTCCCACGGAGGATATCGTACGAGACGAGGTCAAAGGCCTTGGATAAATCGAGGAAGCACGCGTATAATGGCGTCTTTCTCTTCGTGTAATATTTAACGGTGTGCTTTAAACACAGTATTGCACTCTCTGTGGATAATTTTGGTCGAAAACCAAACTGGTTATCATGTAGTGTCACATGTCTATTTAACTGCGCGTTAAGCACACCGTCAAATACCTTCGCCATAATCGCCACTACAGTTGCAAGTGATATAGGCCTGTAGTTATTTTTATCTGCCACATCGCCTGTTTTATTTTTAACCACCGGCACTACATCTGTCTTCATAAAGTCCGCAGGCAGGTAGGAGTGGCACACACACAGCGAGAATAACATTGCAAGAACTCTCGCCAGGTGCGGTCCGGCGTGCTGTAGGTGCTCGATGCTGAGTGCGTCGTGTCCAGGGTACTTTCCCCGCGAAATCTGGCTCATGGTTTTAGCGAAATCCTTCGCGTGAAAATTTATTCCTACAGTTTTATTGTTCATGTCAGCATTTAGCACCCCACTCGCCGGACCAAGCGGTGACCGGACCGAAAACTGTTCTTTGAAAACGTTCGCAATGCTTTTAGGATCACTTAAGCCATCGACGCTCCCAGGAAGGCCAGGCCGAGAGTTTACGTTTTTTATTTTTTGCCAAAAACCACGGAAGTCACCCTTCGAGTATCGTTGAGCGAGGGCATCCATCCGAATCTGGTCCTGGTTATTCTGGCACCACTTTAACCTGGACTTAAACACTTTTCTACTCTCTCGCATCTCCTCATACACACAACCGGATTTAGGTCTGCCACACAGTACCCACTCGTTCAGCCTCAGCCTGGCCACCCTGTGAGCCTCGCCCACATGCCTGTTCCATCCCGCCAAACGTGCACCACGCTCGTACTTATGCGTGCTTCCCCCATTCACCATTGCCGTTCCCTGAAGGGCTGACACAATGTCGGAGTATAGTCTATCTAGGACCCGCTCATGGTCACGACCACTAAATAAATAATCCGCACATTGCGTACATTCTGAAGGAAAATCTATTAATTTTCATTTTCTATGACACTCCTCATTATACAGTAAGACCTGCTCATCATTTCTTTCTCCCCACAAAATATCTATATTCTCATCACAAACAGTACGTGTTACTATTCTAGGGGTCAATACACATAGATTGCATTCTACAATGAGAGGATAGCGGTCTGACCATAGAGTATCATACCCAACAAAAACATTCGTAACAGACTGCTTCGTCGCGTGAGTCACAACACAATGATCAAGCCAGCTGGGCGTCCCGTGTGCGTCACTGATGTACGTATAGGTACCGGCATTTCTCGCTAACATTTCTTCTATACACGACCAATTATCCTCGCTACACACATTAATAAGCTCATAGTAAAATAACTCACCCGGCTCCGCATTAAAATCACCTAAAACAAAAACAGACTCGATGTTACTCTCCTCAACAATCGCACTTATTTCACTCAAGCAGTCAATATAATCCGGAAAAATTTTCACTGTGTTCGTTGGCAAATACGCACTTGTAACTAACACTGTAATAGCTTGGCGCTTGTCGCGTACGTACGTGCAACCACAAGCAATATTTAGTTGAATTTAATTAATAATAGTGACCTCCTTAAATGTATTGGTAACTTTTAATTTAGCTTAGTATGTGTATATTTACAAACTATAAAAAATAAAATAAATAAATTAACGTTTATTTCAGATTTTTTGTCCATAGGTACACTTACAAAAATTAAAATTAAATATACAACAAACAATACACACAATAAACAAAAAAAAATACAACGAAGAAAACAGTTACAACACATAAAAAAAGATACAAATAAACAAACAACCAGAGGTAACATATTAAAATTTGACGCGGAGGAACTGTCCACTGCTCACAAGGAAGTGTGCAAGCGCATCCAGTGGCGCAGCAGTGGAGAGTCCCACCTGTCCGCGAACACGCTTAGTAAGCTGTTGCTGCTGGACCTAATGCGATGCAGCAGCGACGCACATTGTTTTCTTATTATGGCATGAAAGCCATCCGTGTGCGCTAACCAAAAAAAACTCAAACTATGAATAAGTAAAAGTGATTTAGTGTACGTATAAAATGGCAAACAGACTCCCGAATTCAGGGGGGCCAGTGCTCTCCTTTGCTTCGCCTGTGGAGGTGCCACCTGAAATCGTCACCACGCCCGAGATTCAAAAATGAAAAGCTTACCAGCGAGGCTTTCGTGCCAGACCCTTCGAGATGTCGAGGGAGATGGCAAGCGCTTGTCCGTGCCTCTCGATGGCCTTACTCCATTAGAATGGCATACGCTTGAAGATTCCCAGTTGATCAATTTTCACTGGAGAAGTCGTTATATTGGGACAATCCCACCGCACTATTCCCAAACCACTGCAACTCCTGAAAGCCAGAATCAACAGTGGCGACCACCAGAAAAGCGCCGAGGCAATGAAGCTCGACGAAGTCCCGGAGAATGAATTTACCTGTCTTGGATCCCGCAACGAAATTAATCAGAAAAGAATAACGGAGGAGTAGGAAAAATGTAAATTTCCACTTCCCTCCATATCAAGCAGGAGACAGAACAAACAAGGCCAATAGGCTCAAAGGGTCATATACAACTGGGATAAGCCCAGTTGCCTAACACCACGGATAAAAAATTAGCATTAATACATATTAATGGGTCCTAACATTGTGAGCTGTTATATTTGGTTCCAATAATAGGTATGGCAAAAACGCTTGAACGCACGGAAATTTGTTCTAGTTTCCACAAGGTCCGTATAGTAAACAACTCCTGATGCAGCCTGTACATTATACAACATAATATTACGTTCATTCTGCCAAAGAATACACTTCCATAAGATATGATGTGCAGATTGTACATATTCGCAGTCAGATGTAGAACACTGACATAAGGCGAGGCAAAGAGCTTGAAAGAAAATAATTTACTTTTAAAGTTACCATGTCCTGTGAGAAATTGGGCAACACAGTGATCCACTTCCAGCCACGTGCTGGCCAGCCGCACGCGAACGGATGGAAAGAATTGGTGGAGGTGTCGGCCCTTGATAGAATTATCCCACCTACAATGCCATTCGGATAAAAGTTCCTCCCAGACGTCAATAGGTGGTTTAAATAATCTAGAGATTTTCTCACGGTCACTCCGCGTTAAAAAGTTCGCGTCCGCGGTCTCTCGTGCGGAATAGTACATTGCAGCACGTCGCTGCACTTCAAGGTCGACCGGAAGTACACCAGCAAGTATCGGTAGGGCCTCAGTACTAACCGTCCTGTATGCTTTGCATAAGAATATCAAAGCTAATGAAGTAATTTACGTCGTAACCGGTTAATGAACAGCCGCTAGGAAGCGGAATCGCGAGGAAATCATCAAAGCCTAAATTCCATAAAGGTGGACCAATAACCGAACCCTGAGGACATCCCATGGTGAGAGACTTCGACATGGAATGATGACCGAGTTTGAGTTTCGCGGAACCATTTAAAAATTAAGAGTAAACTAGATTATATATATTTCTGTAGCAGCCCCGAGTTTTCATTTTAAGTAATAGCATTGGCCACCATGCGTTATCAAAAGCCCCAGAAATATCTAGAAAAATCCCAATTACGTACTTATGTTCAGATGTATTAACTATTTTCCTAACAGTAAGGGCCGCGTCTACGGTAGATTTTCCAGTAGTGAAACCGAATTGATTGTTATGAAATTTTGGTCCGTCCGGCAGCAAACGTGGAACGATAAGGCGCTCCAGGAGTTTTCCCAAAGATGGAAGTAATGTTATGGGCCGGTACGACTTAGGGTCGTCCGGGGGTTTGTCGCCACTTTTCGGGATAATTCGTATAAATCCGCTTCGCCATATACGAGGAAATACGCCCTCCGCAATACAACGGTTGTAAACGGTTAAAATCGCATCACCGGCTGTTTTACACGCTTCTATAATCATCCGATTAGATATTTTATCTTCACCCGATGACTTTTTGAGTGTTAACCTCTTGACAACGTTAATAAATTCGTCAGTGGATGGAAGGTCTGACGCTGGTGATTCAGGTGGTACAGCTGCCCACGCTCTGATTTGTTGATGGTAGTCGTTGTCACTAGCAAGCAAGTCATCAGGTATAAGAGTATTCAGCAAAACTTCAGTTGTTTCGTCAATACTGGTGGTGTGTTTATTATTTACTTTAATGTTCTGAACAAACGCGAGGTCGACTGATCGATTGGCTTTAAACTCATGATATAAAGGAGACCACGGACCCTCTTTATCTAATTTTTCTACTATTTTACGCAATAAATTACCCTTAGATTTTTCCACCGATGCTCTGTAGCGGGACCTGGCAACTCTAAACGTATTTAACGCAATGGAAAGAGGGTCACCGGTGACCTTACGTTTTTTAAGCTTGGAGAAGTCGTTAGCTTATAGGTATACCAGGAGCTTACAGTTGAGCTGTTGAGTTGTGTTGTTGTTACTGAGATAAGTCTGTAGTTAGCCGGGTCAGCCCGACAGCCCTGTTTCTTGGACACAGGCTGAACGTTAGTTTGCTTACAAGAATTCGGTACTTTTTCAGCCTCTAACGAAAGGTTCTCTATCCGGATGATGTGGTCAAACAGAATCCTTCGCATCACCTTCTTGCAGGACTTGGCAGCTCTGTAAAAGTCTCTGTCTATTGTTCTGACCGACGTCATTCGCATTGCGCATTCGAGTGTCGACCCATGCCAGAATGCCTCGTGTTTGGAGTTTTAGCTTTTAGCTTCGGCGCGATTACATTCAGCACCAAACCATGGCCGGTCGACGCTGACGTCAGAAATAACTTAGGTACTCATGTAATTGCATTAATGCCAAAAGAGTTATTTTCTTACCACTTTCCAGTCTTATCTCCATATACCTGCATAATGTTACTTATAATACTAGCTTCTTCCAGCAACTTCACCGCGTGGAACTTATTCCAAAGGAACGTAAGGGTTCACACGCATTAAGTATAGCATTTAGGTATCGATTTTTAGTACAATTACCAACTAAACTCACTTTTAACCGTACAAAAACTTTAAATTCAGTCTAAAGAGTACGTAACTACTCTTTAAGCTATATAATTCAACCTTATTACACAGCTATCGAAAAGAAAACAATTAAATCAAATAAAATTCAGTACCAGTCCGCTTGTGTTTTGTTTTACCATACGGTCCAAGGTCGTTTTACATTGCGGTTTAGATTATTTTATTTGTGTTATATTTGTTTTACACGATTAATAAAATGATACCTACGTTCAGTAAGATGTTCAGACTATGTAAGTCTGCTGTAAAAACGGTTACTCCGGTGCGCATTTCCGTAAGACATTACGAAATCCCCGCGCACTTGACGAAAATACCTGACGAACCCAACCCCAGTTTCTTCAGAATGGTGGAGTATTTCTACCACAATGCTGTCAAAGTGGTCGAGCCTTCCCTCAAAGAGTACCTGACGAAACATACGCACATGTCTGAAAAAAAGAGGCTCCAGAGGGTGGCTGGAATACTGAAGGTGAGTCTTCTTTTTATTTGTTCGAGGATCCGCCTTGTGATCCCACATTAGTAGGAAATTAACTTTGCTGGAGAATTTTTTGAGTAATTTTCAATCTTGGACTATTATGTCATTATGACATATGATTAAATGCGCGATTGTCACTGGTTAAAATTTCCACTATGGGGAGCTGCCCCTCTGTACCATGAGTATATGATTACTATCTAACCAACAAAATCGACGGAGCCCCGCTGCAAGGGGATCCTATTTCTGTCTGCAGGGTTTAAAGTAACCTAACATGAAGGAGATAACGGGAAATGAGTTTGCTCACTTCAGCTAACATCGAACCTAACCTATCCGTGTCGGGGTGCCCTAAGCTCCCGAGCGCGCTTCGCTCGCTCTTGGAATAATTCACATTTTTTAACCTCACTAATTATATTTAAGTAACAACGGAACGTGAAATGTCAACTTTGACGTCAAGGTACCATGGCAATTTATCCAACCTAGAAATTTAAAGGTATTAGATAGATAGATGTCATATCAGTTACCTATTTAACTACTAATATATACAATTTAATATTTCTAATCTTATGACTAATAACAAAACAAAATTACAAATTACCTAAAAATTTGAATTTGTATGGTCGAAGTCATAGTCAAATGTGTTTATTTCAAGTAGGCCATTATGCGGCACTTTTGATCGTTAAAATTTACAAGTAATAAAAATTGATTCTACCGTGCATTCGGAAATTTATGCTTTTTATGGAGAAGAACGCACAAGAAACTAATATACATACTTACTCTTTTAAAAAAAATAGTTTTTTACAATATTTACATAAGTACATACATTAATAAAATCATATCCGTAAGGACGATGTATGCAGCACTACTATACTACCTAAAGGTATAAAGAATTACAAGCACAAACAGGTAAATTCCTTTACTTGATAAATAGGAACATGGTTCTCACAAACAACATGGTACTTACAAATATTGCAAACATAGGTAAATTACCTAATTCAACAACAACGGAACAGTGTGCGAATAAATTTTTCAAACAAAAAGAGAAGAAGAAATAAATAAAAATAAAGCGTTACTATAATTATGAATATTATACAAATTAACCAGTTTGATTTTGTCTACACCCAAGATAGGCTTATAGAGCAGGACCAGCATGTATCCAAGCATTCTTATCTTGAATATAATCATCTAATTTATAATATGCTTGTTTACAAAGTGTGCTTTTAACTATTGTTTTAAATTTTCTTTGATTTAGCTTAATATCTCTCGAGGTATTTTATTATAAAATTTAACTTCATGAAAGATGTGTGGACTTTAGCTAATCTATAAGATGGTTGATCTAACTTATCTTTATTTCTAGTATTAGAATTGTCTATCACTAACTTTACTAAAGAGATTTATATTTTTCCTTACATACATGATATTCTCATAAATGAATTTGCAAGAAACTGTCATAGTATCTTTTTAAATAGCTCCCTAAGAGATTCTCGGTGACTTAACTTATATATGGCTCTGACAGATTTCTTTTGCAATATAAATATTGATTTAATGTCAGCCGCCCGACCCCACAGTAAAATACCGTATGACATAATGCTGTGAAAGTAAATAAAATAGACCAAACGCGCGGTTTCTACATCCGTTAACTGTCTTCTTTGCTTCTGTCTACTTGTCAGTAATACCAACAGCAATTAGGCATAATAATGCAATTCTGCAACCAGAGCTATCAGCTTTATTTTTGGGTATAGTAATTGACAACAAATTGAACTGGAAGGAACATGTAGAAAGAGTATGCAGTAAGCATGATAGGTTTGTGTATGCTCTTCGCAAGTTAAGACTAGTGTCCAGTAGAGAAACTGTCCTAAGTGCTTATCATGAATATGTCTCATCGGTATTGCGTTACGGCCTAGTCATATGGGGTAATTCAGTGGATGTGGAAAGAGCATTCATAGTGCAAAAGAAATGTATCAGAGCCATGAGTGGAGCAGATTATTTGGACCATTGCAGGCCATTATTTAAGGACTTAAAAATTCTCCCACTACCATGTCTGTATATTTTTGAAGTTTGTCTATTTGTAAAAAAAAACCGTCATTTATTTCCATTGAATGAACAAGTCTCTGAAAGACTGAACAAAAAACATGCCGGGAAATTACTAGTGCCTGCTCAGAGATTGCAGTTATACAGTAGAAATGCCAGTTGCATGACAATTAAAATTTATAATAAATTACCACCTGCCCTGAGAATGCTACCAATTAATAAATTTAAATGTAAAATGTTTGCTTGGCTCTTAGACATGTGTTTTTATTCCGTTAATGAATTTTTAAATCATACATTTTGATATTATAATTAAAATCTTAATAATGATATTAGTATTTTGACATTATTATGAATTCTTTAACATTGTAATTTTGTTTTTTTTTAAATTATTTGTATTTTTTTTTTGTTTTTGACTCTATGATTGATATTTTGACATGATGATTTTTTTTTTGACATTTTTGATAATTTTTTTGACAGATTTATTTTTGGTTATTGATATGATTTATTTTTGGTTATTGATATGATTTATATAATGGTCTTATAGTGTAAGTTTTGATTTGCATGTAGCTAGTTCATTATTTAATATTTCTACACCACGCAATGGTAGTATGTGTGAAACAATTTTAAATGTAAGATCTCAATGTACCATATACTGAGAAATAAATATTTACTTACTTACTTACTTCTCTTTCTAACAGCATAAGCGGCTGAGCGCTAAGCCGACCTGCAAGTGATTTGTCGAAAAAGTCGAGATGTGTGAGAAATTGTCTTCTAGAGTGATTGCTAGGAAAACTGTTTGATTTACATAGTCCAGCTTTTCTCCATTCAATATGATGTCGCATTCGCTACTTCTAACATTCGGCAATGTGAATCTACTACATTTGGTTTCTTTTTCTTTTAGTACCAAATTGTTTGCCGTGAACCAAGTTTGGGCCTGATGAATAGACTTATTCGCATCATCAAGATTTTGTGATCGTCGATCTATCTATCAATCTTCGGTTGATTTTGTAATTATTGGGGCAAATCTTTAATGTAAACTTAAAAGAGGAATGGACCCAATATATAGCCTTGAGAAACGCACATTGCCATTTCATTTTTGATTTCATATGGCAACATCAAAAAAATTATATCTCGTAAACCGTGATGTTCCGAATTTTGAAGATTTGTTAAATGCTTTCTATTTAGGAGTACTACCTAAAAAAAGTGAACTTCCAAATCAACGGCCCATAATGGAAATTTTATCCGTTTCACGCACAAGGTTTATGTTTATCACCATCATTATCCACAGCCTAATTTCGCCGACAGCTGGGCGAATATATAACCGACTTACCAAAAGGAGGAGGTTCTATATTCGACGTTGTTTTTTTTTGTCTTTGTTCACCGATATCTCCGTCAATTGTGAACCGATTTTAAAAATTATTTTATTGTTTGATAGAGTATGTGCCGAAATTGGTCCTATTTTAATTTAATGAAGATCTGATGAAGAACTTCGGCAATATACAACAATAGAACTCTTCAATAAATAACTGCAAATCTCTCGGGATTGCTGCAATCGCATGTCTGTTTATTATTTATACCATTTTAACTGATGTATCCACTGATGTATCCCACTCTGTTTGTCCTGGGCATGGTTGGCTATAATCAACTGCATGTCCGACGGGAGTTTACGCTGGTCGCCTACTTGGTGAGGGTGCTTCGTGGAGTGGAAAGTCACCCGGGAGTATTGCAGCGCTTGAGTCTGTGTGTGCCGGACCGCTACGTGTGGAGGCGGCGCAGCCCGCCGCTGCTGCTGGTACCTACAGCCAGAACTAACCTGCTTGCCAAGGCACCCCTTACCAGAGCTATCCGTACCATCAACGAACTTCAAACTAAGATTGATGTGTTTACATGTTGTTTTAGTGAATTCGCAAGGGTATTACTATTTATGTTATGCTACAAGCAAAATAATATTTAATTTTAACTTTATTTTTGTACTATGTTTTTGTTAGTAATTGTGTTTTGATATGTTTTTTTTTTTTTTAAATTTAATAATGTTTTTATTTATATTTATTTTTTTCTAATTTAGTTGTAAGTACATATATAATTAAGGTTATTAGTTTTAAGTTCTTAGCTGTCGCATTAGGGTAAAACCTGTAATGATAGTTTAAGCTGTTATAAATAAATAAATAAAATAAATAAAAACATAAAATCACGCCAGTACGCTCATAAGTTGTACCCCGCAGATCTCATTTCACCGGTTAAGTTCAAGGTTCATGATATACGAACATAGAACCTCTCCTCCTTTTTGGAAAGTCGGTTATAAACATCGAAAATTTAAATTAAGATTGTATCAAACTAACGAAAATTGTTATAGGTACCTAAGCATAAAATGTCTAAGATTAAAAAAAACTTAAACTACCGACTTCACCGGTATCGACTTCACTTTCACCGGTAATGTTCAGTTTCATGATATTCGGGTAATCTATTCTGGCATTATAGGTACCTTACTAAACTACTTGCCTATTACCTACCTAGGTACAACTAAAAAGTGAAAAATAACTTTATTTTTGGATTCGTTGTCCATAACGAAAAAAAGACTTCCAAAAAGTTGTTTTTCACTTAGTAGTTTTCTTATTTGGAAGTCAGTAGTATTATTTTGCAAAAAATTCACACCTATACAGATGCACAAGACTGGTCAATAGTTGCTGTAGTGGTCTTTTGGTCAATAGTTGCTGTAGTGGTCTTTTAACTGAAATGATAAACCAAACATTCTGCAATCAACAGTATTTGAAGTGTCTTGAGGTGTAATTTCAGGTGATGGGTTCGTGCAACAGCTGCCTACAGATGGAGTTCCCCCTGCAACGCAAGAATGGTGACTACGACATCATCCAGGCTTATCGCGTGATGCACAGCGTCCATCGTCTGCCGTGTAAAGGAGGTACAACTTGTTTCAAATAAACCGCATGTTATCTTATGGCAAGGCAGGCTTCCGGTTTAACGCAGTAGTTAGGCATGGACGAGAAACGTCATGATTTGGACTCGTTATGGACGGAGTGACCGGAGAAGGCAAAATTATTATTTAGGTAACTAAGACTCCCCGGACGAGCAAGTTGTTATTGGGTGCTTCCGTGAAGATTTTCTCAGTAGCTCTTAGTGGCCCGGAATCCTGTGTCCAGTCAATCACCCTTGATCGCGACGATAGATCGTGGAGCAAATGAAATTAGAGTGGACTGTATAACAAGATATGTATATTGAATAAAAAAACTTGTTAAAAGTTTTCATTTATCTCTTTTTTGTTTTGGTAGGTACCTCTAATTACCATGAAAATCATTTATAGCCAAAGTAAATCTCATGATGATTCCAATAGGCCCAAACACGACTGTTAAATATTTTTTCTCTTTTATATTTTTAAATAAAATTAGTAGAGATACGCCATAAAATATCACGCGGAGCTTCGCTAACACACACCGATGTATTGACGTTCTTTTAATTTAGGGAACAGATGACTACCGGGTTCAATAGACAATGGTAGTGGTCATAGTTGCAAAGTGTGCCAACTCTCACTTGATGTTAAGTAATGTGGTCGAGGATGAAGCACGCTTCCCTAGAAGTAACATATTCACTCTTTACTTAAAGACCCTCAGGTTCTAGCTATCAGGAAACCAGACTCCGGCAGGGAATTCCTCCATTCTACCACTCCTTAGCTGTAGGTACAATAAAAGTATTCTATAAGATAGATAGGTATTAATCTCAAGTCCACATGTTTAGCTTTACAGGATATGTATCAATTGCATGCAAAATTAGTAATTGTTAGTTAATTGCTGTTCAATGTCACAGATAAAGTCAATACAATAGGCAAAAGATTATTTTAAGTTTATTATTAAAAAAATATCTTTATTATCATAAAACACATGTTCTTTCAGCCATTACAATAACCTGTTTTTAAATGAGTTAATATTATATACCTTCAACTGTCCATTTCCAGACACAACAGAAATTACCTAAATGTACTATTGTACTATTTCTTTTTATTTTACTTAATTCTGTTATAAATGCGTATACACATGACTAGGAAACTTTTCGCATACTTGGCTGATTTAGGAGTATCCTGCAATACAAGTCTGCATGGATCTCTAGTACGAGAGTTAATTTGATAGGCTTTTGTAAACAATCCCTTATTTTTATAAAGATAATTACATATTTCGTAAATGTAGAGTGAGTGTTTAGTGTGTGTAGCCCACCCATACGCACTAAACATTTAAAATCAAAATCAAAATTCATTTATTCAATTACGCCATTAAGCGGCACTTTCGAACGTCAAAAAATATTTATTTATGCTACAAGTGCGGAAGGTAGGTGATTATCGATGAGTGGCATTTTTATTCACGAGCGAGCGAAGCGAGTGAGTGGATAAATCGACACAAGTCGGAAATCATCTTACGTACGTGTATCATACAACATTTTACTATGCATTGTGCGAGGAAATAAATAAAATGAAATTAATAAAATGGCAGGCTTATTCAAGCGCGTTCAGCATATCCACAGATTAACTAATAGTTTCTCGGGAATGTATACTGCGCATGTGCGAATATCTGTCACATCGTAACGCAATAAGGCACGAGCAAAATATACGTTCTGCCAAACATATTTATTGAATAGTTAAAATAAATTTATTGATCAAAATCTAAATCTAGAGTAATTAAAAACGCCTAAAATAAAGTATGTTTTATTTTACCTTTTATATGAATGATAATCTGTACATAACTAATTTTTAAAACTTTTCTCAAATAATAAAAACTCTATGCGTCAGGCTGACGTTGCAGTTAAAAATTAAAAAAGTACAGGAAAGTAAAAAGCACTAGTGAAAAAAAGTGACACTTTCCGCACAGTTTGGCTGCTTGGAAAACCGCTCTCTTCGAGGACATGCATTGTAATAATTGATTCTACCGTCCATTCGGAAATGTAGCTTGTTGTGGAGAAGAATGGACAAGAAACTGCACACTTACTCTTTTAAAAAAAATGAGTTTTACAAGTATTTGGTTACATTATCTAGTTGAAAAAAAAAAACATATATGTGAGAACGATGTAAAAAAATAAAAGTAACGCACTTAAAAGCTTCTACAGTAAAAGAAACAATTAAAAATATAATAAATAGGTAATTAAAAACAGGCGGAGGCAGCTAAGTTATGACTAATCCCAACTGATGGCGCCCGTTCACGAACATGACACATGGATCGGCACCACTCAGCTCAACCATCATTACCGGGAACCGAATGATCCAACACATGTGCCACCATCAGAGACATTAGAGAGAGCATGACACACTATCAACTGCCAGGGCACACTGAAGTCAACGAACGACACAAAGGTACAGCAAATGATAGATTTACAGTTGGTACATAGTACTTACATAAGTGCTGTGCAGTTATATAATACAAAAATAAATTGAGTTTATAAAACACAAATACATTCATACAGTCTTCAGCAGGTCCAACAATACTTCAGAACTTTTCTGGAGCTGGACTAGCGTTGAGCCAAGCATTTTGATCAGCGATGTACTCCCCCAACCTATAATATGCCTGCCTGCATAGTGTGCGTTTTATAAAAGTTTTGAATTTCGTCTCATTCAGTTCTAGAATGTGAGGCGGTATTTTATTGTAACATTTTATACAGTACCCCATAAAAGATGACGCTACTTTAGCCAGCCTGAAACCTGGTTGAATTAATTGGTCCTTATTTCTAGTAGCATAACTATGTCTATCGCTGTTTTTACTAAAAAGATGTAAATTCTTTCTTACGTACATGATGTTTTCGTAATTATATTGACAAGGTACCGTCATGATGTTAATGTCCTTAAACAGTTCCCTGAGAGAAGAGAAGAGTTCCTTTATGCCTGATAGGGTCCACCATGTACCGATGGTTCATCGCCGCATGTCTTTTAGTCCGATAATAGAACGGACTGGGAAGTAGTAGTATTTATGTTTATTATCTTTTTCATTTGAACAGGTATAAGATTTTCGGATGGGGTGAACTTGGACGAGGTAAAAGCTTTGGCCTCCTTGATGACATTCAAGTGCGCCTGCTCCAACATTCCTTTTGGAGGCTCCAAAGGAGGTTTGTAGTGCATGCTGTACCTACTTATTTTATTCTTTATTAATTTATGTATGTACACAAACACTTAACAGAGAAAATAAATAACACAGATAGAAGAGCACAGATAGAAGAGCACAAAGGTACTGCTATTTCTGCAAAAGTTGGATGATATACGAAGACAGTGCGACAGTAGAAGTAAATAAGGAAACTTAAAACAGACAAACAAATAATTTAACTAATTATGTTTGCTTGTTTTATTATTTATTATAATTATAATTTATTTATAAGACCTTATGACTGCGTCACCGAATGGTGTTGCCGTGGCTGAATTCTGGGCCAACCACAATATTTAAATTTTTATATTTGCCATCGACACGCTAAGAAGAAGATTATTTATTTTGACATCGGTCGATCTTTTGGGATATTATTTTTCAATTGTTGTAAACCTCCTCACGATTTCTAGGTGTCGCCATCAACCCCAAGAAGTTTACGGTGGCGGAACTCCAACGAATCACTAGACGTTACACGTTGGAACTTGCTAAGAAGCACTATATTGGTAAGCAATTTTAAACGTTTGTGTTTTTAAATCGACAAAGAAACGTGTGTCCAAAACCTTCGTCTTCCACCAGTGCCCTCACATGTCAACTTAAGCTCGACCAACTCATCCTTGATCACGCGAATGTCATCTACCAAGTTCGGCAAGTTAAGTAGCTGCCACTTCATGTCCCGTATCTCGATTATAGTATCCAGCGACGCAGGTTCCGGGGCAGGCATGATAGTGATGAAATTCGGCAAGTGGGGCATTTCCATTCTGCCATCCTATTGGCACCCGGCTTTTTCCATCCGGTTTCTGAGATGTTTGCACATCCGACATTCAGGTGTATTTCTTACGAGTGATATGTGTGGACAAACATACACGCATACACATGCAATTTGGCACACGTGTTTAGAAGCTTACATAGAGTAACATTGGTGAATATTGTGCAATTCCGAAAATATTGCCTACATACGCTATATGCGCACGGTTGGCGCAGTGGTTGAGCGATTGACTGCTGCGCTGCGTATCGCGGGTTTGATTCCCGCACGGATCAAATATTTGTATGACCTACAGATAGTTGTTCTGGGTGTTTGTGTATGTGAGTTTATATGTTTGTAAACACGCCCACGATAAAGGAAAAAAATCCCAGTGTGGGACAAAGCTTAAAAAAAAACAATACGTATCGAATTGTTAACCTCCAGTTTTTATTAGAAGTCTGTAATCAATAAATATCACATCACACTACAATGTAATTATTAGTTTATCCTCACACTGGAACTCCTTGCAGCAATTACACCAATGGAGCACACACTTATAATAAACTCACTATAAGTCCAGGGTTTCCTCACGATGTTTTGCTTCACCGTTGTCAACAATGTCCAAGATTAACTTAGAAAGTACATATGAATTGAAAAAGTCACTTTGGTACTTGCCCGGATTCGAACCCACGACCTCGAGCACGAGAGGCGAGGTCTCAGCCACTGGGCTACCACGACATATTGTATATACTAATATTATAAAGGCGAAACTTTGTGACTGTGTTTGTTACTTCTTATCGCGCGGCTGGACGGATCTGGATGAAATTTGGCACAGAGATATATTATAGTCACGAATAGCACATAGGATACTTTTAATCCCAGACATATATATAATTTTCGACTTCCACGCGGGCGAAGCGGGGAGAGAAGCTAGGGTATGTTTTGGTGGGAATCGCTGTTGGTGAGAACAGCATTACCTACAAAATGCATAAAATACATTCTACTTAACTCGTGGCGGAGTACCGTATTTAGCAGAGCCCTAGCCAGTCTGAATCATCCACGTCTAGCCAGTCGGAGTCATCAAGTCTCAGTTGCAGCTGAGCTAACGGATGCAGGGCGAAGGGCGGTTTATTCCCATCGGCCACCCCCAAGTTGCCACCCCGGTGGCCGATGGGAATATTTTAGTGAAATTTTCTACCTTCCTTTATTCCCATCTGCCACCGGGGTGGTGGATGGCACTAACTAGTGGCGTTAGCCGGTTTATTCCCATCTGCCACTTTCGTAAGTATAAGTTTAGTCGGGTGGTTGATTCTCATGACCGTAAAACAGGGTGAATAGAAAAATATCAAGAAAGTTTTCAAGGTTCAAATTTGACTATTTTTCGTTGAAGGATTTGGTAGAATTTTAAACCATCAACATTTTTCTTTGAGTTGGCAACAATTTTCTAACATTAAAAAAAAATAGAAATAGAAATAAAAAACAGAAATAGAAATAGTGGCAAAAACTTTCATGTCCTTGGCAAATCATAATAGTTTGGATGAATGGAGGCTCTGATCGATATCGTTCACACATACTACAAACAAAAAAGGACCGAGCAACGAACCCTGAGACACTCCGCTGGCCAAGTTTACCCAACTAAACATATAATTATTGAGAATTACTGCTTGTGTCAGAAGAGAACCAAGAGGTCCCCACGGCTGTAGCTTAGCTTCTTTATCAGGGTATTGTGGTCGAGCCAATCAAATGCCTTACTACAATCTGTGCAAACCACATCGATCTGCTTACCGTTATCCATAGCATCCGCAATCAAACCATTAAATAAAATCAAATTAGAAATGGTAGACCGTCCTTTTAAAAATCCGTGCTGAAAAAGCTAGCAAGGGCGGATATAACTGGTTATAGACAATCCTCTCAAATCATCATCACCATCTTCCTGCCCTTGTCCCATGTTACTTGGGGTCGGCGCAACACGTTTTCTTCTTCCATACCATCTTGTCCCCCGTCACTCCATCACTGACGCCCTTTTCTTTCCTAACACTCCTCACACAGTCCATCCATCTTTTCTTTGGCCGTCCCCTCCCTCTCCATCCATCCACATCTATATTTATAACTCTTTTAGTAACATGTATTTCATCCTTCCTCATCACATGACCATACCAGGACAAACGGTTTCCTTTCAACTTTTCTGTTACTGGCGCCACTTTCAAACTTCCTCTAATATACTCATTTCTCACTTCATCCATTCTCGTCACTCCGCACATCCATCTCAGAAGATTAGCCTCTGGGACTGGAAACTGATCTCAGACCGGATCATGTGTGCCCGTTTTCTCCATTATCCAGTGCTACGCCCCAACCAATGCATCAACACAGGATACAAAAAGTTGCTGATTGGCACAGGCAGTGGAACGCGTCCACAAATTCACATACCTCGGCAGTGTCGTGTCAGAGACTGGGGGTAGTAAAGAGGACATCGCTTTACGGATTGCCAAAGCCCGTGCTACCTTTGCGCAGCTGAGACCTGTTTGGCAATCGCGGAAACTGACCCGAAGGATTAAACTCAAAATCTTCGGATCCAATGTCAAATCCGTGCTGCTCTACGGGTACGAAACGAGGAAGGTCACAAAGGACATCTCACGCCATGTAAAGGCGTGTCAACCACTGTCTCCGTCGCATTCTCGGAATTTACTGGAGAGACCATCTCCAACGTAGAGCTGTTGGAGGAATGCCACGAGAGGCCCGATCGACCGCCAGATCAAGCGTCGTAAGTGGTGATGGATTGGCCACATGCTTCGAAGGGGTCCCGATCACATGCCCAAGCAAGTTTTGGACTGGAATCCCCAAGTGAAAAGAAAGCGTGGCCGTCCCCGTCAAACTTGGCGTCGCACAGTGTTGGCAGAACCGACGAGCATCGGAATGACATGGAGCGAATTGAAGCGTGAAGCTTCAAGACCGATCGCGATGGAGGACATCTGTGGACGCCCTCTGCCCCATCTAGGGGTTATAGGACATTAAGTCAAGGCGCGGGCGAATCTGCTAGGGCAGTTACAGCACCAAAGCTGTCCCCCAGTGGTGGACAGCGAGAATATTTTTTTGAAGTTGTTCCGCTATTATGGGACCTCATCAGAAGGCTTCAAAGTCACCCGAATTGTAATGGCTATGCTCGGAGTTTCCTTGCATGATCGAATCGGAAATGAAGACATCCGCAAGAGAACCTAGGTTGCCGACATAGCCCGAAGACTTGCCAAACTTAAGGCGCTATATACGCCCCAATGTTAACGCAGTACTGGCCGTGTGCCCGCTCGATGCCAATATTGTACCTCCTTTTGAACAGTTTGCAAAATATTATTTGATTTACATATACTATGTAAAGAAATTCCAGCCATCAATTTTTCTGTGTAAAAATATTTTAAACATTCAAGTTGTTTTGGAGGCGTTTCCAAAAGTTGCAAGAAAATATCGTGTTGTCAAATATTTTTTTAAAGCAAAACTATTAGTCACACGAAAAACCTTGTGTTCAAAATTATGTAATTTTTTTTTTTTTTTTCAAATCTTTTAAGCTAGCCGTTACTAAGTAGTATGCTTTAGAAAGTTACCGTTCTACGGCACTAAAGAGTAAGTAGGCCCTTAAGTGGCAGTGGGCAGTGCTCATTGCTCGCAGAACGAATGGTCGTTGGGGCTGAAAATTTTTGGAGTGGCGACCGCGTACCAGAAGACACAGCGTTGTGGAAACCCGCCCTCTAGATGGAGCGACGCCCTGGTCAAGGCTGCGGAGGCGTCCGGTGGATGAGCCCGCCGAAATTGAAAGAGGTTTACCTTAACGATCGGCTGGAGTTTGAGAGGTTAAGCGACTTTCCTCATGGCTGGACGTGATTAGATTTATATCACATAGATAAACAATTTTTGATAAGTGAAATTGCAGGTACATAGACGCAATGCGAGACAATAGGTATCGTCTATCGACGCAATTTAAATTTCCTCCCGTCATCAGGAAGGTCGCAACTGTAACTAACGATCTTTAAAGCTCTATAAATACCGAATGTATTATAAATGTAATCTTTGTTTTAGGTGCCGGTATCGATGTACCAGCTCCCGACATCAACACATCAGGCAGGGAAATGTCTTGGATCGTGGACACCTACATCAAAACTCTAGGTGAGTCCCCCCGGGTTCCAACTTCCAGGCACCAAGGAGTGACAACGCGGTCGGGACAGTTGCCTACGTGCATTGCTCATGCGGCTAGCATGATGGGCAAAACGACGGGTGATCATATGGGCGCCGCTACAGTGGTTCGAAGTGTCATTTGTTTATCTTGAAATGGCTTCTAATAGCCAATATCATGCTTCTATATTTCATAGGATGCAATCTGGTAGACAAAAGGGCAAGTTATGTGTTGCTAATAAAATGTATGGAGCTGATATAAAAATGCATAAATCTCCGGAACCGCAAGACTTACCGTAATATCCTTGCACACGGTTATAGAACTATTTGTTTTTTTTTACATACTTCGTATAACAAGATCGAGCGCGTGTTTTTAAAATCCTTTTCTTGTTTTAACTAATATATTCTATAGATAGCAATAGACATGTTATTTGATATGTTTAGTCATCTTTCAAAAAAAGTAGGTTCTTAATTTGTCTGATTTTTTGTATGTTTCTTCAGCGATATCTTCGCCAATTATTAACCGATCTTTATGTATGTTTATCTTTATCTGTGTTGGTGTGCCCTGCAAACCTATTTGGTTTGTTGTGTGTAATAATTTAATTATACTCATTGAGGCAGGCGGGGCCTCTTCATAATATTATAGTTCAGAAATATTAAATTACTTAATTTTCTTTTTTCTATATCCATCTATAAAGTCAATATCCGACCCTAATTGAGTAGCGAAAAACTTTCGAGAATGAAATAGTGACATTCAAAATAATTCAATTTTTCCAAGGTTTTTTAAGGTTCCAATGGTTGTTTGAAAATACTCGTACAAAATTATTTTTTGTTTCCCGTTTATTAATGCCTTTGCAATTATAGGTATTTAGTTTTTCTTCTCATTGTTTTGTTAAATTTATACTTAGTCGGTGTTTTAGGTGAGGCCAAACGTACGTATTAATGTGAGCTTTCAGTCGTTACGTTCAACTGGCAGCTGTTCAATTCAGTTAGGCTGCCTGACGAGCGGACGTAATTTCAGTTGCTATTCTACGTTTGTACAGGGCTCTGACACTTTCCTCTCTCCACACCCTCACCTCGAGCGCAATTCGGTTGAAATAATGTGTGGCAGACAATTCATTTTGCTTCGCCGTGTGGCACAAACAGGACTTTAGTATAAAACCGAATCCAGCGTAAATTCCGCGACGCATTTTACGCGACTCAAACCGCGATCTTACAGGACATTGCTGAAGGTGAACGTTGTAAAGCAGTATCTGTCGAAGTAAACAATGTGAAGATAGTAAGTAGCCTTGTATAGAACATGCAAATGCCCTAACAGTGTCGCAGTAGGTTTCGTACGTAATTTTTTATCGCCTAACAGCCCTAGCATACTTAATGCCTTGTATAGAAAATGCCCTAACAGTGTCGCAGTAGGTTTCGTACGTAATTTTTTATCGTCTAACAGCCCTTGCATACTTAATGCCTTGTATAGAACATGCAAATGCCCTAACAGTGTCACAGTAGGTTTCGTACGTAATTTTTTATCGCCTAACAGCCCTTGCATACTTAATGCCTTGTATAGAACATGCAAATGCCCTAACAGTGTCACAGTAGGTTTCATACGTAATTTTTTATCGCCTAACAGCCCTTGCATACTTAATGCCTTGTTTAGAACATGCAAATGCCCTAACAGTGTCACAGTAGGTTTCATACGTAATTTTTTATCGCCTAACAGCCCTTGCATACTTAATGCCTTGTATAGAACATGCAAATGCCCTAACAGTGTCGCAGTAGGTTTCGTACGTAATTTTTTATCGTCTAACAGGCCTTGCATACTTAATGCCTTGTATAGAACATGCAAATGCCCTAACAGTGTCGCAGTAGGTTTCGTACGTAATTTTTTATCGTCTAACAGCCCTTGCATACTTAATGCCTTGTATAGAACATGCAAATGCCCTAACAGTGTCACAGTAGGTTTCGTACGTAATTTTTTATCGCCTAACAGCCCTAGCATACTTAATGCCTTGTATAGAAAATGCCCTAACAGTGTCGCAGTAGGTTTCGTACGTAATTTTTTATCGTCTAACAGCCCTTGCATACTTAATGCCTTGTATAGAACATGCAAATGCCCTAACAGTGTCACAGTAGGTTTCGTACGTAATTTTTTATCGCCTAACAGCCCTTGCATACTTAATGCCTTGTATAGAACATGCAAATGCCCTAACAGTGTCACAGTAGGTTTCATACGTAATTTTTTATCGCCTAACAGCCCTTGCATACTTAATGCCTTGTTTAGAACATGCAAATGCCCTAACAGTGTCACAGTAGGTTTCATACGTAATTTTTTATCGCCTAACAGCCCTTGCATACTTAATGCCTTGTATAGAACATGCAAATGCCCTAACAGTGTCGCAGTAGGTTTCGTACGTAATTTTTTATCGTCTAACAGGCCTTGCATACTTAATGCCTTGTATAGAACATGCAAATGCCCTAACAGTGTCGCAGTAGGTATCGTACGTAATTTTTTATCGTCTAACAGCCCTTGCATACTTAATATTTGGAGATTTTAACGAAGACTGCAATACTGCAGTATTCAAATTATTAAGTGACGCTGGTTATACATCTTTATTACAAACGCTTGCCCTACCCGCCCCGCGGTGGTACCCGCGGTGGTACCCAGATAGATAATATTTTTCTTGTGAAGTTGGGTTTTAACTATTTCTTCAGTTACCTATCATCGTCCTATGTGGGTCCGTTTTTAGACGTTGTGAGCCGCTGAAACTGTTTTGATGTTCATGTAACAAGTTCAAAAAACCCTCTTCTCTTAGTCAGCATTATTATGCAACTACGGAACCCTATTACAGCACGTGGCCCGACACGCACTCGGCCGGTTTCTTTTAAATTTACTTGTAATGATAAGTCACGGATTAATACTTGACAGGTTACCAAGACTTGTGCGCAGCCGCGTGTGTGACCGGCAAACCGATCAATGGCGGCGGTATCAACGGCCGCGTGGAGGCCACCGGCCTGGGAGTCTTCATGACCATCAACTACTACATAAACGACTCCTACTTCATGAACCTGATTGGTTTGAGCCCAGGCTTTAAGGTAGTCCTTTATTTTTATATGGCATAGGTTTTTTCTTTCGTACCGTCTAAAACTCAATAGCTTTTGCAATGCGGAGGCTATTCGTGCTTGATTCTGTAAATAAATTGTCTTTAAGGGAGGAGCCACTTTTCGTATCTGAATTAAATTTATATACTTATTTAGTACTAAGTTTAAAAAAGTTGTAGGTTCTGTCCTCGATTTTGTAGTATAATACTTCAAAAGTTATTGAACATAAAGGTGACTCCTCAATCTAAATGTTTGTATTGAGGAGCCATGTCAAAACTAGAAACATCATTATTATATATGAATTAAAACATATTATTTATTGATAGCAGTATTATATTGAATGACATATATCCAGTCAACAACGGTAACCAAGCAACACGTATTTAGTCTGTGACACGCCTCCGCCGTGATTCCCAGGAATCAAAGGCGCCGGGAGCATCCATGTGCGTCCGCTGTCGATCTCTATCTCATAGTGGAGGTTTACCAGTCAGCGGGTCACTGTACCAAACACCCACTTCCTTCCTAATACAGAGTAATTTCGAGCTTGCACTCTGCTTCCTACTGTAAACTCTCTCACCTCTTCTCTTCTGCCCCTATGTAGTGCCTTTGGTGGAGCTCTGATCTTGGCTACCAATGTCGTTCTTACCTCTCTTCCGAACTTGAGCATATAGGGCGAGTCGCCTGAGATGATTGGCGTAGCCCAGAGGAGAATTCTGACTACGAATCTCTATTCGTCGTTTATTTATGCGCTTCGCGTTGGATGGCGCGCGAACGTTTTGCTTTCTTTACATCGAACGGCATCGTCGCCAGATATTATATATGAATTAAAACATTATTTCTTGATAGCAGTATTATATTGAATGACATATATCCAGTCAACAACGGTAACCAAGCAACACGTATTTAGTCTATGACAATTGACAATCATGGATTAATATTTATCATAATTTTGTATGATTTTGTAGCATTTGAGAGTATTTAGTAGACAAATCTGAGCTCGGTTGCAATGTGGCATACGACTCATTTTTCAGAGAAGCGGTAGTTCAATTAATTTTGTTCGTCATTTAGTAGTAAGTATAATATATTTGTAGGACAAGAATCAGAAAATAAAAATGAATGAATTGGGAGATATAGCACATTTTAACTGGCTCCTCAATTAAGATACTTCGGTAAATAGATTTGCCTGTAATCTACTTATACTTGTGACCAAATTTGGTACAAATATACATCTTATTTTGTATAAATTTATACTAATTGTACGTATAATCTGCCATAAAAAAGTAAATACCTACGAAGTTATTAACTATTCCTTAATTTCTTAATAAATAATTTTGAAGGGTGTCCATAAATAAACTATATTAAAAACAATTTCTCTTTTAAAACACAAATAAATTTTATTTTATTTCAACTCATTAATCGGGGGTTAGGTTAATGCAAATTAATGTCTTTTACTTACCTACCCTCAATAGTATTTATTTAGTAACCTGACATTCATAAGAGATCAGGAATTTTCAGATATTTATTTCTTATTGTTTTTGGTTTTTCGCTTGGATGGATGTCATGGACGGTCAGAAAGATTAGACGAAATATTTTTATTATTTTAAAATTTAAAACATTTTTTAGTTTTCCTACCCATCTCCCACATATTTATAATTTTTTACGTAAAAATTATATTTAATAAATATAACTTACAATTCCATTACTGAACTAATATTAATCACGTCATAATTGTTGACTTTTGGGGATTCTATTTGCTACTGGAAGGATGAGATGTTTTGTTACGACGACTATGATTCTCACTTATTTTTGTGTGAGGATGTAGCCACCTCTGGTATCAGAGTTATTAAGCCACCTAGAAGAAGAAAGAAAAAGAATAGAAGACAAACCGGTTGAACGGGCTGTAAAATGGGCTAATTTAAACGTCTAATCTTATCGCAATTGGAGTTAGTCATCCTGGTTTCATTCATATAACATGGTCACCCTTAACTTGCGAATTCTTAAGGAATATCGAAAGTAATTTGTTTTTCAGATACCGAATATATGCAATGTTGATCTCTACTTAAGTATTTAGTAGAAATTCATTCTTAATTGTTAGTGTCTCTGGTTTTTGATTCCGTTGTGATCTCAGGTAGGTACAGTAACGTCAGGATTTAGAAGCCAAATAAAATGCGTTTATTTACTAAATTCAGTTAGTTTTACTACTTTGTCCATATGCTACAAATTGAACACACTTACTACTAAATGACGAAGAAATTTCGCATTTATTGAACTACTGCTTCTTTGAAAAATGGCTTCATATGTATGGGGTGAGGAGCCACATATAATGTATGGTAACTTTTTAATTTTAATGCAACCGAGCTCATATTTTGTCTACTAAATACTCTCAAATGTTACAAAATCATACCAAATTATGATACATACGAGGAGGGATCAAAAAGTAGTGATAATGAGATAGAATATATTGACTATTGATAACTTAATAATTTATTTTTCTACATAGTTTCCGAGTCTCTCTACACACCGAGTCCAGCACTATTCCAAGGCTTATTATAAAAATCGCTAGCCGCCAGATCTGGTGAATAAAGGGGGTAGCCAACCAATTCGAAGCCAGCTTGTTGAATGGCAGCCATCAACTGCCGACCTGTGCGCGGGTGCGTTGTTGTGATGAAACAGCACGCCCCTTCGAAGTTTCCCTCTCCTTTCCTCTTTAATGGCATTCCTCAACTTGGGAATTAAAGCTGCATAATATTGGCCTGTAATAGTGATTCCACGCTCCAGGTATTATTACCTGGAGCGTGGTATTATATATTGTTGATTTATATCAACAATATCCCTTCAAAATATTGAGGAGGCCATAACCTTGCCAGCCGATGCCACGACACGAAACTTCTTCGGGGTCGGTGATGATGGCCGTTTCCATTGTGAAGATTGCTGTTTTGTCTCGGGATCAAAATGATGGACCCTTGTTTCGTCCATTGTTACGAAACGAGCCAAAAAAAATTCAGAATCTTCTTGAAACTTGTCTAACAATATATCTTCGAAATATCAAGTCGATTTTGTTTCTGACTGTCGGTTTTCAAAGATTGTTTAAATATGGAATGAATTCTTCCATATGAAATGCCCGTTTCTTGAATTAAGTATCGGATGGTAACTCTTTGATCGCTCAATACAATTTTCTCGATTTTCGCAACATTTTCTTGGGTCCCTGACGTCGATGGACGGCCGGTACGATGTTCGTCTTCCGTGCTCGTTCTTCCTACTCGAAAATGAGAAGCCCACGTTGCGACAGTGGAATACGGTAGAGCAGACTCCTAATGTTGCCTCCAAATCGCAATGAATCGCTTGCGTCGTTAACTTTTTTAAACAGAGGTATTTAATAACGGCTCGCACTTCGTTTTCTCCATTTTCGAGAACACGTTCCGACACGAGCAAACAAATGACATTCTGAAAAAAACAAAAGCGAAGATTTTTTTTTAATATTACAAATATGTATCTGATTATGTGATGTCTGCCAGGACTTTTTTTTCTTACCAAGGAGTATGTCGTTCTCACTACTTTTTGATCCCTCCTAGTATTAATCCATGATGTTCCTAGTTCTGACGTGGCTCCTCAATCCAAAAATTTTGATTGAAGAGCCACCTTTATGTCCATATAACTTTTGAAGTATTATACTACAAAACCGAGGATCGAACCTACATTTTTTTTAAACTTACTACTAAATAAATATATTAATTTCATTAAAATACGAAAAGTGGCTCCTCAATCCTTACGTACATAATAAATTCATCATGAAAACGTAGGTGAAGTAAGCTTGTCATTCGAATTGATGCTAGGGATTGACAGCCAGTCTGTTCTGTAAAGAACTTAACGTGAAAACTTAGTTGTAGTGAGCTTGAAGTAAACTGATCAGTTGGGTTGACAGCGAAGTGAGCTTGTTATTCGAATTGATGCTAGGGATTGACAGCCATTCTGTTTAAAGAACTTACCGTGAAAACTTAGTTGGAGTGAGCTTGAAGTAAACTGATCAGTTGGGTTGACAGCGAAGTGAGCTTGTTATTCGAATTGATGCTAGGGATTGACAGCCATTCTGTGTAAAGAACTTACCGTGAAAACTTAGTTGGAGTGAGCTTGAAGTAAACTGATCAGATGGGTTGACAGCGAAGTGAGCTTGTCATTCGAATTGATGCTAGGGATTGACATCCAGTCTCTTTAACTCTTTAACCGCCATCGCCGTAATGCCCGTAATATAACGTGTTGTAAGAATAATACCTCAGTCGCCATATTGCGTAAAAAGTCCTGTCATTCAATAGATGTTAAATTTGCTTACTAAATCTTTGTATACGATTTAATTATTTATTCAAAACCCAATAAGCTTAAGTGATATAATATGTAGAAATCAACAAAGAAATATAAATTACCGACTTATGCCAGTACGTCACTAGTGCAGACGACCGCGACTGCCGTCGCCGTAATTTTACGTGCGGCTCAAGCTCAACTAAAGTCATATTTTGAATAAAAGTCAGTTGCGCTAGCGCCATCGCCGTGATAACACGTGCTCTCTTTATTATTATTTCTTTATTTTTCTTTTTATTTGTCTTAATATTTTCCTTCTTCATTAAATAAAAACTTATAGAAACACAAATATTGAGGGAGGAGGAAGGAAAGTGGAGGGGAGGGACGGGCGTGGTCTTTTTATTTTAGTAAGGAGGCGTGAAAAAACTTTGGGAACCCCTGTCTTAGAACAAGGTTATTTCCACAGTTCCTTGAATGATCTATCTACAACCATTCCTCATTCCTCAGGGTAAGACGGCAATACTGCAGGGCTATGGAAACGTGGGCACTTGGACCTCCCTCTACCTACACAGGCATGGAGTCAAGATCCTAGGAGTGCTTGAATTTGATTGCAACATATACAACGCCGATGGTATAAATCCTACGGTGAGTCGAATATACGTTGTTATTGATGTAGGTTCACATTATCATCATAATATAAAACATAAATTATCCGTAATGGAATAGTGTAGTAATTATAATTTATACTTGTTTCGACTCAATTAAGTATGGCTTCATTTTATGTACGTTTTTTGTATGTGTACTTCATAAAAGATAGCTTGATCTCTGCGACAGCTGTCAGTATCAATACAGTAACAATAGCGCTTGACAGGCTAACAATAACGTATACGTCAGTTTGACATATGTCGCAATTATAAAGCTATATTTTATGAAGTATAGGATACTTTTTTAACCAACGTGTAAAACTGTACAAGCTACTATTTTAGTAGCATTTGAAAGGGTATTGCCCCATTTCAGAATTATCCCTGGGTTCATATTCCTGTTTTAAAAGTATCCTATGTTCTAATCCTAATCCAGGACATGGTCTTTGCGTATTCAAAGGTTCATCCGAATCCGTTCAGCAGTTAAGACGAGAAATGTTACCTGACAGACAAGCAGATTTACTTTCGCATTTATAGTATTTGTATGTATGTCAAAAAGCAGCCAAGTTAAAATGGGACTGGGCTGGACACGTCTGCCGCATGTCAAAAGGTTCATGGGCGAAATCAACCACAATGTGGGTCCCGGCAAATTTTAAAGTATATAATATGTGTATAATTTATGGTGTGGCCATCAAGTATAAGACATGTTATCTGTGGTCGCCTATATATAACATTCATATGATTCAAGATGTCATTAAAAGCCGTTTACTTATATCTTTTTATTATTATTATTAAGCCTTTATTGCTGAAGAACTAAACACAAGTATAATCTTATAATATTAAAAACTTAAATCTAACACATCGGCTTTTCCAGTTTAGTGATCAGTGTGTCATGAGACACATAGGCCTCTTCCAGCTGTTTCCACTCATTTCTGTCTCTAGCTTTTCTAGACCAGGTTGCGCCTCCAATTTTTCTTATGTCGTCTATCCATCTCTTTGCTTGTCTTCCCCTTTTCCTTATACCATCGCGTGGTTGCCACTCTGTTATAATTTTTGTCCATTTAAACTTACTATCTCTCGTCATGTGTCCTGTCCATCTCCATTTCAACTGTCTTACTTTCTTGATTATATCTTCTACTTTGGTTCTAGATCGTATTTCGACGGCTCTTAACCGATCTTTTTTAGTGACACTAATCATGCTTCTCTCCATTCCCCGCTGACATGATCTCAGTTTTAAGAGATAATTTTGATTTAGGGCCCACGTTTGGCTTCCATAAGTCAGGCAAGGTAAGACGCACGAGTTGAGGACTTTTCTCTTAGCTGCCATGCAAAAGTATTTGCTTTTAAGTATCTCCTTGAGATACCAATATCTTTTCCATGCACAAGCAACTCTTCTTTCGATTTCCATGTCCGTTTGATCTTTGAATGAAATTAACTGTCCCAGGTATGTGTAGCTTTCACGTATTCAATGCTTTCCCCATCTATTCTTATGTCTATTTCTTCCCTGTTTGTCATTACGTTTGCTTTTGATTTATTCATGGTAAGACCTACTGTTCTACTAGCTTCTGTTAACTGTTGCAGCATATGTCGCAGTGTACTAGGGCTGTCAGTGATTAATACTAAATCATCTGCGAACCTTAAATGGTTGAGTACTACTCCGTTAATATTTATGCCTACATTTTCCCACTCTATGTTCCTAAATACACTTTCTAGGATTGCAGAAAAAGTTTTGGAGACAACGGGTCTCCTTGTCTTACGCCTTTCGCTATAGGGAACTCTTCGCCGGTTGTTTCCAATTTTATTTGTGCCGTGCTGTTCTTGTATTGATTATACGTATTGTAGCGTTATAAAATAAAAATATAACTTTTTTAACGCAACGATAACGTATAATTTTAAAAATAAATACACCGAAAATAAAAAAGGCAAAACACATTCTTTTAAAAAAAGGAAGAACCGCAATAGTCAATATAGTAATAATTATTTTTAAATATTAAGTATACATAAAACTTAAGTGGAATTTAAAAAAGGTTTAAAGTTAAAAGCTGAATTCACGTGCCTAATCTTCAACGCAGTTGCAACCGGTTTAATGAGGGCTCAAGCATACAAGAAATGTACGAAACCAAAACGTGATATAAGTAAGGTAATAAAAATATTTAACTACGGAAACTTATAAGGTAAGGTACGGTAAAAATTAAAAAAAAAAAAAGTATGGTAACAGCTATTCATCGGGAATCCACGCTGGATAAACAAAACCGTATTTGGTTGTTCCTTTCCAATCACAATAAAATATGTACGGAACCCGTTGAAAGATGTTCGGAAACCCGAAGATTGCAGGTACTCCAGGGGTCAATCGTTCTGTCCCGGGGGTAGAAGCCGAAGTCGGCTCAACTGATATCTACAGACAAGGAAACGGACCATTTAAATTATGGAACCAAAAGGGTCTGAAATACCAGAAGAAAACGACATTCGTAAGAACATTTAGGAAGAAGAGTCACATTACGTACCAGTTTTGATTCATGACGCATAAACTCATGTCAGCGACAAGATGTATGACTAGCTTGTCACCAGTCTTGGCAGGACCGCCCACTCCTCCAGTCTGTCGCTGGGCAACTATGAGGCATGCCCTGGTAGCGAAATGATAGTTGGTATCTCTGACAGAGCTCAGTTGCAGAGACATGCGGTCCGCGAGCTCCGGCGCGCTCGTGGACTTGTAAATCACGTACCCTTGGCCTAACGACGAGGAATGTGCCATCCCCGCACAAGAATTGACATATCCATGGTCATAATGTTACAGGTCATTTTAAGCAGTTACTATAAAAATATCAATAATTAATTTAGTAGAAGATTTTAAAGCCAAACATTTTCTATAAAAATCCCATCTGTCACTAACAGAAAAATTGTCTTCTGTTTTCTTGACAAACGAAATATGAAAATGTTAATAAATGTAACCTGCCTGCTTTGACAAATTAAAAAAGGCTAAAGACGGCGTCTTGTAGCGATCACGCTACAGTATGTATTTCTTGGGTATTCCTTGTTGAGTTAAATCCTTCCAGAGTGATTCGTGCTTAATGGAATCGAACGCCTTACTGTAATCCACAAATGCAATATATAGTGTTTTATTGTATTCTTTGGCTTTTTCTATTAACTGTTTTAATACATGTATATGATCGATGGTTGAGAATCCCGCTCGGAATCCAGCTTGTTCGATTGGCTGTTGTTAGTCCATTATCCCTATTAGTCTATTTAGAATCAATTTTGAAATTACTTTATATATATTCGACAACAAACTAATTTGTCTATAATTTTCGATGTTATCCCGATCCCCTTTCTTGTGTAAAAGGATAGTTGTACTCTTTGTCCATTGCGATGGTATAGATTCGGTTCTTACAATGGTATTGTATATTTCTGTGAGTTTTCTTTGGGCGTATTCACTACTGTAATTCATGCGCCACCAGTGCCGCTAGACCAACCGCTCATATTCATGCCGATTTTTTGGTCAGGGTACCGTAAGTTTTTTGGTACAATGATTGAAGATTTTATCATCTCGTTCGTTATTTGATCTCGCCCAGGTGACTTGTCGCTCTTTAAGACTGTGAACAGCTTTTTCTATTTCTGATTGTAGGAAAACTGGAATATCCTCAATTTCGTCGTCTTCTAGATTTGTAAATGGAATCTGAACATTGGGGTCCGCTGCGTAGAGTGACCTGTAAAAGTCTGTTGCAATTAGGATTATAGTTCTTCTTATGGTCTCCTGCTTTCCTGCTTTATTCTTAATGTTTGGTATCCATTGTTTTGACTCCACCAGTTCTTTTAAGGCATTTTTAACTCCTCCTGTCTTTTTAGGGTTCCGTAGCCAAATGGCAAAAAACGAAACCCTTATAGATCTGTCTGTCTGTCCGTCCGTATGTCACAGCCACTTTATTCCGAAACTATAAGAATTATGCTGTTGAAACTTGGTAAGTAGATGTATTCTGTGAACCGAATTAAGATTTTCACACAAAAATAAAAATAAAACAATAAATTTTGGGGGTTCCCATACTTGAAGCTAAAACTAAAAATATTTTTTTTCATCAGACCCATACGTATGGGGTATCTGTGGATAGGCCTTCAAAAATGATATGGAGGTTTCTAATATAATTTTTATCTAAACTGAATAGTTTGCGCGAGAGACTCTGCCAAAGTGGTAAAATGTGTCCCCCCCCCCTATAACTTCTAAAATAAGAGAATGATAAAACTAAAAAAAATATATAATGTACATTACCATGTAAACTACCACCGAAAATTGGTTTGAACGAGATCTAGTAAGTAGTTTTTTTTAATATGTCATAAATCGTAAACCGCAATTTACCAAGTACGGAACCCTTCGTGCGCGAGTCCGACTCGCACTTGGCCGGTTTTTATGTGATTGTTGAGTATGTTTAATCTTCTTTTCGCTCTGTCCTTGATACTATTACTTATTTTTTTACTTGCTTCTGAAATAGCTTTTAAATTGTGTTAATAATAATAATAAATAATAATTGTTGTTGTTAATAATTGTTAATCTTTTTTTTATTTTTTTAAAGCTTTCTTCTTTGCTATATAATCTATTTCATTCCTAATATGTTCCATCTGGTGATAGCCATGTCCAGTTTTTCTTTGTATTTTTATTGAGAAAGCTATTCATAAATGAAAGGTTGTTTTCAAAGGCCATGTTAGTTGTTAATAGAAGAGGTCTTTGGCAGATTCCTCGTACTGTTTCGTGGGGGCGTAAATTTGGATAATCGACCATTTATTTTTGTACGATGGCAAATTCAGATTAAGTACAGCTATTCTCTCTGATATGCCTTTGAATTCTTCTGTGTTTCCTTCTAAATGTTTTTTAATCATGAATCCCGCTTCGTAGTTTCCTTTTGTTTCGCCTTTGTAATACAAAATATACTCCTTGCGGTCCTCAATACTTTCTCCACTAATCTTCTTACTTCACTTAATCCTAAAACATCCCACTTTATACTTGAGATTGCTAGTTCTAATTCGGTTAGTCTCTTCTGTACGCAAGGTTAAGCAGTTTAAAGTTGCAATATAAAGTTTTCTTGTATCGTTTGTTTTGATACTGTTTCTTATCAATTGTGCTGGAAGGGGTTGGTAATTTTCCCCCACGGGGACCAGCCGGCTTGGGGGAGGTGTTATTGTATTAATTTTAGTTGCATCGTTGAATGTTACTTGTTTTCTTGTTTTGATCTTCCAGTTCCCGACGTATGTTAGTGGCTATTCTTTATTTAAATCGGATGTTGAGTGAGACCTGTTTCTGTACATTCGTTCGAATGCATTTATTTTATTAATTTTCAGTCTGACATTTTCATTTGTTTTTTTGGTGATACAAAAATATTTTCCGGTAATCTTTTCTTGTTTTTCAGGTTTATTCCCATCGGCCACCCCCCAGTTGCCACCCCGGTGGCCGATGGGAATGATTTAGTGAAATTTCCTACCTTCCTTTATTCCCATCTGCCACCGGGGTGGCAGATGGCAATAACTAGTGGCGTTTGCCACCCCGGTGGTCGATGGGACTTATTTAGTGAAATCTGCCACCTTCCTTTATTCCCATCTGCCACTGGGGTGGTGGGCGATTCTCATGACATTTGTCATATAAAAGTGAATGTTGATGCTGTGACCGGTTTACTTTGTTACTTGGATCCAACTGAAGGTGCTGGCCCTGATAACTTAATAATATCATCTAAATTTCTAAATAAATGCGCGCCTTGCATTGCCCTACCTATTTCAATTTTGGTTTCCGGAAGTCTGACTCAAGGTCTTGTCCCCATATTATAGAAATCTGTTTTTATTTCACCCGTACATAAGGAGGGGTATAAATAAAACTTTTTTGCAAAAAAATACTGCCGACTTCCAAATGAAAAACTACAAAGTGAAAAATAACTTAACTTTTGGAAGTCGGTGTCTTTCGTAGGAACCATTTTTTTGCGATATGGACACCGACTTCCAAAAGTTAAGTTATTTTTCACTTTGTAGTTTTTCATTTGGAAGTCGGTAGTATTTTTTTGCAAAAATGTTTTTATTTTTCCCTTTTTAGTTTTACCTACCTAATAGCAAGTTGTTTATTAAGGTCTCTAATTCTCTATAACTCCAGAATAGATTAACCGAATAACATGAAGCTTGAACATAACCGGTGAAATGAGAGATCTGCGTACCCCTTTAAGGTGAACGCGCACCTGACCGCACCGCACTCGCCGCATGCGCCGCAGTCATCGCATTTTCTCTTGGCCCCGCGCTATCCGCGCCGAACGCGCCGCGCGCATTTTATCCACTTCTGTACATCTTGAACTATATTTTCATACGGATACGGATCATGTTGCCGCGCCGCCCGCATCGCCCGCCGAGTCTGATGACGTCATCCGCACGTGCTGGTGGAATCCGTATACCTACAGCATTTTGCTGAAATGCGGCTCGTGCGGTGCGGATAGGTGCGCGAGGCTGCATACGATTTCATATAAAGATTTATAAAATGCGATGACTGCGGCGCGTGCGGCGAGTGCGGTGCGTCTAAGTGCGCGTTCACCTTTAGAGCGTACTGGCGTGATGTTATGTTATGAAATGGTATAAACAACAAACAGACATGCGATTGCAGCAATCCCGAGAGTTTTGCCGTTATTTATTGAAAAGTTCTGTTGTGTATCTCTGAAGTTCTTTATCAGACCTTCACCAAATTAAAATGGGACCAATTTCGAAACATACTCTTTCAAACAAAAAAAAAATTTTAAAATCGGTTCACAATTGACGGAGATATCGGTGAACATAACTACATAAAAAAAAAAAAAAAAAAAAAAAAAACATACAAGAAGTCGAACATAGAACCTCCTCCTTTTTGGTAAGTCGGTTAAAAAGAGATTACTAATCATGGGCCTATATGCAAGCTGTGCATTATAGCTAAAATATTTGAGAGAATTGTCTATAACCAGTTATATCCGCCCTTGCTAGCTTTTTCAGACGGATTTTTAAAAGGACGGTCTACCATTTCTAATTTGATTTTATTTAATGGTTTGATTACGGATGCTATGGATAACGGTAAGCAGATCGATGTGGTTTGCACAGATTGTAGTAGGGCATTTGATCGGCTCGACCACAATACCCTGATAAAGAAGCTACGCTACAGCCGTGGGCAACTCTTGGTTCTCTTCTGACACAAGGAGTAGTTCTCAATAATTATATGTCTAGTTGGGTAAACTTGCCCAGCGGAGTGTCTCAGGGTTCGTTCCTCGGTCCTTTTTTGTTTGTAGTATGTGTGAACGATATCGATCAGAGCCTCCATTCATCCAAACTATTATGCTTTGCCAAGGACATGAAAGTTGTCACTATTTCAACGCTCGAAGATAGACTAACACTTCAGGCTGACTTGAAAAACGAAGAAGAAAGAAAACGAACGAAGATACTAATAAGGTAATATACTAACAAGCTACAACAGCTATGCACCATCGGTACATGGTGGACATCCAACCCATACGCAAAAAGCGTTTTGCGAATACTTTAATTGTGCGTACAAATAAGAAACACATTCCAAAGAAGAATGAACTGAATATAGAAGGAAGAATGGACTAGTTAATATGGAAGGAAGAGTGAACAAAATCAGTAGTATGAGAAGGACAGAACAAGAGGAGATTATTAAAAGAACGCAAAAAAAAATGTCATAAAATTGTTGCCAACTCATAGAAAAAATGTTGATGGTTTAAAATTCTACCAAAATCCTTTAACGAAAAATAGTCACCTTGAAAACTTTCTTGATATTTTTTCTATTCACCCCGTTTTACGGTCATGAGAATCAACCACCTGACTAAACTTATGAAGGTGGCAGATGGGAATAAACCGGCAAACGCCACTAGTTAGTGCCATCCACCACCCCGGTGGCAGATGGGAATAAAGAAAGGTAGAAAATTTCACTAATTCATTCCCATCGGCCACCGGGGTGGCAACTTGGGGGTGGCCGATGGGAATAAACCGTTTTTCAGGATTTAAATTTTCTTCCATGTATTTAACATGTTAACTAGAACCGGGCGTGCTTCTCCTTTATCTTTGCCGAGTCTAAAAGCTTTGTTGATATCCCGATTGTTAACCTCGATACCAGAATAATTACTTACTCATTATCATTGAGTTTTTACTACCATTTCGATTACATTAGTATTTTCTTTTGCGGACTCCTCAATGCCATAGAATATTAAATTGTGTTCCCTTTTATCTGATTCTAGGCGTTTAATCTTCTCATTTAATTTTTCAACTTCATTTTTTAGAAATAGGTTATCTTCCACCAATGGTTTCAATTTCTCATCTATCTCTTCTCTAATAGAAGTTTTTAATGTAGTTGTTTGCTTGTCCATTTCTAGTTTTAATTTTGTAAATAATAGTTGCATTTGAGCGTCCATTTTAGTAGTATTTCGAATTTCGATGTTGACAACTCAGACGTAATTTAGTAGGAAATTTATTTTATAGGAGTGGCAACACTCGCTCAGTAGTTTGCGCGTAACGAAACGCAATGTTCCGTTTTCTGCTGTTGGTAGCTAATGTATGTGGCAAACTGGCAATGTCAATTTTGGTTATAGGATAAACAAATTATTACTTGCATTAATTTGATCGCCTTATTACACACAAGTAATTACGCACAGATTTTAGTGATATTTTTGCACTTCTTATCGATAATGTTCGATTCACTTGCACGGTGTAAAATATAAGTGAGGTTTTAACACTTTTTAAGCTTAAATTTTGCGGAGCGCACTACTTGACGTTTACACAGTTTAGGTGATCAACCGGAAGTCCCTTACTTAAATCTAATAAAGTTTTATTAAAGAACCCTACATTACATAGCGTCAGAAGTTTTAATAAAGTATCGAAGAACAGCAAATAAGTGAGAAAGACGCAAAATGGTTACGAACGACGCAGTATCTGGAATAAAGCCGCCAGCTTCCCTACAAATTGACTCAGACAAAGCAACGCGCTGAAAAAAATGGTTACAACAATTTGATTGATATGCCATTGCTATTCAATTAGATAAAAAGCCAGCCGAGGTCCAAGCAGCAACATTTATGGCTGTGATAAGCCCAGACGCGATCGACATATAGGTAAACAGTTTCAATCTCAGCGACGAAGACAGAAATAACTTACAAAACATCATAAAAAAGTTTAAAGAGTATTTTGCGCCAAAGACCAACGTATCGTTTGAAAGATATATATTATTTAAGATTGAACATCTTCCTTAGATGAACAATTAATCAGTTTTTGACAAGAATAATAATTCGACAATTTACTTATTTATTTATTAATTTAAGTAAGGCACAACAACATATTTGCAATTTCATTTACAGGATTAACATTAAATTAGAAAATGGTCCTGTGCAAACAGGTCAATTATATGTGATCACGAATACAAAAATGTCAAATAATAATATACTGGTCTAAATTTGGAATTTAATTAAAATTGTGCAATAATAAAAAATAAATTAAATTAGATCTCTAAATACAAATTAAGATAAAATATAACATATAACAAGCAAAATACCAGTGAGTCAGCGATAAAACAAAAGAAAAAAGTCACACCAATCCTAGGACTAGAAATTTGTGAGAAGCTGGGTTAAGTTACAAGAGTAAAGCCATTGACGGAAAGTCGGTGGAATGAAGAAGAATTTAACGGATTAGGCTGTTATAAAAATTACGAATACGACATAGACCTGAGCAAAAACCCCAGACTCGAAATTAAACCAGCAAGAAGAATTCCACATGCTATTAGAGACGAGGTAAAGCAAGAACTTGACCGAATGGTGAAGTTAGATGACATAAAACCAGAAACAGAGCCTACTCCTGCCGTGAGCGCCCGTTCTATGGTAATTGTCAGACAAAAGGTAAAATAAGAATTTTAAACAAAAACATTTTGAGACATCATTATCCACTAACCACTATAAAAGAGATTCCAGCTGACATAAAAGGTTCTAAGTTCTTTGCACTATTAGATTGTACAAAAGGATTCTGGCAAACTAAGCTATCAGAAAGAACACAGAAAATATTGACATTTGCTACCTCTTGGGGAAGATATTCCTTCAAGAGACTTCCATTTGATGTATCATCTCCTGAAATACGAGTATTTTCATGAAATATTGTCAAATTTGCTCAGCAAATTCAAAAATGTAAGAATATCCATTGATGACATTTTTATACATGCTAAAACTGTTCGTGATGTCATCGAAACACTCAATAAATCAGGCTTCAAACTCAACAAAAACAGTGTATTGTAAGTGTATTCTTGAAGCACAAAGAATAAAATTCTTGGGACACATTGTCTCAGCTAGTGGATTAGAAGCAGATCTAGACAAAGTGGCAGCCATAAGGGCAATGAAAACACCAACAAATAAAACGGAGACTACTAGGTATGATCACATACTTAAACAAATTTATTCTCAACATGTCAGACCTAACAAATCCACTAAGAGATTCATTAAATAAAAATGCAAGTTTTACATGGGAAAGTCATCATGTAGAATCGCTCAACAAAATCCCCAAACACACTTATTACTAAATAATGAAGAAATTTCGTATTAATTGAGCTACTGCTTCTTTGAAAAATGACGAGTCGTATGTATGGTCTGAGGAGCCACATATAATGTATGATAACTTTTTTAATTTTAATGTAACCAAGCTCAGATTTTGTCTACTAAATACTCTCAAATACTACAAAATCATACCAAATTATGATAAATATTAATCCATGATGTTCCTAGTTCTGACGTGGCTTCTCAATCCAAACATTTAGATTGAGTAGCCACCTTTATGTCCATATAACTTGTGAAGTATTATACTAGAAAATCGAGGATTGAACCTACAAATTTTTAAACTTACTACTAAATAAGTAAATAAATTTCATTAAGATACAAAAAGTGGCTCCTCAATCCTTATGGACATAATAAACCAACAGTTTTGTCGGGAGCAGGGGGCTCTTTATTGAGTCTAATCCGAAGATAGACTAACTTGCATGCAATGCAAGCTCTTTTATACCTTGCTATCCCTCCACAACAACTCTGTCCGATGACGTACGGAAGTACGTCACGTGTTTACTTTATACAAAACACAAAAATGTGCTAAATCTAATAAGACGTGGATTCTAAAATCATCAAGTAATACAAGAATTATTGTCATAAGCAAATAATGGTGATAACACAAATAATAATCAAATTAACACGTCAACAATTGTTTTGAACATTAAAATCGATTACTACAGTAGAGTCCGTTTATTATGACATCGAAAGGAATTGACAAACACGTCATAATATGCGGACGTCATACTAAGCGTTTTGTGAAAAAGACACTTTTTTATGTAAATATGTACTTAAGTATTTACAAATTTTCCCGCCACAATGTTTTGTCGAACTTTAAAACGACTGATCCAGCTTGCAGAACAATTGAAGTCGAGAATAACAAAACGCGCGGCAAAAACATTTGCCTTTTCATGTAGCATAGGGCCGCTGACAGGTATTCCTTTGTTTCTTATGATAAAATGGGTCATAATAAGCGACATATCACTGTAAGGGAAGTCATTGTATCCGACTTTTTTATAAAGAATTTTATATGAAAACCAAACTTCGTAGTGTAATTACGTCATAATAATCGGTTGGTCAATATAAACGGATTCTACTGTATTACCAAAATAAATTGCCAAAAATCAGTCTGTGCGTTCACTGAGTACTCAATAAATTATGATTTGATTTATTAGCCAATAATTGATAGTAAAATAACGTAAATTAGTAATAAGAAAACAAATTATTACAAATTATGTTGACTACCTTAATTGATAACCATCTCCGACATATACAAAAAATATTTATTTGCTTTCTATGTTTTCGGCTGCGTATACCGTACCATTCTGATAATTACTTAAATCTTTGCAAGAAATTTCATTTGCCACCACTTATAAATCGTCGTCTAGCAGATTGCACCTTTCTTTTGAAAATTATTTCTAACGAGATTGATTGTCCTGATCCTCCTGCATAAACTGCGCTACAATGTTCCCAGGAGATCGGTTAGATTTAATCCGCCTATCTCCATTCTCCTTTTTCTTATTCTAAATACAGGCGAAATTCATACATGGTGCGTGCGAGTAAGGACTTTAATATTCTTTGTAAAGAGTTCTCATTTGACCAATTTGCCACTAAAACCAATTCGGCTCGCACTCGGCTGAGTGATGACTTTTTTAAGTGTTTAGTTCTTATTGTTCTTTATTTAATCATATAAATCGTGCTTGTTAGTGAATCTAAGTTTTCTACTACATAGCTGTTGGTTAGGTAGGAGAACCTAGTATTAAATAAATAAATTAATAAACATGTGGCAATTTGGCGTCTATCCGTTTTACCAGCTTAAGTACTCTCTTTGTAATAGGGATGGTTGGGTACTTTAGGTTGGTTTGAGGCGCAACCTTGCTCTGGTAAAATACGTTTTTATGTTTTTTCAGGGGATGCTAAACAATCCACAAATCTTAGAATCGTTGGGATTACTCGTTCCAAACAGCAGGCTAAGGTTGTGGCCGAGCAGTCTGTTCGAAACTGCGGTAGCCCGTACAAACCTATTGAAATTTGCACCAGTGTGTCGGGCTATTACGATTCTTAATAGAGTCTCTCAGCGTTTGGACATTTTCACCTGCTCTTTGGCGGAATTCCAGAGGGTGACAATTACTGTGTTGTCCTATAGTTAGCTTGTGCGGACGCCCGGAGCCGTTACTTGGGACTGGTCAATCATGGTCGTGAGTAGGTGCGTGATCAGTTTTTACGGGGCGTCTTTGAGTATCACATTGTATGACTACTTTTGTTAACCTTGGTTCTACCTGTAAAAATAATTGTATGTGTAAATGAATAATATAAAATAAAAATATTAATACACAGGTGTTACTAAACTTCCTCTTTTCCAACCAGGAATTAATTAAATACAAGGCGAAGAACAAGAATAGCATCAAAGGATTTCCAGGAACAACGGATGTTGGGCCCGATCTTTTCTACAAGAAATGTGACATTCTCGTTGCTGGAGCCAAGGAGAAAGTCATCACAGCCGAAAATGCCGATAAAATCCAAGCTAAGGTAAGCAGGGTCTATATTAACATTATGTATAAGTATAAGCCCACAGGGGGCTTAGTGCGAGTTTTTGCTCTCGCTCATTCGCGTTAACGTAAACGTCAATTTGTATTGAAACTGGATAAGCGCCTTCTGTGGACAGTAAGGAGACATTTTTTTAGGGTTCCTTACCCAAAGGGTAGAACAGGACCCTATTACAGAGACCACTATCAGTCTGTCTGTCTGTCTGTCTGTCTGTCTGTCTGTAACCAGGCTGTATCTCATGAACCGTGATAGCTAGACAGTTAATATTTCACAGATGTATTTCTGTTGCCGCTATAACAAATACTAAAAACAGAATAAAATAAATACTAAAGTGGGGCTTAAATACAACAAACGTGTTTTTTGCCGTTTTTTGCGATAATGGTACGGAACCTTACGTACGCGAGTCTGAACAAATTGACAAATCAAAAAACAAAACAAATCGTTTTCGTTATCACGATCAAGTGCGTTAAAAACTCTGCATAAGCACACTGGTTTCCACTTTTGATTTTAGCAACCAGAGAGCAAAACACGTTATAAAAAATAAACAACCTTTTAATCCTTGAAATTAAAATTTGCAAAAATATTAAAAGAAACTTAACATAACATACAATTAATACGTCTCGCGAACATAGTGGACGCGAGGCGGGCGCAGAAGTCGCCCAGGCTCTTAATCTTGAGGTCCCGCACGATGACATCATTCCTCACGAAGCGAGCTATCCCACTTTTTTAGGTGGGGTCGGCTCTTATAATCTTCTGGCGCCGGGACAATGTCCTGGGTTGTCGGGTCGGGCAATTTTTCCTCTGATAGCGAGTTTCGACATGCTAGTCCACCACGTAGCCGGAGGTCGTCCTCTACCTCTCTTGTGTTCAGGTAGTTGCAATGCTTTCTTCACTACGTGTTTCTCGTCTCTTCGCATCACGTGTCGAAAGACGACTCTAGATTAGTTTCTCCGATATAGGAGCGACTTATAGAAAAACTACCGCGGATATGCTCGTTTCTTACTTTATCCATTCTCGTCACACCCCCAGATCACCTCAGCATCCTCATTTTAGCAGTGTAAAGCTTTTGGACGTGCGTCTTTAACACTGGCCAACATTCTGCTCCGTACATCATTGCCAACTTCACTGCCGTTCTGTAGATCTTGCCTTTGGTACTTACTGGCATACGAGCATCGCATAAGACTCCTGTTAGTGATCGCCACTTCAGCCGTGCCACGTTTACCCTGTTTATTACGTCGGCGTCGACGTCTCCTTGGTCTGTGATTACCGAGTCTGGGTTTTTGTTTTTTCTCCTTTTCTAGTAGGGTTCATCAATAGGGCGGACCCTAATCTTATTACAAATTTAGCCTTATAAATAGACTAATAAGTTATTTAATTATAACCTAAACTATTACATTCTTAGCTAAGAATGTGTCCAATAGCACTTTTCTTATTGTCTTTATTATGGCGAATACACTTCGTTCTTGTGTTTATGTGGTAGCACTTTCGTACGATACACTAATCACATTCACTTACACTAAACACTAACTCGAACGGTTTTGTTCTTTTTAGTCTCCTTACTATGTTTGTGTGGTCGAGAAGCTGTCTCTTTTCGTGAGCTTCTGCAAATTTCTGAATCACTTTATCGATGAACTCTGAACTTTTATGAACTTTTAGGTCCCGATGGAGGACATAATTTTGTATGTACCAAGGTGCATTTACAATTGCTCTTAGCACTTCTGGAATCGTTGTATAATTAATATATTGCTCTTTTTGGTGCAGCCCCATAGCTGAATAAAAATAAAAATAAAACTGGCATCAGGACAGACAGACTGACATCAGTTTCTTCGAAGCAGCCAATAACTTATTTTATATCGGAAGTAGAGTTCTCCTTTTTTCTTCTTGACGTGGACTTTCCAGCGTAACTTTGCGTCAAGGGTCATACCGAGATATTTGGCTGTATTCTCGTATGGGACTTGTTTATCTATACCAATATTATAAAGAGGAAAGATTTTTTGTTTGTTTGTACCGAATAGGCTCCGAAACTACTGGACCGATTTAAAAATTCTTTCACCAATAGAAAGCTACATTATTCCTGAGTGACATAGGCTATTTTTTTTATCCCGAAAACGGGTCTTGTGGGGTGGCCCACGGGAGCGAAGCCGCGGGGAACAGCTAGTTATTAATATAAACATAATATAAGTACCTACTCATCTCTGATTGTAACAACATTGGAAGTGACTAACGTCTAAGATACAGGCTCGGCCTAGTTTAGACGTTAGGGTTCATCATGATCTTTTTAACGTAATGTACCTACTTGTGATAATATTATGATAAGTGTGAAATGTATTTGCTCTTTTTTTCAATAAAGATATTATTATAACCTGGATTAATATAAACAGGAGAATACTGGTGTTTTTTGTGGGTAAAAATCAAAATCATGTGAACAGATTTGGATTCATTTAGTTTAATCCACCATTTTTTAGTCCAGTTATAAACTTAATAGCCATTTGAACCTTATCTACTACTTCTACGTGGCTGTTTCCTATAGCCATTTTATGGCTGTATCACCAGCAAAAGTCCCAATCGTGTTTTGCTCTAATTCAGGAATATGATAAGTATATATAGTAGGTACAGAACCGGACCTAACACACTTCCTTGCGGGGTACGCCAGCTTTTATTTGTTTTCTACAATAAAGAAAAATCTTGTCTTTTACAATAAAGGACTCGATTTATATCTGCAAATTGCTTCGGTAACAAGCTCTTCAATTTATGTATAAGGCCTTCATGCTATACTTTGTCTAACGCTTGCGCCACGTCTAGGAATACAGCAGAACATACTTTCTTGTCTTCAAAAGCGTTTTCTATTACATTTGTGATCCTATGCACTTGATCAATAGTAGTGTTATTCTCGAAAACCAAATTGGTGCTCTGGTATTATGTTCTTGCTATCTCTATCTATTATAGGTTTTAGTCGTCTGAGTAACAGCTTTTCAAATAGCTTGGACATTATTGGTAGCAAGGAAATAGGCCTATATGATGATGTTTTTTGAGATGGTTTACCTGGTTTAGCTATCATTATTACTTCAGCCACAAGGGTCGATAATTTAACCAGACCCTTTATTGGTATTTTTCAATATTAAATCTCACGGATGCCCCTCAAGTTAAAGGAGAAAATGTACAAGTCCGTGATTAGACCTGTCGTACTGTATGGATCAGAATGTTGGGCTGTGAAAAAGATGGATGAAAAGAGATTGCATGTAGCAGAGATGAGAATGTTGAGATGGATGTGTGGAGTGACGAGAATGGATAAAGTGAGAAATGAGTATATTAGAGGAAGTTTGAAAGTGGCAAAAGTTTGAATTTAATCTGGGCTGACAGCATTTCCGTTCTTCATTCTGTCCACTGCACTCTGTACCTCATCTCGGCTTATGGCTTGTACCAGTCCTTCTACTGCTGGTGCCAGGAGTTCCAGCTCTTGTCTGGGAAATTCTCCGTTCTTTAGTTCTTCTATCTTTTATTTCTTCTTCTTCAGTCGGTCCCTCATTACTGAGGATCGTGGTCACTGGACTCCTTTAAGCGAACAATCTGCCTTCATCGACTCCAGTCCAAAGTTGCCATCACCACCTGCTGGAATTTGCTTGAGGACGTAGCTTCTTTCACTTGGTCAGACCATCGAGTTGGCGACCGGCCTCGTGCTCTCTTTCCTTCGGTATTGCCAACAATGACCAGCTTTTCAAGGTTGCTATCTCCTCTTCGCATTATGTGGCGAAAATAAGTCAAACTACGCTGTAAGCAAATCGTAGACAATCGGGTCTTGATATTGAGTTGTGAAAGGACAGATACATTTGTGCGTTTGGCTTTCCATGGGATTCGGACCATCAGCAATTCGAATGCGTCTATCCTCTGTCTTTCTCTTGCTCGGATTATCCACGTCTCAACTCCATAGAGGAAAATCGGAAAACAAGTGCTCTGACCAAACGGGCTTTGGTTTTGAAACTCATACCGATTTTTCCAGATGTTCTGGATACGCGTCATAGCATCTTTAGCCATGGCTATCCGTCGTTTTATTTCCGGGACGCAGCTGCCTTCATTATTAATACTAGAGCCCAGATAAATAAAACTGTCCACGGTATCAACACCCTGGATGCTATTGGCGCCCGCTAGCTTTCCTGCACGATCTATCACCATAAGCTTGGTTTTCTGCCTATTTATTGCAAGCCCTAATTTGCCGCTCTCCACCTCCAGTCTGTGCAGTATCTCCTTCATGTCGTCTAAATTTGACTCAGTTATAGTCGTTGATCGTGTAACACCGCCAGAACGATGATATGTTTTTGCTCCTCAATTTTTAAATAGAAAAAGTCGTATAAAGTGGACTTTATCTCATTAAAATACTATTGCCTTAAAGCCAGTGAAGTGTCTCATCGATATGTGAAAGTTCTGCTGTGATATGTTTGAGTAAAGCAAAGTTATAGTGATAATAAACAGTGACAAAAAACTAAAAATTTGAAGAAGAAAAAATAACGGCCACGGCACTGACCTACGACAACCCGCAGCGCGCTCGATACTCCCCGCACTTACCGCCTCTACTCCCCTTCGTCACCTGTGCTGAGTATATCTCAGTGGACATAGCGACTAACAAATTTCGATTGCTCGCAAAGTGCTCCGGTGGCGTGGAGGTACAACGCAACTACTGCTATTTAGTGTGGCGTAGGTTCAAATCTCATTGGACCAACTGCACTTTTTGTGAATTAAGATATTGTCTTAACTGATTTCTAATTTACGAAGCGTGTAAGATAAGACCGGCAAGAAGAAATAAATAAAACAAAATGAATTTCTTCGAGAATATTACTATGCGCCGCACGCGTACTAAATCGGATTCCAACACCGTCACTAACGATACAATAAATAATAGTACATTCGAGGATACTGTTTCCAGCCTACCCGACTTATCCCATGATGACATTAATGATGCAAAACAACAACAAATTACAAAGCTAAAGGAACAAATTGACAAGCTTGTTTGATTTAAATAGCGCGCATCAAGAAATCGAGTCTCTTTCTTTGGAAACTAGCAACCTCAAGCAAATAAACTTAGATTTGCAAAGGAAAAATGAACTCTTCTTAAAACTTAGCAGCCCAGTAAAAAAACACAAAAAGTTGACTCCCATAAAGAAATCCTTAAATAAGAACAAAGGAACACAAACAGAACCTGTAGTTATATCGAATCAGGAAAAAGATAAGTCAGCACCCTCTCGCATACATAATAAAACTAGCAGTGTTGGGGCAAAACTACAACAAATCCCACTACATGAAAATGACAGTAAGATCTGTATCCTGAGTACCAATAGCAGGAACGACATTGTAAACATTGCCAAGCAAACCCTTCACAAACATTCGGTAAATATATGCCATTACATTAAACCACACTGCAATACACAGCAACTGGTACAAGACATAGAAACTAAATTGGAGACGTTTACAATGAAAGACTTCTGCATTATTTTAATAGGAGAGGAAGATTTTAAGACTACATGTGACTACCTCCAACTGACTCTTCATTTACGAGCTACTTTACAAAAAGTGAACTTTACGAACATCATTGTTTGCACACCAACATTTTACTGCAGTAGCCAAAGAAATATGTATAATTGGAGAGTAGAGCATTTAAATAGCTTACTGTATCTTGACACACTGACATATGAGCATGCATATCTTTTAGACTCGAACAAAAATCTAGTGTTTGATTCAACAATGTTTACAAAGCTAGGAATAGTAAATAATCATGGAATGCAGAACATTTTCAAAGATATTGACGACTTTATCGATGGTATTAAAAAATACGACTTATTGATGTTAGACGACGACATAATACCCGATAGTCAAAAATCAGACACACAGTTTTTTCTATGATACCTACATCAATATACTACACCAAAACATTGCAGGACTTTTAAATAAAGCTGACGCATTCTCTGTATGTTTAGAAGAACTCTTGGCCAAAGATGTTGACGTTGATGTTATTTGCATAACGGAACATTTCATGATGGCTGGTTATGAGCAGTATCTCTTAATCCCGAACTATAATCTAGCTACATGTTTTAGCAGGCAAGATACTAAAAGAGGGGGTTCATGTATCTTGGTAAAGAAGGGACACCATTGGAAAGAAATTCCTGAAGTTCGGAACATAGCAATAAGTAGCACATTCGAATGTTGTGCTATAGAATTGACTCATACTGGTACCATTGTAATCTGCATCTACAGAGTTCCAAATTCAAGCAATTTGACTTGTTTTTTTGAGCAACTTTCCAAATTATGTCAAATAATAACAAAGAAAAATAAGCGTAATGTTGTAATATGTGGTGATCTTAATATTAATATTTTAAAGCGCAGTAATATCTCATTAGAACTAGAATGTATTTTACTCAATTTTAATTTCAAATTGGCAACTAATCAGCCGACTAGACTCTCTAGTAACACATGCATTGACCTTTTTGCGCATAATCTGAGCAAGAAATGTAACTGTGACGTAATAGATTTGGCTCTTTCTGATCACACCTGTCAAATACTCAAGGTTCCAATCAAAAGAGTGTGTGTACTGAAGCATTGGTATATCAAACGCCGTGACTATAATCTAGTTAACATGAATAAATTTAGGGAATGTTTGCAAAGTATTTCTTTTTTGGAAATATATCAGGTTGATGACCCGAACACAGCCTATAATAAATTTTTGGAGACATTTACTCTTCTATACAACCTATGTTTTCCCTTTAAGCGTGTTACTATAAGATTACACAAAAGACCACTATGGGTCTCCAGAGGTATCAAAACTTGTAGTAAGAAAAAGAGAGCTCTCCTTTGGCGTTATAGACTGTACCATAATGAACAAGACAAAAAATCATTTAAAAAGTACTCAGCAGTTTATAATAAAATAATTAAATTAACACAACGTGCTCAGAATAACTACAAGATCAAATCATCATCTAACAAGTCTAAAACTACGTGGGAAATAATTAACCAAACTAAATTGAATATACCCAATAATAATTTAATTCGTAGCATTAAAATAGGAGATAAAATAGTGACACATCCACCTGATATAGCGACCGCATTTAACGACTTCTTTGTTGATAAAATAAAACCTATAACAAATTGCGGCATACAAGTAACTTCAAATATAGAAAAGAATAGTAATTCGATGTTTATGGCACCAAGCAATGAAAATGACATTAAAGCTATAATTAAAACTTTGAAAAATTCCGGCAGTGTAGGTAATGATGACATCTCTACTAAAGTAATTAAACATGTATCAAACTGCATTAGTGAACATTTGAGCCATATTCTCAATCTGTGCATATCGCATGGTACTTATCCTAGTAATCTAAAAACAGCTGTAATTAAACCATTGTTTAAAAGAAATGACAAGCAATGTATGGAGTCTTATAGACCCATTGCGCTTGTGCCAGTAATATCGAAGATATTTGAAAAATATATTTATAATCAAATCTCTAAATATCTAGATAAAAGAAATATATTAACCGACGAACAGAAAGGCTTCCGTAAAAATAAAACCATCAATATGGCAATATATGACTTTTTGAACAATGTCATTACGAATGTTGACAAAAGAATACCTGTTTGTTCAGTTTATTGTGACATGACTCAAGCGTTCGACTATGTCGATCACAGTATCTTGCTCAATAAGCTGGATGCGTACGGTATTAGAGGGAATATCCTCAGTTTAATAAATTCATTTTTGCGGAACAGGAAACAGTACGTTGAAGTTACCGATATAGATCCCAAAACTAAATGCCAACGAACCTTTAAATCTAATTATCGCACAGTTGCTTATGGTGTACCCCAAGGCAGTGTCTTAGGGCCCCCGCTGTTTATATTATACATAAACGATCTGCCAAAAGTAACAAGTCACCCTATGTCACTGTTTGCTGATGACAGCACTGTGACAATTAAGAAAACTGATGATCAAAACCACAATGAAGCTATCTCTCAGACAATAACCTCCATAGTGAAATGGTTAGATAATAATAATCTAAAAATAAATTTTGATAAGACGAAATTAATGATGTTTAGCCAACGTGCGAATACCAATATGACAGTATGCCATAATGACAAACTTATAGCACAAGTAGATACATCCAAATTCCTAGGATTAACTATTGATAAAAAATTGAACTGGAAAGCACACACGGAGGAGCTAACTAAACGAATTAGCAAATCAGCCTATGCCCTGTTTAAACTGACACCAGTGATTAATGTCGATGCTTTAGTCACAGCATATCATGGTTTGGTGAGTTCAGTATTGAGGTATGGTGTCATTTTCTGGGGTAACTCAACCAACAGGGAAATAGTCTTTAAAGCACAAAAAAGGTGTATTAGGTCAATGTTCAGACTCCACAGATTGGACTCTTGTAAGCCATTGTTTATCAAATACAGATTATTGACATTTCCGTGCTTGTATATTTTTGAAGTAGCTGTATTTGTTAAGACCAATCCAGACCTGTTTACCAAAATATCATTTTATAATAAACGAACTCGACCACAGAATAATAACTTGTGCATAAAAAGGTCCCACACAGCATTGATGCAAAAGAGTGTCTTTTCTATGGCACCGATAATATACAACCACATACCTAATTCAATTAAAGAGTTAAACATAAACTTGTTTAAGAAAAGGCTTAAATCTTTACTGTTGTTAAAAGCATATTACAGCATTACGGAATTTTTGACAGACTAAATGTAATGAATGTGTTGTTCCCTATAGTTTGTACCTATTCAGTGGCCTGGTATGTAATTATTAATAGGCTTATTTCTTACTTTTTTAACTTTTCACGTGACATTTTTGTATTATTTTGTTTTCTTTTTCGTAATTGACATTTTTTATATTTTTTTTTAATTTGACATTTTTTATTGATATCATTTTTATATTTTTCCTTTTGACATTTTGTGATTTTTATTTTCTTTTGGTTTTTTTGTTTGTTTTTATTTTTCAAGAATCTGTGTTTTTTGTTTATTATTATTTTGTTATTATTAAATCAATGGAATCAATTAATATTTGTGCGCCTTCTGGCATAACATAGCGCGCTTGTAATTTTTTTTTAACAACTATTTTTTTGTACCTATGTTAACAAATGAATAAATGAATTATGAATTATTATTATGAATTATGAATTATGAATTATGAATTATGAATTAAAGTTGTAGCAAGGAGAACGGTGTCGTCTGCATATCGCAGATTGGAGATACGCTTTCCACCAACAGCAAATCTCTTTTCCCAGCCCTCAAGAGTTTTCCGGATTATATACTCTCCATATACATTGAAGAGCAGAGGTGAGAGGATGCATCCCTGTCTAACGCCTTTTTTGATGCAGAACACATTTGAACAGTCGGTGTCTATTTTGACGAAAGAGCGGTTGTTGATGTAGAGGCATCGGACTAGGTCAATAAGGTGTTTGGGCGTACCCATGTCGCCCAGAACCTCCCACAGCCTATCCCACTGCACACAATCAAAGGCCTTGCTGTATTCAATGAATCACAACAAAACAGGGCTGTTAAATTCCCGGCTTCAACAAAACAGGGCTGTTAAATTCCCGGCTTTTTTCAATAATTTGGCGAACGTTCAGGATTTGTTCCCGCGTGCCTTTGCCTTTAACAAACCCGACCATTTCTTTTGGAATTTGTGGGCCTAGAAAGTGTTTTAGCCTGTTGTTAATGACGTACAGAAGTATCTTGCTGACATGTGGGATAAGTGCCAGTGTTAGGACACTGGCACTTATCCCACATCTCACAAAAAGGCTCTACCAAAGACTGTCCACTCTTCAGGCCATCTCCTGGTCTTCCAGATGGAGTTGCAGATGCTAAGAATCTGCTTAACACCTTTAGAATCTAGGTTTTTGAGTAACTCGGCTGGCATTCCATCTTTACCTGGAGATTTTCTAACCTTGAGACATTCAATGGCATGTTCGACCTCTGACTGCTGAATTTCGGGCTCTTGTGGTGATAAGTCTGTTTGCGCGCCGTTTGTGACAGGTTGACCGGTGTCAAAGTGTTGTGCAATACTGTTTCCAGCGTTCCAGAACCTGATCTTTTTCAGTGAGTACGTTACCTGCTTCATCTGCAATCGTGCAGGTTCTCATACTACGAGATTTAGACAGCTCCTTGACCCTGCGGATAAGATCTCTAGACTCGTGTTTCGCAGAATTCTGTTCGAGATCAGCACAGATGTTATTGATGTACTGGTCATAATCTTTGCGGCAACTTCTCTGGACCTCTGTGCTGAGTTGGTTATATAACCTTTTATTTTACTGTATGGTCAGACCCCTTCCCTTTAATTCGCGTCTGCGAAGAATTAGGTCATCTGTTCCCGAAGATGCTTCAAGGGCTTCATGGTGGGTTTAGGTAGCATTTTTTTTTTTGGCAGTTTGCACATGAATTTTTTGCAAGGCCTTCCAGGTGACGTTTGGGTCAGTAACGTCACTTAGAGAACATTCAGGCACTTTGTGTTCAATCGCTTTTCTGAAGGCTTGTAGGTCAACATGGCGCATGTTCAGTGTGCGTTCTTGCTTGAGGAGTTCTCTCAGCCGAAGTCGGATTGTGGTGACTAAAAGCTGGTGATCAGAGCCACAGTCCGCCCCCTGGTATGTTGTGGTATTCATAACAGACGATTTCCATCAGCTCTGGATGAGGATGTAGTCTATCTGGTTTCTAAAACAGTCGCCAGGAGAAATCCAGGTATACAATCGTCGGATATGTTGTTTAAAACAGGTGTTGGTCACGGTAAAATTTTCCTCACTACAGAACTGAAGCATACGTTTGCCTCTCTCGTTTCTGTTACCGATTCCATACTTCCCGACTACCCGCCAAGGATGTTCGTCGCTGTTTTACCGATTTTGGCATTAAAATCACCTAAAACTACCTTTATGGCCCTTTTAGGTATTTCTTGGAGAGATTTTGACAAAGCACTATAAAAGTTCTCAATTTTGTCCACGTAAGATAGGCCGGTAGGCGCATATACCTGTATGATGTAAAGCTTACAGGGACTTGTGTTAAGTTTGATGGCAATTGTTCGGTCGTTAATCGGCTTGTGACCGCTGACATATTTATCTATGCAAAGTGGTACCACAAAGGCAGCACCTTTCGAGCTCTTATTCTCAGGTCCAGAATAGTAGTCGTTATTCGACTGGTCAGTCGAAAAGTAACCAGAATTTCTCCTGTGTCTCACTGAGTCCTAGGATAGTGACTCCCTTCCTTTGCATTTCACTCTCTACTATCTGGAGTTTTCCCGGTTGGTTTAGGCCGCGTACATTCTAGGTGCCAAAGCTGTGAGGCTGTCTAACTGATTTCGGTTTAATATCTATGCAAAGTGGTACCACAAAGGCAGCACCTTTCGAGCTCTTATTCTCAGGTCCTGAATAGTAGTCGTTATTCGACTGGTCAGTCGAAAAGTAACCAGAATTTCTCCTGTGTTTCACTGAGTCCTAGGATAGTGACTCCCTTCCTTTGCATTTCACTCTCTACTATCTGGAGTTTTCCCGGTTGGTTTAGGCCGCGTACATTCTAGGTGCCAAAGCTGTCTAACTGATTTCGGTTTATCAGTAACATAGTTTCCATGTGTTGCCTGATCTGACACAATCACATGGCCGATAGCACATTTCACACCACCATCCCCGGTTAGGTGGCGCCGGGCGTCGACCGGATCGCTCAACAGATCTACATCGCTGAACCTTAAATCCATTGTGACTCTCGTGGCCAATAGTGCAGTGCTTTCCCGTTGCCTTCTGCACCAGACATTTTAAGGGTTACGAGTATTTATACCCTAAGGCCGCTGCAGCCTCTTCCAAACCAGTTGCCCGGACGGGTGTATAGTTATGCCGCTATTGCTCGGTCGCCATAGCCTCGTTCGTTATCTAGCAGGGAGCACCACAGCTGTCAGATGACAGCCGCCGCTTTGCAGCGCGTGCAGGTGAGGATGACATTTGGGGCCGGAATAGTTTTATGTCTGTTGTTCTCCCCCTTACTACCGTTATCTTTTATTTATATCTTCATTATTTGTGAGTAATTTTTGGTCTCTATCTTTAATATATTTACTTGCTTTTTTATATCTAATGTTGATTTATATCTAAACTTTGAAACATAAAAAAAAAACTGATTTGATTTTGCTTTTTCCAGTCTACTGTAAAACTCCTCTCTTGCTTTGGCCCTAGTTTGTGCAACGCATTTCTTTGCGCTAGACTTTGCTTCCTCTTAATTAATGTGATCTGCCTAGTGTCCTGAAGATTGCCAAAATTTAAACAGGTTCTTCTTGTTCTGGACTAGCTTGGATTTCTTCATCCCACCAGGAAGGATCTTTTCTAATTCTCAGCCCTACTTTCGAAATGCCGAAGGTATTGCCAGGACTGTCCTTGCAAGTTTTTTTTAAAGTTGGACAACATTGTTTCGGAGCTGTCATATGTGTTTTCCATATCTTTTGTTAGATAGTCCCACAATTATTCGAGAAGACTCTTGCCCTTTGGACCGGAGAACTCTTTCCATTTAATTCGGACTGTTTTGTCTAAGTGGCTTATGCAATTTGTAGACTCCTAACAAAAAAAACAAAATAATTATTTTTTATTTCATATTGGCCTACATGGGCACTTATAAAACGACGACAAAAGGTGCACGGTTCGGGTTGGTCGTTTCCTATGGAGAAGAACCGGCAAGAAACTCCAGGTGGAAAAAAACACGCATGGTTCCAGTAGCCTATGCTGAGGGGGCGAGAATTTCCCCTGGTATAAATTACTGTATTTAAAGTTCTTCTTAAGCGGGTAATCGGCCAGAATGAAATTATGTGATTTATATGCTACACTTTTATACGTTATGAGGTGTTCAGATTTCTTTTGGCAAGTTGGATATATAATGCTCATGTTATGTCTAGCCAATTCCAAAACACGTTCCCCATCTTTGCTGAGGCCACCATATCCGAAAGCCCTATGGTTGTGTTCATAAGTGTTGTTGAATTTACCTACATGCCCATTGAGATCACCCATGATGAATTTAATTTCCTCTAGTGGGACATTTTACACTCGTCCAAATCATCCCAAAAAAATATCCTTTTCTTGTTCACGGCATCCAGTTTGAGGTGCGTATGCGCAACTGATCTTCGTTATGCTTTGACTATCCAAGGTCAGTTTTACTTCAATGAGAAGGTTTGACTTCCTTTCGATGTTCACTTTTCTGTCCATAAGCTGATTGTCAAGTACTACGCCTACTCCATTCTGCTTATTGTTCGTGCCATGGTAGACTAGCTGGTATCCTGGTCCTAGCCCCCCGATTTTGACCCCTTCCAATGGGTTTCCTGTATACAGCATATTTTTTTTTCTTCTTTTCAGGGTCTTTGCTAGTTCTTCGCTGCGTCCTGTGAGCGAACCTAGGTTCCACGTCGCCATTCTGATCCTTTTTAAATTGCGAATGTTTGTTCTTGTCAAAGCCGTCGCTTGGGGGGTGGAAGCCCTAGCATTGCTCGCATCGCTATTATTTCTCCGTCGCTTGTGGGGAACGCCCTAGCTGTATGACCCTTTATCTTTCTGCCTTTTTTCATAATTAGGAGAGGGTGTTTTGGCTATGTGGTTTTACAGCCGGCTGCCACCAGACGCCAAGATTGTGACCCTCCTGGAGGGCTTGGGTGCCGCCGTTGACCATTGGTTCCTCCACCGGCATCCCTACTAAGTTCTCCAACCTAAGAACCTCGGTTTACAAGTAGTCTTTTCTCCAGATATGCTGGAGGACACATTTTATTTTTCTTCTACCCATTAGTTTGCCGCACTCTAAAACTTTGCATAACCGCCGGGAATTGCCCTATCCGCCACCTGGGGATGCGTTCTCTAGGGAGTGAGGCTACCTCGTGAAAATCATAGGTTTGCTAATGTCAAATGTAAAATAAATCGCTGGATGGAATATTAATAGTTTGTTTGTAGCATCAGCCATGACATGTTTCTGCAGATCATAGCGGAAGGCGCCAACGGGCCAACGGTTCCGTCTGCTCACGCCTTGCTCGTCAAGAAGAAGGTGCTCATCATCCCCGACCTGATATGCAACGCTGGCGGCGTCACCGTGTCCTACTTCGAATACCTCAAAAACCTCAACCATGTCAGCTTCGGGAAGCTCAGCATTAAATTCTGGAGAGATTCGAACACTGCGCTCTTAGGTTAGTAATATTATTTAGGTACTAGGTTAGTAATATTATTTACTAGGTTAGTAATATTATTTACTAGGTTAGTAATATTATTTACTAGGTTAGTAATATTATTTACTAGGTTAGTAATATTATTTACTAGTTCATCAACGTCTTCTTTTTAAACGATAGTCGTCCAGTGCCAGACATATGCCACCTAAGGTTGCCAATTGTACTCTATAATCTACAAAAATGATTCTTCTTCTTCGTCGTCGTACTGATCATTCCAAATAAGACCTACATCGTTAAATTTTGGTCGTTACAATCCCGTGGAGGGTCGATCCGGTACATGAAACAGTATCGATCTGTAAATATAAAAATAAAAAAATTATAAAAAAATAAAAACAAAATTTTAACCGACTAGATGCCAAGGATTTGCAAAATGACAAAACAAAGAGTTACCAAAGACACCGAACACAGAAATCTGAAACAAAATTTATTTTTGCATTTTTTTGTGTTTTGCTTTGGAAGTCAGTTTTTTTTTGTGGAAATATGGGGTACAAATACAGAGCATGCAATTTATTAAATAACATTATAGATCAAGATCAGTCATGTTTGGCCTTAGTGGCGTACAAATATTTAAATAAAATTTTCAGTAATAAGTCATTGGGTAAAGTATTAGATTACATAAGAACAAAAATAAATCTTAATTTCGAAAACCAATAAATTAAATATATGTTTATTATTATAGTAACAATTATTAAATGTCAATTAAAATTATCCAATGTCAAATGTCAAACGTATTTATTTCAATAATATGTTGCTTTATGTACAGATTACGTCAAAGATGTATTGATAACATTGGTTACTACACGGCATTAGCTGTGTTGTCATTAAAATATAATAGAATACTGTAGTATGCTTTTTGCCTTCCAGCAGTATCTTTAATTTATTTTTTGATGGACATTAAGCTCCTTCCAACTATTTGGGAGTTTATTAACTAAATCTAGAACTGAGAAAATCTAAAAATCTAGTAACTGCGCGGCGTTCTTCAATGCCATTTTATACTGCCTCTCAAGTTTGAGTAGGTTTGTTTTGCTGTACCTCGGTAGCAGTTGTATTACTCCGTAGTCTATTACTGGTAGTAAGCATGCTTGAATAACTAGCAGCTTTACGTCGACACTTAGCTTGGAGCGGTAGCCGATGATTGGGCATAGCGCTCCTTTGACTCTTTTGGCCTTTGCGATGTTTTCTTTGGCATGTTTATTCATCGAGAGCCTTTTGTCCAGCCAGACTCCAAGGTATTTTATTTCTTGTTTGAATGGGATGCGTTCGCCACGTATTTGAACATAGTTGCGATAACCTGTGTTCTGATTGTTGAGTCTCGGCCTCTTGTGCGAGAACATGATGCATTCTGTCTTATCGACGTTGCATTGTAGGCCCCATTTTTTGTAGTAATCGATTATGTCGATGGCGGCCCACTCTGCTCGACGCGTAGCGTGGTCCGGACTTTCAGCTGCGTTAAGTATGCATAGGTCGTCGGCGTACTGTGACAGCATCTGGCCTGCTATTCTTTCATTTGGTAGGTCAGCCACATAGAGGTTGAAGGTCGCCGAACCGAGTATCGATCCCTGGGGCACCCCGTGTGGCACACGTTGCTCCGTTCCCAAAGTAGTTCTGAAGCTACCTCTTGTTGTCCTGTCGCATAGATAGTTCTCGACCATCTTTACGATGTTGTTGCGAGCTCCAGCGTCGATCAACTTTTGACAGAGACCTTTATGATTTATTGAATCGAATGCTTTGCTGAGGTCTGTTGATATCATAGCGACGCTATGGCCCTTGTCCAGCGCGTCGGCGATGTATTTGCCTGTGCGAAGGATTTGGGTTGCGGTGCCTCTGTTTCTCGTGAACCCGTGCTGGTGACTGGGTATTATTTCGCTCAGCTCTGTCTCCATGCGATTGAGTATTATTCTCTCGGCCCATTTACCCATGATGTTTAGTAGGCTGATGGGTCTATACGATTTGGGATCACTGTGTTCCTTACCCACTTTATGCAGAAAGATACATGTACTCGTTTGCCATCGTTTCGGAAAGTAGCCCGTCTCGAGTACGTAATCCATGATACGTTTGAATATAGCGATCATGGTCTCGCCACCCAGTTTGAGTATGTCGGCTTTGATGCCGTCGGGTCCGGGGGCTTTGCAATTCTTGAACCGTCTAAGAGCTAATTTAAGCTCGAATTTTGATGTTTTATCTAGTGGAGCAAATGGTGTATACATTTCTGTACATTCGTCACTTGCATCGATGGTGGCTTCCTTGACTATGGCTGTATTGACCATTTTGTCAATGATTTCCAATTCACTGCAGCAGTCGCTGAAATGTGGTAGTTTCATGGTGGGCTTTTTCATTGCTCTTTGCACGGCCCACATGCGTTTCCGATTGTCTTCGGTATTTTCGAGCAGCTTTGTCCACTCGGTTTCTTTATGTTGAATTAGTTCTTTGGCCAATTGATGCTTACAAGAGTTGTATTGTCTTCGTGCTATTGTCCTGAGGTCGGTGTATCTGAGTCGCCAGGCACGCTGCTTCTTGGCGTTGCGCTCGGCTATTCTTTCCCTAATATGTGCTGGGAGTCTGTCTTTGGGGTCCACGATTCTCAGTGGGGCCAACTCGTCTAGTGTTTTGACGATAGCTTTTTCTGTTTCTGTGATGTACATTTCACAGTCGACGTTTGAGGAGATCTTTAGTTCTGAGTTCATGTTGTTGGCGAGTAGCTCTTCAAAAGCTTGTCTGCCTTCTCGACTGCTTTTTATTCGTGTGAGATTGCGACTCATCGGTTGTTCGTGTCACTATCGATTATTACATCCAGTGTCCACGGGAGGTGGTCTGAGGAAATACACTCCCTCTGCTGACACTTGAATTCTAGTAGTAAGTGATCGTAGTTCACAATTGCTATGTCGAGTATGTTGTTTCCTAGACTCGTGGGCCGGGATGGTTTGCCAGTGTTAACGATTTTGACGAAGTTACGTTGGATCGCATCGCGGAGCACGATGCCCAAGCCCGCGTCTCTGGTGTGATTAAGTTGTCTCATGCGTAGGTTTGAGTCACCTATGATGATTGCGCTTTCACCGAGTATCAGCGTCTCGAACTCGTCAACGAGGTCTCCCTGTCTCGGTATTGGTATATAAATGCCTTTGATTTTGATCTTGTCATTGGTTGTGTGATTGGTATAGAGAATGATGCTGCATCCCTCGATTCGTCTGTCCGCGTTGTCAATGCTGTCTATCAGCGGTGTTTGAACCCATCTTAGGCCTCGTTTGATGTACATTGCGGTGCCTAGATGTCGCTCTTTTCTTTCATGAATTTTATCGTAGCCAGGGATGTTGTACCTTTGCTCGTCCGGGTTAGTTTTTATCTCGTTAAGTATGAGGATGTCAACGTTATACTTGTTCACGTTGTGCTTGACTTCCATGAATTTACCACGGAGGCCTTGCACATTGATGTGCATTAATCGCACTTGCTTTTTAGTTCCAGTCACAGTCAAGGATGGCATTGCGCAGTTCTCTGAAGCATCGCTCGAATATCTCAAGGAAGTCTTGTTTTGAGAGTTTAATCCTCGGTCTTTCATTCTGCTCGCAAGGTTGTTCTTGTTGCTGGGTGTTCGTGGTGACGCTAGCGTAATTACGTTCACCTCTTTGTCACCCGCGTGGGCGGGATTGATGTTCGCGTGGTGTCTCCTGTTTGGAAGCCTGCTGTTGTTGCTTATTATGTTTCTCCTCCTCACGAAGGAGAGCCTCTTGACGTTTAGTTTTTTGCTTGTTCATTTCGCGCTGAAACTGCGGACATAAGCGCTGTGTCGCCGTATGTTGTTCGGGCTTCACGTCTCTGCAGTTTGCACACACTTTAATCGTTTCGCCGTGACTGTTCACGATGTCGATTGTCGGGTTGCGCTTTTGAGCGTGGCACGCGCTCGTTGCGTGGTTAAAGCGAAGACAGTTCTTGCATTGCAGTATTCTGTCACTTTTCGTTGTGTAGCGTTCGGGTTTGATTCTATGAGCGCAGAAGAAGGCCTCAGTGGCATTCTTCATTTTTTCCGCCAACTCCACATATGAGAACGAGCTGTCGAAGATACATAGTTGGACGTCTGTCGTGATGCGTTTGATAGTTAGCGGGCGAATGCCGATGCACCTCTCCATTTCTTCTAGTTGCTCGTCGAGAGTATAGTCGTGCGTCATATTCCTGATTATTACTTTGGTCGTTCGTATTTGCTCTGCACGAGGTTTCGGAGCTATGAAGGCAAGGTCTGGCTTCAGTTTCTTGATTGCCTCGATGCACAGCCTGCGTTTATCAAGGTCTGTTACCGTGATGAGAATGTTCTTACTTTTCTCGTTGCGGGCTGACTCTGGCTTTATGTGTTACGAGGATGCGCGATAAGTCACTGATCAGTTTGTCTGACATCACTTTCTTATTTTCCTTCACGTTGCTAAATTTATAACGTGAATCGTTGATAAGTATCGGGGGGACGTATCCGTTGTTGTGTGCCGTTGTATTTTTCATGCAGGTCGACAGTGGGCTTTTCTTCCGCGCAGCTGGCCTCTTTGCCTTCGGGACGGTAGAATGGTCCCCGTTCTCGGTCCGTGTACGCTTGCGTGATAGGCTACGCGAGTTTTCTGAGTTTGAACGCACCGATGACACTGTTGACAGCGAGCTTGCTTCGCTTTCCTTGTGGCGAAGTGGTTCGAACTGGTTTGAGGTTGTAATCACTGGCGAGCGTGCACTGACGCCTACAGTTGGTTCAGCCTGTTTCCACTGCTTATTTGGTGCACTTGTACTCATCGTGGTCGTGACGTTGATTCTCTGTTGTTCACGAACTTTATTATTCCGCCGTAAGTTTAATTCGTCACTGTGTACGTATACCGTATTCACTTTTTTACAATTCCATACGATTGTTTCACTCGCGAGAAATTCGTCCTGCGGGATGGCTCTCACTATTAATTGTTTGTTACAACTCTGGCAGTTGTGAAATATACTTTTGCACAAGGTATTCGCGCAACTAAATATTTTATACGACACTTTAGTCACAAATTTATTGTCCAATAGCTTCTGTGTAGTGTCTACGTAAATTTTCACGGCACTTTGTTTGTTGCATTTTTTGCACTTAAGCAGCTTTATTTTTGATTGTTCGTTTTTAAACTCCAAGAAGTTTTTTACTTTGTTTACATAGTCACAGTTATTGCAATTAACCGAAAAGGAACCGTCCTCATTGTTGAAGAGGTTTTTACGGGTTTCGCACAACACTCCATCACTGTTTTTAATGTCTATTTTTCCATTAGAACGATTCGTTAAGTCCATCCCCATTATTGGAGAATCGCTTGTTGGTTCACTCGTTTCACTCATCTTCACATTTTATTGTCCAAAAATAATGTTTTTATTTCACTATTCTACAATTTTATCTACTATCTAATTTTATTCTACATATTTATAGTTCGGTTTTCTCTGAATCCTTTTTGTTCGTTAACTAGTATATTATGTTTTTTATAAATAAGCACTTCATTCTTTATAAATATACTTTTCATAAACTTTGGAGAAAACACTAATAATCGAAATAGGTCTGTAAAATTCCATGGATTCTCTATTTTCTTTTTTTTTTTTTTAAATTGATTTTTTTAAAGCATCAGGAACTATGCCAGTACTTATGCTTAAATTAATCAAATGGCTTAGATGCGCGCAAATTTCTGGAGCCACCAACTTAACTATTTAATATTCCATAATGACCAACGCTGTTCGTATTTTTCAATAGTTTGATTATTCTAAACACATCTCTACATCTCTGATTCGATCACGCAAGGAAACTGCCAGCATAGCCCTCCCCATTGCCCTTTGGGTAACTATAAGCTTTCTGATGAGGCCCATTGTAAGCGACTACGTCTCAGAGCCATATTTCATCACTGGCAACACACACTGGTCATGTCGACTGAATTTCGTCTTAAAACACTGATAAGTTGGACGAGAAGATACCGCGCACCTTCTCGAGGTACTCTCTTTAGCGTATTTAGTTAAGCTATATTTATTAGTTACATTTGGGTCACGTCTATATTTCCATAGAAGTTTTCGCTTCTTTTTGCTGCACATTTTGATGCCACGTGATATCCACACAGATTTATTTGCCGTATGGTTACAGATACTTCAGGAAAGCATAAATGGTAGAAAGCAAAAAAAAAAACTATAAATGCATTGTAGGATAAGTATGTAAGGATCGTAGCAGGTGGCGTTCTGTAGTTTCTGCCTACCCCCATGGGAAAAAGGCGTGAGTTTATGTATGTATGCATTGTAGGCTATGTTAGGATCACTTGTTTCGTATATCTGAGAATGACATCTGACGCATGTGTTAGAAATAATAACTCCATATAAAAGTATTGATATATGTCAAGATGTTTATTTACTGTGTATCATAGTTCCTTTGTATGTGGTGTATAAAGGAAAGGTTTTATGAAGAAAAACACAAAAAGACAAGACCAGGTATTTATTTCAATTAGGCTTGTCAAATAATAAATATTGAGGCTCAGAGAGCTTACCGCCCGTTCGCTAAACCTAGTTCTCGTGAAGAAGGGCAAGAAACTCCACGGAAGCAACTATGGTTGTAAAAGTATTTTTAGATATATTGTACAATCATATAAATATTGTTTATTACAATACAGATCTTATTCTATAATTGCTATTATATGTAAATCTTGTAACATTTCACAATGTTACATAATCAAAACAACAAGGGTAGGGCAAAGAACATGACTAGCCCTTATATAAATAAATTTAACATCATTAGGAATAAAGGCCATAATATGATACAGATAGCGTTTCAACACAACCATTAGCAATAATCAAGTTATAATATCAAATAACTTACGTGAAGCTTGTGTAGTCCATATTTCACAACAAAGTGCTAGTCAACTTACGAATTAAACACTATTTATAATAATGAGTCGACCTGTCAAAAGTCCCCACCACTTTCTGTATTTCTATAAATAATCTTAAAATCAGTAATAATCAATTCTTGAGTAATGAAACCTTTTTAAAACTTATCAAGAGAATTAAGGAATTTAATATCGTCTATTTAGTTATTCTTAATCAATATTCGAAAGAATATTGATACTAACCGACAGTCATGGACTAATTGTCTCAAAGGACTTATAATAGTAAAATAGCAATATAAAATCCAGGATACATCGCAATAATCATTACTAATTACGTAATACTTTATAGGAACTTCATCGCTGTGGCTTACATGTAAATTTAGATTTATTTCGTGTTATGTATACACAACAATATTTACTCAGGTGGATAGTCTAATAATTGTAGGTATTTGACAACACAATAATAATTTAGGTAGGTACTTAGATGTCGGTAGATGCTTAATAAATATGACAGTTTGTATTTTGCATGTGCTTAAAAGTGAAAGTTCATGATTAAATGACGTCACCCGTACTTCCAATGCTAACACATGCATAAAATTTTGAAATATATTCTGATTTATAATCCACGCCTATTCATACGCCAGTATCTTAGAATGCAACAGTTTTGGACGGGTACATTTATTAATTGATCCGTATAACGCAAATTCAAGTACTTCTACTTTACAGGCTTTCAAAGTTATGTACAATGTTATCTATACATGTTCGACTCTTCATTCTAGTGGCCTGATTAACAGATAATCTCAAATTATAACTCAGTAAAAGACATTTCAAATCTAGATAACATTTTTTTAAATATTTACATTTTAAGCTCCTGCTATCACATTTCGAAACGATTTATTTGTGAGTTCTCGTAAAAACATATGTAGTTTTTCCATGAATACATTGAAATTATTGGCGTTTGGAACTCTATAAATAGAAGCTATTGCAATTTTATATTTAACTAGTTGACCCGGCAAACTTTGTTTTGCCATAAAAACACCACACATTTATCTACCCTACCTACCCTACCCTACCCTACCCGACCCTACACTACCCTACCCTACCCTACACTACCCTACCCTACCCTACACTACCCTATCCTACACTACTCTACCCAACACTACCCTACACTACCCTACCCTACCCTACCCTACCCTACCCTACGCTACCCTACCCTACCTACCTACCTACACTACACTACTCTACCTACCTACCCTACCCTACCCTACCCTACCCTACTCTACCTACCTACCCTACCCTACCCTACCCTACCTACCTACCTACACTACACTACTCTACCTACCTACCCTACCTACCTACCCTACCCTACCCTACCCGACCCTACACTACCCTAACCTACCCTACACTACCCTACCCTACGCTACACTACCCTATCCTACACTACTCTACCCAACACTACCCTACACTACCCTACCCTACACTACCCTACCCTACCCTACCCTACCCTACCCTACCCTACCCTACCCTACCTACCTACCTACCTACACTACACTACTCTACCTACCCTATCCAACCAAACATTTTTTTCTTTTTTGCTTTTAAACCTTCCCTGTATTCTGTCGAACATAACAAAAAAAGAATTATTCAAATCGGTCCAGCCGTTCTCGAGTTTTAGCGAGACTAACGAACAGCAATTGATTTTTATATATATAGATTAATTCTACGGCACAACATTCCAATTCCTTATATTGTAGTCCGTTTCTTACAAGTATGCATGCTCCACCTGTTTTGCTTTACTTTCTTGTGTAGCACGCTGCAAGCTGATAATTAGGTATATAATATTTAGATACCGTTCATAACCCTCCATAATATGTCCACACATGACTTTATATCTGCTAACTCTTCTAGGCACACTGTTATTGCATCTGATTTTGCTAACAACCTAATATAACCCAAAATAATGTTTTGATGCGATTTTATTATTTTGTGATTTTATTTAATTATTTAATTCTATTTTTACAAATTGACCGATACTGTTTCATGTTGGTACCGGATCGACCCTCCACAGGATTGTTACGACCAAAATTTAAGTGTATAACTTTTTACAAAATTATTTCGGAGTGATCCATAATGTTGACATGTTGTATCTTGTTCTTTTTTCTGTATTAGATTCGGTAGAGAAATCGCTGAAGGCCGCTAACGTGGATGCGAAGGTGAAGCCCACAAAAGAGTTCGCGTCTATGATGTCAGGCGCAAGTGAGAAGCATATCGTCAGCACTGGGCTCGAGTACTCCATGACTAACGTGTGTTCGGTACGTACTCCAACTTTACTACGTCTTGTCTGGCCATCAACTATTCAACCTGAAAGGGGGATCATTTGTATAGTTTTCTACTTAACATTATATTGAACAACCTTTACAATGGAACTAACTATGAAATCGCGAACAAAAACAACTTCCACTTTACCAAATGATACTTTCGTGCAAATGATTGCATTGTTAATGAAAATACCAAAATCTAATATTTGAAGAGTTCCCTCTTTATCCTGCGACCTGATGACCATAGGACCACCAGAGAAGCATATCCTTGCAAACAAAAGAAGAATTTTCCAAATCAGTCCTGGCGTCTTGAGTCACATCACATCATCAGCCTATTAATGTTTCCACTGCTGGGACACAGGCCTCCTCTCGGTGAGAGGGAATGGGCCGTAATCCACCACGCGGGCCCAGTGCGGGTTGGTGGATGTCACATGTCTACGAATCTTTAGTTCTAGGACATACCGGTTAAAAGCCCGGTTTCCTCACGATGTTTTTCTTCACCGTTTTGAGAGCAGTGGTGAATAACTAATTTACACAACGTAAAGTGCCTGCCTGGGCTAGAACCCACGACCTACAACGTGTAAGTCGCTGCCGATACCACTGGGCCACCACTGGTCTCGCGTCTTTGAGTAATCAGGTAAAATACAAAAAAAAACCGAAGAATTGAGAATCTCCTTCTTTTATTTAAATAAAGTTAAAAATATTAAAAGAACTTTTTCTAAATCTGCGCTACTCGATAAGGTTGGGCCTATTCAATAAAGCCGAAAATATCAGGCAAAATAAAGGCTCTCAGTTCAGACGTTTTAGCAAAATTCGACTTTGAATATGTGGTCTTCGGGAATATCAGTCGGCTCCATCTTACATTTTCATTTTGACACCATATTCACATTTAGCGACCCCGAAAACCATGAAAATGTCACGCATGATGAAAGTTTAAAAAAATTCAGTGGGCACCATCTTGGAATTTCATTTTGACCCCCCATATTACCATTTAGCGACCCCAAAAACAATGCAAACTACACCCATGACGAAAATATCAGAAATTTTGGAAAATTATAAAGAAAACTACAATCACAGGAAGTATTAACAGGTTCTGTTGCCAACATGGAGCCTGATAAACCTCCCCATCGTATGCCCATGTAGTTACTCTGCAAACACCCTCAGAATGCTGTTGCTGCTTCCCCTTACTCTGGATATTACTGAGGCAACTTTCTTCCGCATTATCGCAAAATAATCATCAGTGTGCGCATGCATCAGCGAACATATCTGACGCACTACAGTAAGGTGGAAGCCTCGACAGCGCCCTGAAGGTATTGTTGTATTGAATGCGCAGGCATAAATGTATGATTACGATTTACGAATAAGCCCTCTTGTTAAACCTATTTTAGTTAAAATATGTTTTTCTTATAATGGAATTTTATAGTTTTTTGACACACGTCTAGTTTGGCGCGGACTGAAGAAAAAGTATATAATGACTATTGGCTCCTGCCTGGCCACTGTTGAACTATACGGCTATAAAATGGCAGAGGGTGACTTGCACACTCAATTAATGGGCCTCCCATAAACAGTGGCTAGCGCTTGAATGACGTAGCGCCAAGGGAGCAACATATACGGAGTCGCTTGAGGAGTGGAGTATACCACGGCTATCAGGACCTTTGTCATTACTGTTAAACAAGTGATAATTACGAGCATGAAGCAGATGATGAAATAAATACAAATCTTGAAAAATAAATTGGTTTATTCATCATAAACCTAAAATAACACGGCGAATGATTTAGTGTGTAGTAAAACGAACCATGGTTTGGTCAGGTTTGCTTGTTGAGGGATGTATGAACAGTACATCACCAGGCTTGATTTTGGTCGGGCATAAACTGTAACAAATCTATAATATATTAAATCCAAACACTAAGGAATTAATGCAAATAGTTAGTACCTACGTAGGAAATTCGATCCCATGCTTTTTTTCTAATCCCGGGATTTCGGCATTTCCTTCAGACCTTTCGCTGCTGGGATTGCCTTTTTAATATTATTGTAGACAGAACAATGAAATTCACAGTAAATGATCAGTTAGAAAGTAAGAAATTAAAATTCAACAAAAATTACTTTCTCTTCTATTTTTTTTTTACTTTAATGAAATGTCCGATAAATTTTAGCTAAATAAAGGGCTCGTGGGTAATTCGTTCAAAACCTCAGGCATGAAGCTTTACAATTATTTTTTTATATTTATTTAGCCATTAATCATAGTATATTATTACTTTTCTGGCTTCGTTATGAGTTCAACTCAACTCGCTGTGATGAAATACGGTAGCAACTTATCAGTTTTATAATTTTCACTCACTGAGCCATAGAACTTTAACACAATATATCAAATTCACACACATATTCACCAAAAAAACTTCATTACGATAACCCAATATGTGTAGACAATGATTAGACAAGCATTTCATACAAACTTTTAACACCCTTTTTAAAATTTCACGTGTCATACTTACAAACTATAGAAATTCCATACAACATTTTTGGTTTTACAATTCCAAAAACCCTGAAAATGACTTTGATTCGTCATGGGTGTCATTTTCATGGTTTTAGTGGTCGATATCAAAAATATCAGTAGGCGCCATCTTGGATTTTCATTTTAGCCCCATAATAGCGTTTAGCAACCCCAAAAACTATGAAACTGACAGCCATGACGAAAAACTCAAAAAATTTAATCGGCCAGATTTCAAAATTTTATTTTTATTAATATGTGCCATGTGTATGTTAAAAACGGTTGTTACATTGTGGTCTCGTAATAAATCGGTCGATGGATTAGCAGTCGAGCGCGAGCAAAAGTGACATAGGTCCGGCCTCGTCAAGGTCACAGCACACATATTAAATTCATACCACTCTGATTTCTCCAATCTTAGCAATATAATATTCTACGTATTCTTTTTGCCAGGTTTATTTACACTATTTCATAACATAACTTACATAACATTTTTCTTTTGACAGCCGACCATAGGTTTCTTCCGTATTTAATAAATCACTCTTTGGTACGCGCGCTCTGTCGTTTGTGGTTGTTTGTGATGGTTTCGACAAATGATCATTGAGTATCGCGGATGTCGGTTTCTAGGTCTACCTATATTTAATGTTTTATTCATATATTTGTATTATAGTTACACATACTTATTATATTTTGTTTGTTATTTATATATTCTTCTATTTTATTTTTTATTATATAAGTCCCGTTTCCGTAATTGTGTCCGTGGCATCAACAGTGGGCGCTATCAGAATATCAGCGCAGCGTTATTACCTTTAATGGATATCGCTGCACATGCTGAGATAGGAGCCTTTTTGGTATCGCACGGTGTTTTTATTTTATTATTGTTTATTTGTACGCTTATTTCTCGTGTCTCCTGTGCGGGTTACAAATAAATATTTTTCTTTCTTTCTTTCTTTCTTCCAAGGCCTCGCGGACGATATATTATTTTATTATTAAAACAATTAAACTAACTCATAAATTCTATCCTGAGAATAAAGTACTGTAGGTTAACTTTTTTTAGATATGTGTTTTAGGTAGTGAATCTTTCATAATCTTCTAAAAAAAAAATAAGAAAATGATCAAAAAACTTCGTTTTAGGCTCTTTTCCAGTTTTTTTTTTTGATCGTGCGAACTTTTTGATGAATTTGTCATGTTTAGAATTTCGGAAAGTTCTTTTAGTAAACTACAATATATATATTTTTTGCATTTAAACAATCACTATTTGTTTGTTTATCTAGAATCAATGTGATGTAAAAGTCAGTGTACCTACCCTTAACAGAAGGTTTTATGTTACAGAACGTTGCGGCAGCGGCTAAGACCCACAACCTCGGCATCAACTTGCGAACAGCCGCCTATGTCACGTCCATCGAGAAGATATTCGTCACGTACGACGAACACGGCCTAGCGTTCTAGCAACGGCTGAAATCATTCTTCGGATAAAATTTATGTCAGCGTTGACCGCTAAGATTAGCTTTATTTTAAATTAGTATAAAAATAGTGAGATATGGGGAAAAAGAAGTGAAGTTTAGTCCTGTTACCTAAGTGCGTGCGTACACCGAACATGCTAGCAGCTATCACACAAAACATATTAAAAGTAAAAAAACACTTAATTTGAATTTCGACAAATTGTGAAAACAAAGACGTGTGCATTCGTCTACCCACGCGAGGTGTCGACGGCAAGTAAAATTTATGCATTCGTTAAAATTGGTAGAAAGATTACACATATTTTTGCATGCTCACCCATTTCTCTAGCATTAGAAGTATCGTAATTATAAGCCGTTGAAGTCTTATAATTTCACATTGGTGAGACTTATGTACAGTCCCAAAAAAGTGTAGTCCTAATTACCCAAAGTGTCTACACTTTTGACCCATGACTGTAAATACCTCCAGTACACCGAGCCACAGATAATATAATACTAACACCGAGCCAAAATACGATTCCACGTAAAAAAGGGGCAAACGGTCGAACAGACTGTACTTTCTGCAGTATTGACATAATACCCGATTACGTCCTGAACTATATTATGTAAACCTGGCAAAAGATATGTGCCTGAATTCCATGTAAACATATATTTGTAAACAGGCTCATTCATTACGCCATATGGTCATAATGTTAGGAATCAGGCCCTTAAAGGACTTATAAAGGGTTATATTCGCACAATATTAGTTGCACACACATAAATACTAGAAATGCTGTAAAATCTTTTGAATAAGCCTTACATAACTGCATTTGAAACTATAGTGAAGCAACTAAACAGTGTATGAATATAAGTGGAAAATGCCTTTTCTGTAGAAAATAAGGTTTTTACTTTTAGAACAACTAACCTTTACAGATTTGCTGTTACTACGCGTATAAGCGTTTTTACTTTTTCTACTAGTTCAAATCAAAATTACATTTTGATAAAAATGGGCATGCAAACTTTCCTTTTTCACAAGCTTTATATTAACTTGCATTGTATGGATGTGTATGTATGTATGTTCAGGTCAAATCTTTCACCTGACTTTTAAAGCACTTTTCTCAACCGATGATGAAATTTAGCATACATGTTTAGTTTGTATGACAATGCACGGTAAACTATAAAGCTTGATTAAAAAAAAAGAAAAAAAAAATTGGTTTCTACCAATATGCCAATATGATCTAGACACCTTGCGATATGTCTGCCAAGTTCGCGAAGTAGATTTGATTTACATGAAATAGATAAGACCAATGCAACGTGACTTTCAAGAGTGCTAGCTTATAAGACATAACTTTATAAAATTTAATCGATAAAAAATCAAAACACCCTCTAATTTCAATGCTTTTCTATGTATAATTAAGTTATGCTAATATTTATAGGACAAAATTATACAACTTATTGAATTATTTGTGGGAGGGCTCTGATCTGGGGACACGGCGGTGTCCCAGCCCATTATATTCCATTTCAAATCCTTCTATTCTAGGATTTATAACAAAAAATGTCTTTTAGCACAAACTACGTTTTTTTATTACGAGGAAAACTACATCTTCCATTGCATGTTGTGGACAAACATTATTTCACGACTCGGAGGTGTCCAATCGTGCGCGGGTGAATTTTTTCTGCCTTTGTACGTGCTCGTACCAAGACAATAATGGTCTTGGCGGCAGTGTTGCATTTTAGGTAGTTTTTATGCCAATCGAATGCCATGTAACTCAATAGATCTCCAATGACTATTAAGTGAACCAAGCGTCAGCACACGCACACGGTGTGGGCGGTTACAAAAGTGGTAAAAAATATAAGATTTTATGCTGGTTAAAACTTATTTCTCATAAATAGTTGACGTCATACTGATATGAAAAAAATCGTGGAGGGAGGAATAAGCGCCATCTGCTCGCATGAACTTGTTGAACATGTATATTTGAGAATTTTGTAAAAAAAAATTTTTTTTCGTTATTGCCGAGAATTTGATCCTTATTAGCGGCACTATCGAATGCTGTAATAAAACACATAAAACAGCGTGTTAAAATAATTGCGCGATTCCTGGCTCAGAATAATCATTTTCAAAAATTGAATAATGAAATTCCGCAACCTGCCATACCCAAATCCACCCCTAGTTAGCAGCTGGCGGTCTGTTCACTTATTAGTAATATTGGATCAACTATTGTTGTCAATATCAGCCGGCTCACCGCTTACCGCTACTAAAGTAACTATATATTATATTATATAAAAGTCAACTTTTATATTTGCAACGCTACCGCCCGGACTAATAGCTATCTTAAATAACTGTAAAATGTTGTATTATGACTATGGGTTAATATGACTTAGGAACACAGTATTATCAAAAACTGAAACCCACCCATATTATATTTGTTAGTTTTTATTTTGTTGAATAAAACTTTTACCAACTTTAAATCGTATTTTATTTTAAAATATATTACATACTAGCTGACCCCCGCGGCTTCGCTCCCGTCAACTGGCTACCTACCTACCCTACCTGCCCTACCTCCTTTGTCGCCCGTGTTACTACCAATCTTAGTTACCGTCAGAATGGCTGGTTGCCTAAGACAAGCGGCTCTGAAAGCATATTCAAAAATTGCTACCCAATTGCTTATATTTGCTACATTTCTTCAATAATTGCTACATATGATAGATTCAGAGAAATATTAATATTTTTTTGACCAGCCATTCTGACGTCAGGATGGCTGGTCACCTCCGTGTTCAGCATGAAGGACGCAGAATTTCTAAAAGTTTGTTGCATCAATAATTGCTTACTAATTGCTACTTTCACGAATTTAAGTTTGAGCTTCGTACATACATTAGGTAAAAAAATAGAGCTTTTATTAAAATTTGTACGAAGAAGTGCCTTATAATTTAGAAAGGCAACAGTTTTTTATACTACAGCGACTTGCTTGTTCAAACCGTGCAGGCGTTCCCAATTATGGGTCACCCACCCCATTGAAGCGAAATTCATTCTAAAAGTTTGTTATATCAATAATTGCTTATTAATTGCTACTCTCACGAATTTAAGTTTTAGGTTCGTACATACATTAAGTAAAAAATAAAACTTTTATTAAAGTTGGTACGAAGAGGTGCCTAATATTTTGGAAAGATAACATTTTTTTTTACAACAGCGTATTGTTCAAATCGTCTAGGCGTTCACTGTTATGTGTCACCCACCCCAGATCTATTGACGCGGAATCGACTAAGATATTTGAAATTATTAATGTCAAACAAAAAATACAACATAATATTAATCAAGCAGCATATACCTACCTATAAAAGCATAAATATGAAACACGACAAATGAACTGTAGTACATCGTTTAATCTTTCATTATCATCATAACAGCCGAAAGACGTCAACTGCTGGACATAGGCTTCCCCCAAGCGCCACATTGACCGGTTAAATCTTAATTTAATATTATTTCTACGTGTTCATAAAATTGATCGAATCGATGATGTTCGTTTCGAGTGCCTAGGTAGCTCCGTGGACGATTACAACAATGGGTTCTTGGAAACTGTCCATACGGTCGGGTCTAAACTTTTCAAGACCCGTCGTGCAAATAGGGACAAGAAACTATCCGATCCTGCTCTCATGCTCTTGTAAGAGAGGCGTGAAATGATCCTGCAGTCTTCAGACGATGTGTGGAACTACCGGCAGCTCAACAGACAGATCTCGAAGTCCTTGAAAAGGTAATCTCTTTCTTCTCTTAAAAAATCATTATCCATAACACGTTTGCTATATATAAACTTCAGTAACCATAATGTTAAAAATCCCACAATTTTGATTAATATAATCTCTACTCTAGTTCAAATCTTTAATTCTAAAAGTATTCTGTCATAATATCGAGTACTATAATAATTTAATCTCGTAATTTTACTTGACTTAAAGTCATATGTCCTAAGTATTGTGATAAATAATGTATATTATTCCGAATGTTCATTTATAATAATTTTTTTAGTCCTAAAACATTTGCTAAAAATAAGGTTTTAATGACAGAAACGAATCGCTGTAAATCCGACTCCACGCAGTCTTGTCTGCTCTACCCCTAGAGTGTAACTTATGATCGCGTAGGCACGGAGGGGCGAGGCGGCCCGTGAGTTGAGGAGCAGGTGGTTGAAACAGTCGCCACCGCGGCTGAGGCTAGCCGGCCAAGCCGGTCAGCAAGCCGAAGCTGCGGTGGTGAGCGTTAAACCCGTGACGATAAACTCGCGTAGTACCGCCGGAGCCCCGCAGCGCCGGAGCCGTGACAGACACCATGCTTGCTTGCATGCTGCATGATGCGTGCTTGCTTGCGTGCTGAATGCTGCGTGCTTGCTTGCATGCTGAATGCTTGCTTGCTTACAAAAACCACATGTTCACAATCAACTGCTTTATTGAGTACATGTATAATATATTTATTTATGTAAAATGAGAGCAGTGGTGGCCCAGTGGTATCGGCCGCGACTTACAAGTTGTAGGTCGTGGGTTCCAGCCCAGGTAGGCGCTTTACTTTGTGTAAATTATTTCATCACCACTGCTCTCAAAACGGTGAAGGAAAACATCGTGAGGAAACCGGCATGTCCTAGAACCAAAAATTCGAAGACATATGACATCCACCAACCCGCACTAGGCCCGCGTGGTGGATTATGGTTCCCTCTCACAGAGAGGAGGCCTGTGTCCCAGCAGTGGGAACATTAATAGGCTGATGATTTGATGTAAAATAATATTATTTGAATTTAGGACTTTTAAAATTTTATTGAAAACGGCTTTATTTATTTAGTATATTATTGATTGTAATATTTATGGCAAACGGATTAAGGACAATTTATATTTAGGGATTTTAATTTTATGGCATGTGATATTATTTGATATTAAGTTCGGGTAAGTATTCATTCGGACAAATGATGATTAGGACAAAAAAGTTATGGCGCATTAAATTATGGATAAAAAATTAAGGTGACACAGTAGAAAACCCGTTGAAAAACGCCCTCCACCGCTTTAATACTGAGCGTATTAAAGACGCGATTGAATGGAATAAGGGCTCCAAGGTGTTTTCAAGAGAAATAAAGAAAGAAAAATGAGTTTATTTGCATTAAAAACAAAAACACCTTAAAATTAAACAAGAGAGAGATCTGGCTATTGAGCAGAGCCAGCTTACGAAACTGAAGACCGACGATGGCAGGATCGTATCCGCCAAACCTGAGCTTCTGAAAGAAATCGAGGGAACATTGCACAGAATTAGAATGCCCGATAGACAATGTTCACCGGAAAATACCTGTTCTACACATAGACGTTAATAAAACTGTTAACGAGTTGCAAGAAGCCGCAAATACTATTTAATTTAATTGAATTTATTTCACTAGATGATCCCCCGATCCATCTGTTATTGCATGACACTAAATATACTTTATTGTCAATAATAGAATTTATTCCTCCATAACCTGCAATTCAAATTGGTCATTATAAATCTCACTGCAAGCGAAATACACAGTGGTATTGTTATGACGATCAATCTACAAAGATATTAAAGAGCAAAAAGAAGGTGATCCTCCATTGTATTGTATATGCTAAAAAGTAATCTTTGATTATATGAACACGTAGAAATAATATTAAATAAAGATTTGACGATGCACTACGGTTTTTTTCTTTCATAAATTTCTCATGTTTCATAATTATGCTTTTGTAGGAAGGTATATGCTGCTCCAATAATAATAATTATGTTGACTATTTGTTTGACATTAATAATTTCAAATAGTCGATTGCGCGTCAACAGATCTGGGGTGGGTGACCCATAACAGTGAACGCCTTCCCGATTTGAACAAGACGCTGTAGTGAAAAAAACTCTTGCCTTTCCAAATTATTAGGCACTTCCCCGTACCAATTATAATAAAAGCTTTATTTTTTTACCTAATGTACGTACGAAGCTCAAACGTAAATTCGTGAAAGTAGCAATTAGTAAGCAATTATTGATACAACAAACTTGTAGAATGAATGCCGCGTCAATGGGGTGGGAGTCCCATCATTGTGAACGCCTGCACAATTTGAACAAGACTCTGTAGTGGAAAAAACTGTTGCCATTCCAAAATATCACTTCTTCGTACCAACTTAATAAAAGTTTTATTTTTTACCTAATGTATGTACGAACCTAAAATTTAAATTCGTGAAACTAGCAATTATTAAGCAATTATTGATATAACAAACTTTTAGAATGAATTCCGCTTCAATGGGGTGGGTGACCCATAATTGGGAACGCCTGCACGATTTGAACAAGCAAGTCGCTGTAGTATAAAAAACCGTTGCCTTTCTAAATTATAAGGCACTTCTTCGTACAAATTGTAATAAAAGCTCTATTTTTTTACGTAATGTATGTACGAAGCTCAAACTTAAATTCGTGAAAGTAGCAATTAGTAAGCAATTATTGATACAACAAACTTTTAGAAATTCTGCGTCCTTCATGCTGAACACGGAGGTGACCAGCCATCCTGACGTCAGAATGGCTGGTCAAAAAAATATTAATATTTCTCTGAATCTATCATATGTAGCAATTATTGAAGAAATATAGCAAATATAAGCAATTGGGTAGCAATTCTTGAATATACTTTCAGAGCCGCTTGTCTTAGGCAACCAGCCATTCTGACGCTAACCAATCTTACTACCAGTAGTAATACTGGTAATTTGATTCCCTTTCTTACTACTGCAGTAGTAAGTTGTTACAAGGGTAATTACAATTTCCCCTTGTTACTACCAATGATAGAAAAAAAAAAAAAAGTGTTTATTCGCCACAAAAACATGTCCGTATGGATTGAGGAGCCATTTTTTGTATCTTAATTAAATTAATATACTTATTTAGTAGTAAGTTTAAAAATTTTGTAGGTTCAATCCTCGATTTTGTAGTATAATACTTCAAAAGTTATATAGACATAAAGGTGGCTCCTCAATCTAAATGTTTGGATTGAGGAGCCACGTCAGAACTAGGAACATTATGGATTAATATTTATCATAATTAGGTATGATTTTGTAGTATTTGAGAGTATTTAGTAGACAATCTGAGCTCGGTTGCATTAAAATTAAAAAAGTTATCATACATTATATGTGGCTCCTCAGACCATACATACGACTTCGTCAGTTTTCAAAGAAGCAGTAGTTCAATTAATGCGCAATTTCTTCGTCGTTTAGTAGTAAGTATATTAGATTTGTAGGACAAGAATCAGTAATTAAAAATGAGTGCATTGGGAGATATGGCACATTTTAACGTGCTCCTCAATCCTGACGTCAGTGTACCTACCTGAGATCACAACGTTACTGTACCTTCTTGAGATTAAAACGGAATCAAAAACCAGAGACACTAACATTTAGTATGAATGTCTACTTAATACTTAAGTAGAGATCAACATTCGCTATCTGAAAAACAAATTACTTTTCGATATTCCTTAAGAAATCGCTATTAAGGGTGACCATGTTATATGAATGAAACCAGGATGACAATTTTTTTAAATTAAATTAAATTTTTAACAAATCGACAATATAGAAATAAAGGTAGGTATGTACAGATATTCTTCTTATGATTTAGGTATTTAAATGAATTTCTACATAAGTTAAAGAATGGATTAATATTGGTCGGTCGGTGCATTTAAGAATTTTACAGTTAGAATCATAGCCGTCGTAACAAAACATCTCATCCTTCATTGGGTAGTGACATTTATAGTGCCCCATGCCAGCTTCGCTAATTCCAGGTATATATTCTGTAACGCCCATTAATGTATATGATCTACTTGTAATCATTATAGATTCTGGTACCTCGTTTACTTGAAACTTCGTACAAACATTTAGTTGAAGATTCATGTCGAGCGTAAACATTATTAAATTAAAAAAACAATATTACTAAGGACGTTATGATTTTTTTATTGTATATTTTTACGAGTACATGGTTCATAAGCTTATATTTACTTTCTTTTTTACACAACTGACAACGTTATATTAGTAGAAAAATTACTTGTTAAAGTTGAAAAATTAAAAATTATTAATGTCTTTTGTGCAAAATTTTTACTTTTCCAAGTTCATTTTATATGTTGTTCGACTATTATTCGTGAAGTTGTAAAGCCCACTTTCCTTTTCATATCAAAAAGCAATCATTTAGCTGGCAGGGGGGGACACTTGACTCTAACAAAAATTAGCAATTTAAAGAAAAATTTTACGCAAACAGATCCCTGAATAGAAAAATGGTTTTAACAGAACCGTTATATTTTTAAAGGCCTATTCATCGATATCCCACTAAAGGGAAAGACGAGAAAAAAAAATCCTTTTGTCGGAGTGATTAATATGTATATCCATTCCAAATTATAGCTTTTAAGTACTAAAAGTCTCAGAACTAAGCTGCGGACGGACAGACGGACACAGCGAAACTATAAGGGTTCCTTGTTTTTATAATACACATTGAATTGGTGACCGTAATTTATTTTTAATATTTTATATCTAGTGAGGATGAAGACCCTAATTTGTAAATGGAATAGACAGGAAAATAAATAATATTCAATCTGTTGGACCGTCAAGGATTTCAATAATGAGTTGAAATAAAATTTAAAAACACAAACAGATTTCTATTTGTATTTCTAAAAGCCAGGAAACGATAAAAAAATATGTACTTTATTCATGGACACCTTACAAAAGAATATGATTGGAAATTAAAGGATTGCTAATAACTTCGTAGATATTTACTTTTTTATGGCAGGATTATACGTACATTTAGTATCAATTTATGCAGAATAAGATGGTTTTTTTATCAAATTTCGGCACAAGTATCATTATATTAGAGGAAAATCTATTTACCGAAGCATCTCAATTGAGGAGCCATTTAAAATGTGCCATATCTCCCAATGCACTCATTTTTAATTACTGATTCTTGTCCTACAAATCTAATATACTTACTACTAAACGACGAAGAAATTGCGCATTAATTGAACTACTGCTTCTTTGAAAACTGACGAGTCGTATGTATGGTCTGAGGAGCCACATATAATGTATGATAACTTTTTTAATTTTAATGCAACCGAGCTCAGATTTTGTCTACTAAATACTCTCAAATACTACAAAATCATACCTAATTATGATAAATATTAATCCATAATGTTCCTGGTTCTGACGTGGCTCCTCAATCCAAACATTTAGATTGAGGAGCCACCTTTATGTCTATATAACTTTTGAAGTATTATACTACAAAATCGAGGATTGAACCTACAAAATTTTTAAACTTACTACAAAATAAGTAAATAAATTTGATTAAGATACAAAAAGTGGCTCCTCAATCCTTACGGACATACAAAAACTACAATTATTAATACTATTTTATATTTGTTTAACAATTTCGGTACACTGGGGTCCCGGATCTTTGAAAGGCGTTCTAGGGGCCGAAGCCAACTCGCAGGGGTCTGTTAGATATGTCTATATATGTGACACCATCCGATGAATATCCCCGTAATTTCTCAGGAACTGTCCAACTGATTAAGTGTGTTTTTTTTACTTGAGGTACTTTTTAGGTACATTTCTTTGGTAATTGGTATAATTTAATTCGCTATGGTACACCCGCCATTTTGACTCTCACCAATTACCGGTTGGTGCAGGACTACTGTTAAATATGGAGAAAAATATATTGAGCTATAGGTTTGAAAGGAAAGTTTAGTAAATCGTTTTTTTTTTGCTGTAATCAATGTGCGGACTTTCCTATCCAGGGCGTCAAGTTCTGTCTTAGAGAGAACATCAAGACCGGCATGACCCAGCCGTTGAAGGCGCGCACCTTGTTCCCGCGTGATAAAATAATATTTAGTACTTTTTCAAGCGACCAAAGAAGCGACGACTGTTTGACATCAGTAGCATTGATGCCTAGTGCTTCCGACATACCCTAATACTTGTAAGTTTTGGTTGAGGAAAGGGATACCATAATCTCCCCTCGCTTTTCATGCGTGACTGCACATTTGTCCACACCAAATTCCGTCCTGTAGGCGTCACTGAAGTTTTCTGTTACCTTTAGAAGCTTCATCAGTTGCAAGTTGTTGGGGATGTAGCGGCACCGACGCCGCCACTTACGAACTAATGACATGACGTCACACAAATCCTGCATCGCGCAAGTAAAGTTTTCGGCGCGATTAGAGCACATACAACAGTCCGACAACAACCGTTGGGCAGTTGCCCGGACCAGACACAACACCCGTCTGGTCGGAGGATCCTCCCTTTTCTACGGAGGTTTGTGGGACTTTCCACCCAGTTCCACTTACCCCCAAACTGGTGACCCTCGAACATAAACATCAGTGCAGCCTTCGTGCAGAGCTACTTCATCGTGACGTCATCATCACTTCCTCAAGCTTTCGAGCAGCGAGTCATACAGCAAGCCAGTACCTACTACGGGGGTATCCTGACCACCAGCATGCAGCGGACGCGCATTCCTGGTCATCACCCTCAGCTTCTTTCATCACCGCTCCGACCTACTGGAGCCAGCAACACTGTCCCGACTCACTGGGACATCATCACCGCTCCGACCCACTGGAGCCAGCAACTCTATACCGACTCACTGGGATATCATCACCCCTACTCACTGGGGCACAACCGCATACAGTTCCGACTCACCGCGAACTCTGCGACTTCCGGTTCCGACTCACTGGAACCAACCTTCCACTGGCCAGGCACACATCACAAGATGTACGGACGACTCATCCTAACCTGCTATCGACCTCCGGTCTCCGGAGGGGAGTGATGTAGCGGCACCGACGCCGCCACTTACGAACTAATGACATGACGTCACACAAATCCTGCATCGCGCAAGTAAAGTTTTCGGCGCGATTAGAGCACATACAACAGTCCGACAACAACCGTTGGGCAGTTGCCCGGACGTCCTCCGTCCTTTTTTTCTTCGAATTGTCGATTGTTTTAAGAAATCGAATCGATAACGCATTAGAACATCACTTTGTAGACTAAATTATCTCGTATTTGAGCTATGAAACATAAAAAAGATTTTTCAAATTTAATTTAGACATTGGCAGAATAGTCGACATCGGTGTTTGCCATATAAAAAAAAATATTATAAAAGATACTTATTGCGGACTTATCACATTCTCATATGTTTGTAAGTATTTAGTAGTAAACATATAAGCTTCGCTGAGGTAGCCAACACAGGATTTTTTATACTGTATATAAAAAAATCCTCCACTTTACCGTGATCACTTCTGTTTCAATGATTCAACAAATAGTCCAGTTGCGTAGACATTAGAGACTCAAAACAACACCAATTTGTCATTTACATTTACAATATTCACTAGGAATTTGTTATTTCAATATTTATTCTTATATTATTATTCTAATTTGCGGATAATTAAAGTAGCCACAAAATAACATACGAAAAAAGCCGCCAAAAACTCAAAAACTTTTGTACCTACTCAGCCATCAGCGAGCGATTAGCAATCGACCAACAACAAGGGAAAAAGTAATCGCAATTTGACAGCCACATTTGCTCGCCGATCGCTGTCGCTCTGCTGTCAAAAACCATACGTCATACGAAATTATCGCGATCAACTTGCGATAAATGCACATTTCAGTTAACAGATTTTTATTGTTAGCAGTGCTGTCGTAAAATCATTATGGTGTGGCTATAATGCGGATTCGCGATTGAAGAGCAATTATTTCGCAAAAATAAGCCTTCCAATTTTTTGACGTAAAGCGATATTCGCGCGATGATTGTACAATCTCTGCGCAAATATTGTTAATTGCTGTTTCATACGTAATAAGCCTGCCGATTTGAACAAGACGCTGTATTGAAAAAAACTCTTGCCTTTCCAAATTATTAGGCACTTTCCTGTACCAATTTTAATAAAAGCTTTATTTTTTTACCTAATGTATGTACGAACCTAAAACTTTAATTCGTGAAAGTAGCAATTAGTAAGCAATTATTGATATAACAAACTTTTAGAATGAATTCCGCTTCAATGGGGTGGGTAACCCATAATTGGGAACGCCTGCACAATTTGAACAAGCAAGTCGCTGTAATATAAAAAACCGTTGACTTTCTAAATTATAAGGCACTTCTTCGTACAAATTTTAATAAAAGCTCTATGAATGAATTCCGCTTCAATGGGGTGGGTAACCCATAATTGGGAACGCCTGCACAATTTGAACAAGCAAGTCGCTGTAATATAAAAAACCGTTGACTTTCTAAATTATAAGGCACTTCTTCGTACAAATTTTAATAAAAGCTCTATTTTTACCTAATGTATGTACGAAGCTCAAACTTAAATTCGTGAATGTAGCAATTAGTAATCAATTATTGATACAACAAACTTAGAAATTCTGCGTCCTTCATGCTGAACACGGAGGTGACCAGCCATCCTGACGTCAGAATGGCTGGTCAAAAAAATATTCATATTTCTCTGAATCTATCATATGTAGCAATTATTGAAGAAATGTAGCAAATATAAGCAATTGGGTAGCAATTCTTGAATATACTTTCATAGCCGCTTGTCTTAGGCAACCAGCCATTCTGACGCTAACGCTGTTTTCCTGAATCTGTCGACATCCTGGATAGAGAAGGACCGTCCTTCACTGCCCCATACATGTCGTCAGGAAGATGCGCAGAGTCTCACCAATTTTATACAACACCAGCACCCTCAAAAGTTATGTATGTGGCATCGAATCATATAGGACTTCTTGCATCATCTCGCCATATTCTTTATTATTATCATTGGTAGTAACAAGGGGAAATTGTAATTACCCTTGTAACAACTTACTACTGCAGTAGTAAGAAAGGGAATCAAATTACCAGTATTACTACTGGTAGTAAGATTGGTAGTAACACGGGCGACAAAGGACCTAGTCACTGTAGGTTTGGTATGGTTCACATTTTGCACGTCTGTCAGTATTGCGAGGCGTTCTAAGCACTATGGCCGATATTGTATCGTTTGCGAAATGCAAAAAAAAATTCTCAATTTTACCGTCAACCAAAATATCAGATTTCCTTCTTCGCATAATAGCAACCATCGGGCGTCCCCGCAGTCTCCGGACAAGTGCCCCAACGATGTGCATTCAATTTTTATTTATATAGATTAGGATATAATTCGTATTAAGGACTGTCCTCACTGGGAGCATTTGTAAACAAGCAATCGTAGGCGAGAAAAAAATTCTTCCCAGCGAGCCCAGCATTTACTCGAGTCGCACATTCACTCGAGTCGCACATTCCCTTGCGAGCTTGGAGCATTCGAATACGATCTCTTTAAATGTCATTCATTCGATAATACGATTGACCAAGGTCACAAACACTTAAGATCAAGGAACTGTTCCTCGCTTTACCGAGAGTGTTTTTAGCTGTTTGAATAAAATCGGTTTAGCCGTTCAATAGTTATGGGCGTTTTACTGTTTGAATCGGGGTGTTTTCACAAGATAAATGTGCCGGAAGTGGCCAGTAATATTATTCCTACATACATACTCATTGATTTAATTATCTAAGGCCGCTATCCCACTGGCGTTTTACGAGCGTTGGCGTTCCTCCAACGACTGCGCAGTGTCGTCGCTGCGCTGACGCGACGGTGACGTGAGACTAGTGGCAAGCGTTAAGCGCCGAGATTTCGCAATGTTAACGACGCGTCAACGCGACGGTAACATTGCGTTTTTTGGCAACTGGTACAACCATCCCACTCTGTCCGTGCCGTATGGGCCGCGGAAGGGGTTTACGGCCGGCGGCTATTTGCACGATTGCTGCTTAAGCGCGGTACTTGCCCGTGGTCCCCCAGTCACTAGACTGTTGGGGTACCACAAATATTTTTGCTCGCTGCATGCCGATTCGTACGTAGGTACTAGTACGAATCGGTATGCAGTCACGAATCAGAAAACGAGTTCAATATTGAACTATTTGTGTGGGTCAGAATGACGGGTGTATTGTTGCAGAAATGAATATTTTATATATGAAAGGAATGTACCAGCAATTTACTTAAATGTACCTTTAAAGAAATTCAATGTACTTCCATGGAACAAGAACAATTACAATTATAAAGGGAGCCGCAGTCCTGACAGTCAGAATGGCGGGTGAATACTGATATGAATGTAATAGATATCTTATTATTACCTAATATTTTACCAGAGGAATGTACCTTCAATGTACCTCATCTATATCTATAAAAGCGAAAGGTGACTGACTGACTGACTGATCAATCAACGCACAGCCAAAACTGCTAACCCTAAAAGGATGAAATTTGGCAGAAAGGTTCCCCATGTGACGTAAGTGTGCACTAAGAAAGGATTTTTGGAAATTCCACCCCTAAGGGGGTAAAAAGGGGGTTGAAAGTTTGTATGAAAAATCTAATTCTTTCGACCAAAATTCTTGAAACTTAGCACACACATAGTATTCTAAGAAAATGATAAAGATTGACATTATTAGTTTTTCAAAACTACCCCCAAATGATGATTTAGGGGATGTTGAAGTTTGTATGGAAAAATCTGATTTCTTGGGTCAATAAACTTCAAATTTGCCACAAATACTAACCTTTTAGTTTTTTTGAAGAATCTTATTACTTCAGTTAATAAACTTGAAACTTGACATAAATACTAATCTAAATAAACAATAAAGGCTTTCATTGTTAGTTTTTCGAAACTAACCCCAAAATATGATTTAGGGGATGTTATTTTTTTTGAAGAATCTGATTTCTTGGGTGAATAAACATTAAAATTGACATAAATACCATCCTAAATAAACAATAAAGGATGTCATTATTAGTTTTTTTGCAACTACACCCAAAAGACGATATAGGAGGCATGAACTTGAAACTTGCCTTGAAATTTGACATAAATACCAATCTAAATAAGCAATAAAGGCTTTCATTGTTAGTTTTTCGAAACTACCCCCAAAAGATAATTTAGGGGATGCAATTTTTTTTGAAGACTCTGATTTCTTGGATGAATAAACATGAAAATTGACATAAGTACCATCGTAAATAAACAATAAAGGTTGTCATTATTAGTTTTTTGCAACTACCCCCAAAAGACGATTTAGGAGGAATTACAGTGTTTTTGAAAAATCAGATTTCTTGGGTCAATAAACTTGAAACTTGCCACAAATACTAACCTGAATGAATAATAAAGGTTGCTATAATTATTTTTTGAAACTACCCCCAAAAGACGATTTAGAGGTGTTACAGATTTTTTGAAGAATCTTATTACTTCAGTAAATAAACTTGAAACTTGACATAAATACCAATCGAAATAAACAATAAAGGCTTTCATCGTCGACGCGCGCGCTTGCCGATCGGTAGTGTCGTGTCCTTGAAAATGGCTTCTAACGTGGTAAAGTGTAACTCATGCAATGTTGTTATAAACGAGGTGCTTGCATTTATATGCAATAGAATGGACGTAATGGATGAAGAAGGCCTTAGTCGTGTATGTAAAACTGCTTTTTCGGAGTCGGAGATCGAAAATGCAAAAGATCTGCTTTTCCATTCCATCTCAACGGCAAAGCGCAAGAAAACAAGGAAGAGGGACGGCAAAACGCTCCGTAACATTGACGATATACTCTGTTTGTTAAAGGAAACTCACCCTGAAGAAATTCCGATATTTGTGGCTCGTGACCTGGAGAAAATACCGCCGGTTCTATTCGACCATGTTGACGTAACAAGATTATTGAAGGATATAGTGAAGATGCAGAGAGAAATCACTCAGATAAAGGAACAATATGCCACTGCTGATCAGTTACGAATGTTACAGTTGGATCTTGAGTCGTTGAAAAATACGTCGATAGTAAATTACTTTCCGTGTACTGTGAACACAAAACGAGGCGCCGCGACTGATAGCTACGAAGACGGCAACAGTGGTCCTGTTGGATTACCACCAATACGTGTAGAAGAAGAAAAAAAGTGCAAATCGCCGTTTGTTAGTTTATCCAGTGAGGGAGGTAGTTGTAAAACACCTCAACCGGTACGTGCAGAACGGAGCGCCCGGACCGACGTGATGCCCGAGGCCAGTGAGGCGGCCAATAAGCGCCTTGTTTACCTAAGCAAACGTTGGCACATACGAGCGCTTCAAACGAAAAACATTTCGTTACACAAAACGAGAAATGTTTTGCTGATATCGTACGCGATGGGCAATGGAAACCGGAACGTTATGATGAAGGATGGATTGAGGTACAAAGGAGGAGACATAAAAATCGTTTCATTGGAAACAGAGGGAAGGCTGTGACTGATCCTGCTGTGAAATTCAAAGCGGCAGATGTACAAACCCCGATGTACATTTATAATGTGGCGAAGGAGGTGACTGTGTGTGACATAGTAAATTACATTAGAGATAAATGTAATATTACCGTTACGTTAGAAAAAATGAATATGAAAATGGCGAAAGATTATAATGCCTATAAAGTATTTGTCCCAAAATATAAATTGAACTTTTTTATGGAATCGAATTTTTGGCCAGAAGGAGTAGCTTTTCGTCGTTTCATAAACTTCGATCGGCAGAATAAAGACAGAGAGGGTACTCTGAAAAATGTCGTTGCTAACTCAAATCATGTCAAGATCAACTAAATTACTAAGTTACAACTGCAAAAGTGTGACTCGTTCGGTTGACTGTATAAGGCAACTTTGCAAAACGGCTGATATAATCGCCTTACAAGAAACCTGGTTACTGCCACACGACGTCCCGTATCTCGGCAGCATCGACAGTGACTTTGGATTCGTCGGTAACTCAGCTGTGGATACCTCCGCCGGCATACTTCGTGGCAGGCCGTACGGAGGTGTGGCGATACTCTGGAGGAAAAGTTCGTTCCCTACAGTGTCAGTGATAAAATGCACCAGTGTGCGTCTAGTGGCGATAAAAGTTGAACTTAGTGATCGCGCTGTTATAGTTTTTTCAGTGTACATGCCAACAAACTCAACAGATAATTTATTAGAGTTTACCGAGTGTTTATGTGAAATAAATGCCATTATCGAAAGTAATAATGTAGAATCTGTGTTTATTCTGGGGGATTTCAACGCACACCAAGGTGAGGTTTTTGACTCTGAATTAACACACTTTTGTACTGAACGGTTGTGGTCGTGCGTCGACAGGGAATTATTGCCGTCGGATACATACACTTTTGTGAGTGACGCGCATGGGTCGCGGCGCTGGCTTGACCACTGTGTTGTGACTAGTGCCGCGCGCCTGGCTGTTGTTGGCGCGAGAGAAGCTATCCTAAGCAAAATTCATGCTCCATTTTGTCAATTTTGACAAGAGTTTAAACTAAAAAATTCGCTGCAGCGCTGAAACAATAATTAGTCGTCTAACAAAACAATATAAACATGCAGCGCTAGAGCGCTTCTAAGGTGTAGTTTTCTCGCGACCAAAAAGACGGAAGTGCCGTGATTTTCATGGCGCTTACGCGTTTCGTTCAACCTTGTCATTCATATAGACTAAATTGCTGACTGACTACAGAAGTGACATAGCATTATACCTAACAAGCTTCATTAGAATTCACACTTTTTCAAAATTTATTATTAGTTGAAATAACCGACATTTAAAGTATATGATACTTTTGTATTTCTTTATTTAATATATAATCAAATGCGCTTACAATAAGTTAAAAACATATCAAATTGGAATAAGGAATTTTACAATTCGCTTGAAACACAAATCTTTTGTGTATTTTTAATATTAATTATGTTAATTTAGTTACCCCTCAACAATATCAGTCTTATTACAAAAAGCGGTTTAACTAAAAATCCAGGTTTAAATCTCTATAAACCACGGTTTAAATAAAAATGATATTACAAATAATGGTTTAGCGATAAACCATGGACCTCGGCGGCCCCTAGTTTAACGGTGGTCTAAGTCGTATCTGTCAAAGTTTTTCTTTTAGGTTATAGAATCTTTTTCATTGTGTTGTGTTGTTTTTACCCGAAAATGGATATTAACATGGTGGATTTAATTGATAATGAGGATATTACTTTTTCCTCGGTACTCCAATTCTCAGATCTTTTTTTTTTGTTGGTCCATCACAACACTTAATATTTTAACACATTATTAACAAAGAGGCAATTGTTATAAAGACTTGGTTGGAGAACTTAAAAATCCAAAGCCTAATGAACTTTGTTCAACGAGCGATGGTTTTGTTTATTGTTATGGTTTCATGTAACGCGCGAGAATGTTACGTTTCGTTACACGTACCTAGATGTATTATTAGTAATTAATACGAATTTAAGTAATGTGCTTAAACCTAAACAAAACTGCAATCGATAAAAAAACTAATGTTAATATACATGCAAAATAACAAAGTGTCAATATTTTAACACTCCTAAACATCATCTAAACTGCTAAGGGCACCCCGGGGGCTCCTGTCCAACAAATCGCAAGAACATACCGAGTGGCCCAAGCGAACCTACAAAGGAAGGAACTGGCAACCACCGAGCTCATCTTAGAGGCCAGTAAACGCAAGATCTCGTGGGCACTGATCCAGGAGCCGTATGTGGGTGGAGCACGGAGTATGAAGAGCTACCGTGGTGCGAGAGTCTACCAGTGCGAGGTTGATGGAAGTGGGAGGGTAAAGGCGGCGATCGCCGTCTTTGATCATGACTTGGACGTCATACCCTACCCGAAACTCACCACAAACAATATCGTTGTGGTGGGGATCCGGACCAAAGCCTGGGAAATCGTAGTAGTCTCGTATTACTTCGAGCCAGACCAACCCATAGGGCCATACTTGGACCAGGTGACCCGGATCCAATCGGAAGTGGCCACCGGTAGATTGTTGATAGGTGGCGACGCAAACGCGAAAAGTGCCTGGTGGGGCAGCATCAAGGACGACCCCAGGGGGGACGAAATGTCCGCTACCCTGGAAGAGTTGGAGCTCCAGGTACTGAACACTGGTGACGCTCCCACATTTGATACTATCAGAGGTGGTCGAGCGTACAAAAGCCATGTGGATGTCACGGCCTGTTCGCTCGCCCTTTTTGACCACGTGGACGGCTGGCGGGTGGATTCAGGCGTAACTTCCTCGGACCACAATACAATACTTTTTAACGTTAATCTAAAAAAGGAAAAAGGCTTTCACATAAAACGGACTACAAGAAGGTATAATACTAGGAAAGCAGACTGGGATAAATTTAAAAATAAATTAGAGACATGTAAAAATGAAAGTAATATTAATTTAGAGTTTTTAAATAGAGTAAATTGTAGAACAGAATTAGAGAAATTTGTAGTTAATTATAGTAAGGCAATCTCCCAGTCATGCGAAGAAGCTATTCCTAAGGCGAGTAATAGAGTTAAACTTACCTGTCCGTGGTGGTCCGAGGAACTTGCTGCAAAGAAGAAAGAGGTGGCTCGTAGGAAGCACCGCATCCGCAATGCCGCACCGGTCCGACGAGCGATGGTCGTCGACGCGTACCTGGAAGCAAAAGAAGACTATGAGATGCAGGCTAAGAAAGCCCAAGTCGCCAGTTGGAAGGAGTTCTGCCGGAAACAGGATCGGGAGGGGGTCTGGGAGGGCATCTACAGGGTCATCGGTAGGACCGCCAGAAGACAGGAAGAACTGACCCTATGCTGCGATGGTGCATTTCTCAATCCGAGTGAATCGGCCGCCCTACTTGCAGATACGTTCTACCCCAAAGACAGAGTAGACCAGGACAACGCTGACCACAGGCGAATAAGAGAAGCAGCCAGCCGAGTAAATGAATGGGTCCATGATGAATATCACGATCCGTCATTTACGACGCTGGAGCTGAAGACCGCCGTGGCGGGTTTCAATCCCAAGAAGGCACCAGGAGGGGATGGACTGACGTCTGACATCTGCAGTCAAGCGATCCACCAGGACCCAGAGTTGTTCCTTGCCCTTTACAACAAGTGCCTCGGCCTGGCGCACTTTCCGGAGATCTGGAAGGAGGCCACGGTCGTGGTACTTCGGAAGCCGGGCAAGGACAACTATCTGACCCCCAAGGCATACCGACCAATCGGTCTGTTGCCTGTTTTGGGGAAGGTCCTGGAGAGGATGATCGTAGCTCGTCTAAAGTGGCAGCTTGTACCGCGATTTAGTACTCGCCAGTATGGCTTTATGCCCCAGAGGAGCACCGAAGACGCCCTCTATAACCTAATGAATCACGTACAGGACAAGTTAAGGCTGAAGAAGCTAATTGTCCTGGTGTCATTGGATATAGAGGGGGCCTTCGATAGCGCCTGGTGGCCAGCTATAAAGGTCAGGCTGGCTGAGGAAAAGTGTCCGGTCAATATCAGGCGGCTGATAGACAGCTATCTTGACGGTAGGAAGGTCAAGGTTCGGTACGCCGGTGAGGAATGCACGAGAGAGACTGACAAGGGCTGTGTTCAGGGGTCAATTGGCGGCCCAATCTTGTGGAACACCCTCCTAGACCCACTATTGCGGGAGTTAGAGCGGCGCGGGATCTTCGTGCAGGCATTCGCGGATGACATCGTCTTGGTTGTAGATGGGGACTCAGCGACTGAAGTCTCGACATCTGCCAATGCAGCCCTCGCCCTTGCTCAGAGTTGGGGTGTCAGAAATAAGTTGAGGTTCGCACCGCACAAGACCTGTGCGATGGTGGTAACCAACAAACTTAAGTACGACACCCCAAGGTTGAGCATGGCCGGGGTCGACATCGGTATGGTCAAGAGTATGAAGTTGTTGGGTCTGACCATTGACGAGAAGCTCACATTTAATGAGCATACCGCGAGCGTCTGCAAGAAGGCTGCTGATATCTACAAACAGCTGTCCCGCGCCGCAAAGGTTAGCTGGGGACTAAGTGCAGACATAATACACACCATCTACACGGCCACAATTGAACCCATAGTTACATACGCGGCCGCTGCCTGGGCACCCGCCACGAAAAAGGTTGGGATACGGAAGAAACTAAGCTCTGTCCAACGAGGGTTCGCTCAGAAGCTCTGCAAATCTTACCGCACAGTCTCTCTGAACTCGGCACTGGCATTGGCCGGGATACTGCCTCTAGACCTGCGCATACAGGAGGCAGCCGCCCTGTATGAAGCAAGGAGAGGGTCATCCCGGTTTGTGCCAGGAGACAGAGAGATCGAGAGTGCGGTGAGGTTTGCAAAAGCTCCCCACCCGGCTACCCAAATGCCCCTCGCGTTCATGTGCCTGGCAGATCGAGAGTTGCTAGCCAGCAACAACACGCAGACGGTGCGCATCTTCACCGACGGCAGCAAAATTGAGGGGAAGGTCGGAGCCGCATTATCCATTTGGGATAATGATGGTGAAGTCCGGAGCCTCAAGCTTTGCCTTGCCGCGTACTGCACCGTCTACCAGGCGGAACTCTTGGCCATTTGGAAAGCTACAGAGATAATCCTCGCGCGGCAAGAAGTGAGCTATGGCTTGTACAGCGACTCAATGGCAGCATTGCAGACGCTTGCAAGCCATAGCTCTCTCCATCCCCTGGCATTCCACGCGCGTGCCAATTTGGCTAAGGCCCTTACCCAGAACAAAGCTGTGTCTTTGTTCTGGGTCAAAGCCCACGCGGGCCTGCCCGGGAATGAGCGAGCGGACGAGCTAGCCAAGGAGGCAGCATTGTCGTCACGGAGGAAGCCGGACTACGACCAGTGTCCGGTTTCATTTATCAAGCGGAGGATTCGTTCCGAATCGCTTGATGAATGGAATCGGAGATATGTGTCGGGCGAGACAGCTTCCGTGACGAAAATGTTTCTTCCGGACGCAATAGTGGCCTTCCGTATTGTGAAACAGGTACGGCCCTCAGGTGTTCTCACGCAGGTTATGACGGGGCACGGTGGGTTCTCTGAATACTTGAATCGCTTCAAGTGTAAGGAGAGCACATCGTGCGTCTGCGACCCCAGCGTGCCAGAAAGTGTCCAGCACATAATTGTAGAATGCCCGCTATTTATCAGGGAGCGCTACCAACTTGAATGTGAGCTGGACAAAAAACTGACGAACGAAAGTATCTGTGGGTTCATGACAAAACAATATAGGGAAAGGTTCCTGGCGTACTGCACTAAAGTAGCCACTGTGGTGATAGACAGGAATAAGACCTGATGCGCACTGTGCTTCGTGTATATTTAATTGTATCCAATACGTAAGCACAGAATGCTGCATGACTGTCTATCGCCAGCAGTATGTTAGGTAGTACCTGATTAGTTTGTGTAAGATGATCTGTGATACATTATTTACTGTGATGACTGCACTTTTTATGTTTTTTAATCATCCCTAGTGTTTATATTTTACTGCACCTATTCCTATGTTTTTACCCTAATGTGAAAATTTTATATGTAATTCTGTGATACTGCACCTTTTGTTTTAATTTAAATGTGATATTGTATTGAATTTATGTTTTTAAACAAAAGTATTTTAGTTATTGTTTACATTGCCGTTTTAGCACTTTTTGCACACATGTAATTATATTTACTAGTTTTATTTACCTTAATGATTTTAATAAAGAATGCCCTTAGATAAGATTAAATAAAGTGGGATTCCCACCCACAGTATGAAAGAAGAAGAATGCAAGAAAGATATAGGATGAGGAAAGAAAGTACGAGAGGCATACAAGATTGAACGGAATGTTAGAGGTTGCACGCAATAGGCGCCAAATTTTGTGGCGGGATTAGTGTTAAGAAAAAAAAAAAAAAAAAAAAAAAAAAAAAAAACATCATCTAATCCTTATCGTATTATCAAAAAGTTTTCTTTTCTGGGCATACGGAACGTTGCAATTGAATGATATTATGGTGAACGAATGATATTTGTTTTAATCTGTGGTTGATATATTGACAGTGGTTCAAATGACGGTACTAAGAAGACCAGGGTTTTTTTTTAAGTTTTGTAATACGGTCAAATTTAGACCATGGTTTTGCAGATAAGCCTGGACTTGACAGGCCAGGTTTAAACCAAGGTTTATTGAGTTTTTGTAATAAGACTGTATAAGTTTAGTTAACTTTTGACGCTTCGATAAATAATTATTAGTCTGATTAATTTTAGCTTCGTACTTCAAGCGAATTCTTGTGTATTTGTTTATGATGGCCCGTATCAAATGTGTTAAGTGATTTAAAGTGCTTGGTTGATAAAAAAAGAATGTTGAAGCAAATATGTAATTTTTTCCTTGTGAATAAAATATTCCAAACTATTAACAGTAATATAACTGAAATGATATTAAGTAGAGAGACTGATTCAGAAAACGCCTGCCCGCTTTTGTGGTATATTTATCCTCTTCGCGAAAATGCAACGAACATACATAAGTATGATGTGATGGTAACCAGCAGCCTAATTGTGTAAGTAAATTCGGCAAAGGAAACAATCTGTTTCCTTCCCAATAACTACTTTTTGCAATACGAAATGTCGTTTTTGGGAGAGAAACAGATTGTTTCCTTTGCCGAATTCACTTACACAATTAGACTGCTGGTATCTTCACTGCGGTTAATTTGGATAAATTTTATCCATTTTTCCCTATCTTTACGGTCAAAACGGTGAAACCTTAAATAGACAAAATGTAACAAATTATGTCTTACATTATGTAATAATTATTTTTCATCTTTTATCTTTTTTCATTGAATAACCACAGTCAGTTCTTTTCTAAATATATGTTATTATTATTTTCCGCTTTAAAAAGAACCATCAGCTAATTTTACCTACACTTGTTATACAAATTGTCACATCTGAATTTTTAGTCTATATGAAAATTGACACAACATGGCGTCCAGCAAATATTTTGTTAAAATTAAAATTTAAAATTATTATCTAGTTAGCCACCTATGAAAAGTTATTCCTTTGCTCTTCGCCGTATTGGTTAAATTATTAGTGCAAAATCTTAAAACACACGACCGGCATATTGAATGCGTTTGAACGTTTTTCGCTTAAAAACATAAAATGACTTAAGCGCCCAAGATCTAGCAAGCAAATAAGTGAATTGCGGCTAGAAAAGCGCAATTGAACAGAACACAGTAGTGATGGGTGGTGACTTCTCTAGTGCGTAGTACATTATTACCTCAATGTTGGCGCATCGGTTCTTTATGACATTTACTGGGGGGTGACCACAAGCTCTTAGAGTAAGGTTATTTTGAGATCGAGTAAGGGACAGATGTATCTGACTTGTATACATCTGTCACTTACTCGATCTCAAAATAACCTTACTCTAAGAGCTTGTGGTTACCCCCCTGGTCTGACCACTATCCCGTTCAACTGGAGTGTGATTTAGGTTTAATAAAACCAAAAGTAATGCCTACTGCTATTTGTACAAATAATGTGATCTGGGGCGAAAGGGACCAACATGAAATCCGTGCATATAGTGATCTATGTCATACTAAACTGAGGAATATTGATTTTCCGGCAGAAATGACTAGTTGCGCTAATAACATGTGTTATAACATAGAACATAGGCATTGTTTAGATAAACTATATGATGAAATAGTTTGTATACTGTCTGATGCGGCTAAATGTAAAGTAATTGTTAAAAGGAAGCGTAGGAAAGGAAACATAGCTGGGTGGAACAGATATGTCAGGGACGCTCATGTGAGGGCTAGGCATTGTTACTGGATGTAGGTACAACATGGTAAGCCCTCTGTTGGGTATGTTTACGATAGCATGTGTGAATCCAGTAAGCTTTTTAAGTCCCAATTGAAGTGGTGTCAGGATAACGAGCAAAAAATCAAAATGGACATTATTGCAGACCGCCACTTTAAAAAGCATTTTAAAGGTTTCTGGAAAAAAACAAACAAGTTAAATCCGAAGCCTGGTCATCCTGTGAGTGTTGCTGGCGTGCATGAACCACAGAACATTGCAAATCTGTTCCAACAGCTTTTTAAGGTTAAGTCGCCATTGGGTACGGCATCGCGGACGCTTGATGTTGACTGTGGAGCCGGAGATCTTAAAGTCAGATTTTCAGCCAAAGATGTGACAAAAATTATCAAAGGCATGGTAAGAGGTAAATCTCCTGGTCACGACAGCCTCAGCATCGAGCATTTGCAAAATGCAGGCTTTCACTTACCGCGGGTGTTGGCTATGTTTTTTAATTTATGTGTTAGCCATTCTTACCTACCTGATAAATTGATGTTCACGGTTGTTGTGCCAATATCTAAAATAAAACCGGAGATACCTCCGATGTATTGAATTACAGACCGATTTCGTTAGCCACTGTTATAGCGAAAGTACTGGACAGTTTGCTTGACCAACAGCTGGCGACACATATCAAGCTCCATGACGCGCAATTTGGCTTCAGATCCGGTTTGTCCACGGAGAGTGCCATCATGTGCCTCAAGCAGACTGTTCAATATTACAGTGATCGGAAAACTCCTGTCTTTGCTTGCTTTCTGGATCTTTCGAAAGCTTTCGACCTAGTTTCGTATGATAAGCTATGGGAGAAGCTGGAAACTGAGACAGATTGCAACCCAGAAGTTATTTCTGTTTTCAGGTATTGGTACAGCAACCAGAAAAATTGTGTACGGTGGGCAAACTCATTCTCGGACGTGTATAGGTTGCAATGCGGGGTGAGACAGGGTGGACTAACCTCCCCTAAGCTATTCAACCTATACATTAACCGGCTTGTCGGTGAACTCAGTAGTACCAATGTCGGATGTCATATTGACGGAATCTGTGTGAACAACATAAGTTACGCAGATGACATGGTACTGCTGAGTCCATCGATTGGAGGGTTGCGTAAGTTGGTACGGGTCTGTGAGTCTTATGCGGAGGCCCATGGGCTCAGATACAATGCTAAAAAAAGCGAGCTGTTAGTGTTTAAGGGGCGTGGCAAAAGCTACGAAACTGTACCCTCAGTCACTTTAGCAGGAACCGTCTTAAACAGAGTGTCACAGTTCAAGTATCTGGGCCACTGGGTCTCCGAAGACCTTAAGGACAACGCGGATGTGGAAAGGGCACGTAGGGCGTTGGCTGTCCGGTGTAACATGTTGGCCCGCAGGTTCGCACGTAGCAGTAATCAAGTTAAAATCACACTTTTTAAGTCTTACTGCCAAACACTTTACACGTGCAGCCTGTGGGTTAACTACACACTGGGAACATACAACGCCTTGCGTGTTCAATACAACAATGCGTTCAGGGTGCTGCTGGGGCTGCCGCGATTCTGCAGTGCGTCAACTATGTTCGCAGAAGCGCACACGGATGGCTTTCATGCCATAATAAGAAAACAATGTGCGTCGCTGCTGCGTCGCGTTAGGTCCAGCAGCAACAACTTACTAAGTGTGTTCGCGGACAGGTGGGACTCTCCACTGCTACGCCACTGGATGCGCTTGCACACTGCCTTGTGAGCAGTGGACAGTTCCTCCGCGTCAAATTTCTAATGTGCTGCCCCTTTATGTTGCCTGATTATTGTTTGTATATTTTTATGTGTTGTAACTATTTTATTCGTTGTAATTTGTGTTGTTTATTTTGTTTTGTTTATTGTCTGTATTGTTTTTTGTATATCCCATTCTATGTTTTATTAAGTGTACCTATGGACAGAAAGTCTGAAATAAACGTTAATTTAATTTATTGTTAGTTTTTCGAAACTACCCTTAAAATGCGATTTCGGGGTAGTAAAGATTTTTGATTACTTTCACTGCTTATAGCTTCTTTTTATGATGTAGGGGAGCACTTAGGAGGAATTTTTGGAAATTCAACTTTTTAAGGGGTTAAAAGGGAGACATTTATTTGTATGAAAAACTTATTCCTTTGACAAAATAATAAAGGTTGGCATCATTAGTTTTTCAGAATTACCCCAGGAAGACGATTTAGGGGTGACAAAAATTCGTTGAAGAATCAAATGGCACTAAGACGGGGACCTCTACATCGATTTGTAACTACCGAACTGGACCGTTTGTCTCAGGTTAACATAGTTGTGAGTGACGTTTGAGTGACGCATAATTTACGCTTTATTAGATTTTTGTGTTTTGTCGCGTAATTTACGCAGCATTCGTTTTCATACTAAAGTAATTTTTGGTCCACTCGAAATTATGCGTTCCAAAAAGCCCGACCAGTCTTCTGCTTCATATATCTTCTATACATATAAAATGCTTTGTCCTGAATGACTGACTGACGTATCAACGCACAGCCTAAACCGCTGATGGAAGAGACCTAGAACTTGGAGAGTATGTTTTTTGTATGACGTAGGCATCCGATAAGAAAGGATTTTCCGAAATTCTTCCCCTAAGGGGGAGAAAAAGGGGGAAGCAGTTTGTATGAAAAATCTAATTCTTTCGGCTAATATTCTTGAAACTTGGCACAAATAGTAATCTAAGTAAATGATAAAGGTTGACATCATTAGTTTTTTGAAACTACTGCCACAAGTCGATTTAGGGGGTGTTGAAGTTTGTATCGAAGAATTGTATTTCAAGGGTTACTAAACTTTAAACATTGCACAAACACTAACTTAAATAAATAATAAAGGTTGTTATTATTAGTTTTTCGAAACTACCCCGAAAAAAATATTTAGGGGGTGTTAAAGTTTTTTTGAATAATCTTATTACTTGGGTTAATAAACTTGAGACTTGGCATACATACCAAACTAAGTAAGCAATAAAAGTTGTAATTATTAGTTTTCAAAAGTACCCCCAAAAGACGATTTGTTTTTTTTTATGAATCTTACTTACGAGTTAATAAACTTGAAAGTTGACATAAATATCAACTTAAGTAAATAATAAAGGTGGTCATTATAAGTTTTTAGAAACTACCCTCAAAAGTCGATTTAGGGGGAGTAATTTATTTTTTTATCTTGTTTATTGAAGTAATAAACTTGATACTTGACATAAAAACCAACCTAAACAAACAATAAAGGTTGATATTATTAGATTTTCGAAACTTCCTCCAAAATACGATTTAACAGGTGATAAAGTTTTGTTAAAGAATTTTATGTCTTGGGTTAATAAACTTGATAATTGACATAAATACCAACCTAAGTAAATAATAAAAGGTTGTCATTATATTTTTTCGAAACTACCCCTCAAAATAGGATTAAGTGGGTGTTAAAGTTTGTTAAGAATCATACTGGACAAGGTTTCGTTTTTGATGTAGGGATCTAGGGGAGCACGAAGAAGGAATTTTCGGCAAATCAACCTTTTACCATCATCATTATTTCAGCCAAAAAACGTCCACTGCTAGACATAGGCCTTCCCCAAGCGCTGCTACACTGATCAGTCCTGTGTGTTTCGCATCCACCGGACTCCCGCAGCCTTGACCAGGTCGGACTTCCTAATTTGCATTTTCCGGTTCGCAGTCACCACTGAACTGTCAACGTTTAAGGAGGCGAAAAGGGGGAAATTTGTTTGTATGAACAATCTCATTCCGTGCAGATAATTAAATACTCAAAATTTACATTATACGTTTTTTTAAACTGCCTTGCCCCTGGTAGGGTGAAGTGATGTTAGTTTTTTTGAGGCATCTTACTGAGCAATCTAACTAACATATACAAAAAAAAGAGATAAAAGGTATATTAAGTTTTAAGGAGCGGATTAGCGGAAACCTAAAATGACCTAAGTCAAATAACGAATCGTCCCAAAACTTATAAACCGTAGATATTTACGAAACCACTTTTTTAGGGTTCCGTACCCAAAGGGTAAAAACGGGACCCTATTACTGAGACTCCACGGTCCGTCTGTCTGTCTGTCTGTCTGTCTGTCTGTCACCAGGCTGTATCTCATGAACCGTGATAGCTAGACAGTTCAAATTTTCACAGATGATGTATTTCTGTTGCCGCTATAACAACAAATAAAAAACTAAAAACAGAATAAAATAAATATTTAAGAGGGGCTCCCATACAACAAACGTGATTTTTGTGCCGTTTTTTTTGCGATAATAGTACGGAACCCTTTGTGCGCGAGTCCGACTCGCACTTGGCCGGTTTTTTCGTTTAATAACAGCTTAATTTTAGTTGCCATCACACTAACGAAGTTGCGGGCGGAATTAATATTATAAATGTGAAAGTAACTCTGGCTGTCTCTCTCGTCTACCTTTTGACGCTTAAACCGCTGAACCGATTTAGATGCAATTTGGCTCGTAGATATTTTGAGACCCTGGGCAGGACATAGGATAAATTTTATCCCGGAAATCACACTTATGGTGGTGGAAAGAGGGGTAGAAGTTTGTACGGCAAACCTACAATATTATGCCGCTATATAAAAAAAATATGCTATTCGAATTACTAATGCTTCGCAGACGAAGTCGCGGGCAACAGCTAGTTTCTACCCATAAATGTGATTCATATCGTAAAAAAAAACAGAACTGAAACATTTGTATTTACCGAGAAATCAACGATTATATCTTTCGCTCGCTCGTTCAGTAGAACCACGATTTTGAATGTTGATTTCAAGATTGAGGAGCCTGTCGCTTTCCTCAAACCTACATAGAAAATTACTACCCTGCAAGATAAAATTAGTATCCAAAATTCACAACTAGTACTCCAGTAGTTTACGGGTTATACCATGCCATTGGTGGGGTGGCGTTAGTGACGGTACTAAATTTTCATTTCAGTGTGTGTATAATACTTATAAATGAAATACTAAAACTAAACACTAGTGAGGATACATTAATTGAAATGTTATCTGAAAGAATTCTGACAAAAAAATCAGGATACCAGAACAGACCAGCTTATAATTTTTTTACGTCACTTGTAGATGATTTTGCATGTCCGTAAGGTTTGAGGAACCACTTTTCGTATTTATTGAAATTAATACACTTATTTAGTAGTACGTTTAAATTTTTTTGTAGGATCGTTCCTCAATTTTGTTGTTTTTACCCGACTGCCGAAGGAGGGTAATGCGTTTATCAGTCTATGTATGTATGTAAGTATGTATGTATGTTTGTTCCTATATGGCGTTCTAAAGACCAAACGGGTTGGCCGATTGTGATGATTCTTACTATTATTTTATTATTATTATTACTTATTATTATTTCTTGATGGTTAAGATGAATCGATTGCGATTCATCTTAACTCTGCAAGTGTCACTGGCTACATTAAAATTGCAAAATAGCAAAAATGGCGGATTTTGGGCGCCATATTGTGGGGGCATAAATATTTTTTTCTTCCAAACCCATCGTGTGGGGTATCAAAATAAAGGGTTTTAAGAGGTGATTTCAAAAATATATTATACTTATATGTTTAAATTTACCTCATTCGAAAAAAAACTAACTAAAAAGTTTTATTTAAAAAAAGTTAAATCAAAAAATCCGACTGCTTCAAAAGCGAACTTAAAAAGACGTTAACAAGGAGAAAATCATGCTCTGCACAGCATGATTTTCTCCTTGTTTACGTCTCTCGTCGGAGAATACATATTCGCGGGCTGACTGACCAAAATCTGGTGTATCCTCCGCCTGCACAGCATGATTTTGCTTTTATGTGCAGCAAAAACAATGTTGCTGAGAGTACCGACCCCTGAGGCCCCCCTGACCCCGGCATTAATACCCAGTTTGTCAGACGAGCGGCCATCAATAACCACTCGAATGGACCGGTCCCTCAGGAAGTCTGCAATCCAAACGCACAGACCACTGGGCAGACCGAATGTAGGAAGCTTACCAATAAGGCTTTCATGCCAGACCCTGTCAAAAGCCTTCGAGATGTCGAGGGAGACGGCAAGCGCTTCCCCGTGCCTCTCGATGGCCTCACTCCAGGTGTGAATGGCATACGGTAGAAGATCCCTAGTTGACCGATTTTGGCGACAGCCATATTGGCGGTCACTGATGATATCGTTAGCTTCTAGGTATGCCAGGAGCTTGGAGTTAAGCACTCTTTCCATACTCTTGCAGAGGATGGACGTTATTGATATGGGTCTGTAGTTGGCCGGGTCAGCCCGACTGCCCTTCTTGGGCACAGGCTGAACATTGGCTTGCTTCCAAGCATTCGGAACTTTCCCCGTCTCATACGATAGGCGAAACAGGCGTGTCAGGATCGGAGACAGTTCAGGCGCACAGGTTCTGAGAACAAGTGCCGGCATCCCGCCGCGGGGCGCGTTGGCACACTAGCACTCGGCGCCAAACCAAGGCCGGTCAACGCTAGACATTGCTACGTCAGAGAACGGAATGTAGTACTCCATTCCCTGACGCAACACATCCGACACAGCGTCCGCGCACGACGAAGGATCAGCGGAAGAGAGTAGCTGCAAGTAGGCTGCCAAGGATAAGATGCGAAAAAAGAACGCATCCCATCCCAATCTGCTGACTTGAACCACCAGACCCGCCGACCGCCTCTTGGGCTGGGATCGGGTGGGAGTGGATGGATACAGACTTCACCAGACAATGGTCGGAACTACCTAACGGTGAAGATACGGACACCGAGTAGCGGTCTGGATCTGTTTTCAGCAGAAGGTCAAAGCAATTGGCTGTGTGCAAATCAACATCCGGCACCCTCGTTGCTCCTTGGACCAGCTGGGCGAGATTTAACGCAAGCGCAAGCTTTCTCGTCTCTCGCCCAGCATGATCAGTGCACTGGTACGGGAAGAGCTACTCCTGGTGGTGGGCATTGAAGTCCCCCAGTAACACAAATTGGGCGGAAGGGTACCGCTGCTGTGCCGTATCAGCCGCCTCAAAAAGGTACTCTGTGAGCCTGGTTATCTTGATCACCGCTGTGCGAGCGGTAGACACAGGCGTAGATAATTTTATGCAGACCCGTGTCCACCATAGCCCACAACACATAGAACCTGGAGTCCTCAAGGTTTCGGAGACGCCGATAACAGATGTCGTCTCGGGCGTACATGCATACGCCCGCGCGTTGCTTAAAATTGTGCTCCAGGGTATACCCTGAGTATGTTAGGTAGGATACGTCTGACGGACATCTGATCTGCGTCTTCGAAAGGAAAAAGAGAGCCGGCTTATTAGTCTCCAGGTGATGATAGTCTAGTCTAGTAGTAGAAAAGCTCTTTCCAAAAACCGAACTTGATCATTGTTGCATATATGCTGAATATTATACTCTTACATGCATCGATAACATCGATTTAAGATGTGTGTATTACTATTTAAAGTAGATAGAAATAAAAAAACAACCATTAATTGAAATAGTTTTTATTTTATTTACATAAATATACCCTATTGCTAACAAATCAATTCAAAAACACACCTTTTCAATAAGTTTTTTCATAACCACTAGCTTTACAAAAAATGCCCATTTCACGACAAAAACACGCTAACATAGTATGTATAAGGCTCAATATTGTCACATCTAAACTTCAATAATTAACCATGACAAAAAAATGCAAATGCAAGATGCACTCAAAAAAAGCAGTACGTAATAAAGAAAACACGACCTACAAAAAAAAACCAGTCACCTTTTAAACATAAAAAACAAACACGAAAGAAAAAGAACAAAAACAAACAAAAACACAAAAGAAAAAACAAACATCATAATCTTCATCTGTCAAAATCCCCTGACTGCCCGTGGGTAAGTAAGTAAGCTAGCTAGAGCTAGCGATTAAGCTCGATTTGGATATGTTGCATGTTTTATTTTCAATTAAATTCGAATTTCTGATTTAAATGCACTAAAGACGTTGTTATTAAAGTAGTATTGTTAATAACGACAGTTTGATAAGCATTAGGCATAATTAATATTTATTTTATTTTTTCTTATGAAATCGGGCTTAATAAGCTCACGGGCAAATAACCGTAATTTTTTGTGGGCTTTTTGAGACAGGGGGCACACGTTTGGTTATCGAACTTGGCAAGACAATCACAAAAAGATAAATATGGTGAATAACTATGGACGAAAATAATAGTGTACAAGTAGCTGGCATGCCGTTGTGACATTCACCAATCGCAAGTGAGTACGGCACCACAATATGTGCGTAAAGATTGAGTTTCCGACAGTTTGAAAACTATTGATGCAGAGATTTAGTAAAATTTGTAGATAAATTGTAAAACTGATTATAAAATTAGTAGTAGTAGTTTCTCGTCTATCACATGGTGTGGTATTTCGTTGGATAGGCCATTCAAAAATATTACGGGTCTGTGAAAACCATTTTTCGACCACATCATGTATATACGTTGGAAAGAATTTACATCTTTTTTGTAAAAACAGCGATAGTTATAATTATATTACTAGAATTATGGAACAATTAATTAAACCAGGTTTCAGGCTGGCTAAAGTAGCTTCATATTTAATGGGGTACTAAATAAAATGTTACAATAAAATACCTCCCTACATTCTAGAACTGAGTGAGGTGAAAATCAAAATTTGTATAAAACGCACACTACGCAGGCAGGCATATTATAAGTTGGGGGATTACATTGCTGATAAAAATGCTTGGCTCAACGCTAGTCCTGCTCCACAGCCACTAGGGCTACAAAAACAAGTGATAAGCAGAAAAGTTCTGAAGTATTGTTGGACCTGCTGAAGACTGTATGAATACATTTGTGTTGTATAAACTCAATTTATTTTAGTATTATATAACTGCACAGCATATATGTGAGTACTATGTACCAACTGTAAATCTACCATTTACTTAACATATATGTCGTTCATTGACTTCAGTGTGCCCTGGCAGTTGATAGTGTGTCATGCTCTCTCTAATGTCTCTCTGATGGTGGCACATGTGTTGGATCATTCGGTTCCCTTCATGATGGTTGAGCTGAGTGGTGCCGATCCATGTGTCATGTTCGTGTTGTGCCATCAGTTAGGATTGGTCATAACTTAGCTACCTCGGCCTGCTTTTATTTACTTATTTATTGTATTTTTAATTGTTTGTTTTACTCTAGACGCTTTTACGTGCACGTTTTTTTACCTCGTTCTCACATATATGTATTTTTTCAACAAGAATAATTTAACCAAATACTTGTTAAACACTTTTTTTTTAAAGAGTAAATGTGGAGTTTCTTGTCCGTTCTTCTCCATAACAAGATACATTTCCGAATGGACGGTAGAATCAATTATTATTACTTATAAATTTATCGCTTAGTGGCCTAATTGTTAGTAATTTTACCTATTTATGTTGGTGAATATAGCTGTTTATACGGAACCATCTGTGCGCGAGTCAGATTTGCACTGGGCCGGTTTTTTCTACAAGTTGTACTAAATCTCTGCATCAAGTTTTTCGATTAACGGTTGGGACACTCAATCCTTACGCACATCACCAAAATGGCATGCAAGCTACTTGCACACTTTTATGCAGGTTACAGTAGTGCTATTCTGTGAAAATATCACTGTGAAGACTTAGGTGAAGTGAATATGAAGACAGCTGTCAATCCGTTCAATCAATGTGGAATGGCAGTTTACTTGAGTTCACTTCACCTATAATCGTGATGACGTTTCTCATTTTACATGACGCGATAACTTTGTACATGGCTAGTTTACACAGTGCTAGTGAGCTTATGAATCAGCCTGCCGAGTAGAGAGAGTAGAGCTGCACTGCAGTAACTCTCTATTTTGTTTTCACTCGCATGCTCGCCCGGCAGCAACTCGCAAATGGCAGCATCTCGGTCATCACTCGCATCGTTTGGACGCGTTCGGCAGTAACTCGTCAGTGCCAGCCGGACAGATGTGAGTGGAACCTGTGTTGTTTGTATGCTGCACCTAGTTTTTTTGTAGGCATTTTCCATTATTGAATTAATATTGTTGTCATGGACCTTATCACCGTTCTTTTTTTTTTTTTTTCGCGACGACTCACAAGACTGGGCAGCAGCTACTATGTATTGTGTAGACAGCTAAGACGAGTCAAGCTCCAGGCGTACAATTAGACATGCCGAGTAACTGGCTAGGCAGCAGCTCGCGCTGTGTAAACACGGAATAATAAATTAAAAAATCTAATTATAATTAATTACTATGTTACCCGTACACCATAGAACGAGTATCATTCGTAAGCATCAAGTTTAATTATTATTAAGAATTTTTATAGCTATAATACCGACTTCTTAGATTGTCATCACAGTGAAATTTTTATAGAATAAAGCACGTTAACATATTCATGTCCTAGCATGTTCCCGGTTCTGCTTGAACCACGCCACAGTATCGTGTATGGCGGTCTCGAACGGCGTGAACTTGAAATCTTTGTACAGCGTCCTAAGTTTAGCGTTTGAAGCAGTCTTCTTGTGCTGGCCGTCTACCTTCGTGGTGTCATACACTATCTCTCCAGGGAAGCTGTGCGCCTTCTTTATCATCTCCGCCACTGTACTTATGGTTACTTCGTCTTCTTCGTCAACTGTAATGATAAAAGTAGGGCAATATTAGAGGTCATCATCATAATTTCAGCGAAAGCGAAATCATCATCATCTTCCTGCCCTTATCCCATGTTACTTGGGGTCGGCGCAACACGTTTTCTTCTTCCATACCATCCTGTCCCCCGTCACTCCATCACTGACGCCCTTTTCTTTCATATCACTCCTCACACAGTCCATCCATCTTTTCTTTGGCCATCCCCTCCCTCTCCATCCATTCACATTTATATTCATAACTCTTTTAGTAACATGCGTTTCATCCTTCCTCATCACATGACCATACCAGGACAAACGGTTTCCTTTTAACTTTTCTGTTACTGGCGCCACTTTCAAACTACCTCTAATATACTCATTTCTCACTTTATCCATTCTCGTCACTCCGCACATCCATCTCAACATTCTCATTTCTGCTACATGCAATCTCTTTTCATCCATCTTTTTCACAGCTCAACATTCGGATCCATACAGTACGACAGGTCTAATCACGGACTTGTAAATTTTCCCCTTTAACTTGAGGGGCATCCGTGGGTCACAAGTTGTTCCAGTGACCTGTCGCCATTTCATCCATCCCGAGTTGATCCTGTGCGAAATGAAAAAAAAAAAGCGAAAGATGTCCACTGCTGGACATAGGCCTGCCCCCAGAAGCGCCACACTGATTGGCCCTGTGCGTCTCGCATACATCGGATTCCGCAGCCTTAACCAGGTCTCTGGTCCAACTAGTGGCAAGCCTTCCAACGTCGCGCCTTCCGGTCCGCGGTCACCACTCCAGAACTTTTTGGCCCCATAGACCATCCGTTCTGCTAAGTTTGGCAAACCTTCGTGGCCAATCTGCCTAGCATTTTCCCAACTAATGTTAGGGTCAGCTTCCAGTCTAACTAGATGCAGCTGAGTACCAGTATTTTACATGAAGCGATTGCCTATCTGACCTCCACAACCCAGTAACTGGGTAGCACGATACCTCTTGGCTAGACTGGTGTCAGATCTCAGGCTTCTGACTACCCGTAACGACTGTCAAAGATCTTCAAATGACAGCTGGAACCAACGACTTAACGTGCTTACCCATCCACGGACCGACCTCGGTAAGCGTTGTTTAACCTTGAAGATCGACCGGTGCGCCTGTTATTATTTAGCCACGAGATCTTCTTCGATCCCAGTTCTCTATTTATATCAGTGGTATATTAGAGGAATGTTTGGCTAAAAAGAGTGATTGGAGCTCGTGGAGCTTCGATAGGAGGAAAAGAGGAGCTCATGGTTCAGTAATAATAACCGCACGGGTTTTCAGGGTAAAGTTAGGCTTGTCTTTCTTTATATACAGACACCCCTCCGTGTCTCGTTTAGCGCCGTTGGACCCAGCTCATTCTTCTTTGCGTCCCTGGCACGACAGTCGTTCATATTTGTTTGGCCCAAAACTTTGCCAGTTTCTCGGCGTCGCCGCGTCAGTGGCGGCGCATAGGTCACCCTGGTTGGAGGCACAGAGGACAGGACCGGAGGTGAAGCATGGATTGCGAATCGGCACCACATGCACACCCTGCTGCTGTTCCGTCGAGGCAGCGCCATTCTGCGAGGTTTAAGTTACACCTTCCTATTTGGGTTCTGAGGCGATTCAGAGACTGACAGGCTGTATTTTTTTTTAACAATAGCCGTTACGGGTAGCCCAAAAGCGCGAAAGTCTGCCACCAGTCTGACCATCATGTTACATCGTGTTACTCATTTATTATCTTGGTTGTGGGGGTCAGATAGGTAGTCGTTCCATGCATAATACTGATACTCCATTTGGTTAGAATCAAGGCTGACACCAGCATAGTTGAGGAAAGGAGATTGATCGAATGAAATCCCTGCTTTTGTAGTGTTTTTTACTTAAGCATACATTTTAATAAATAAACAAGCTTCTATTTTAAAATATTTTTAAATTAAGCTTTTATAATTAAAAAAATGCTTTTCCACGAGAACCAAACATATGTGCCAAGTTTCAGCATTGAGCTGAAACTTGGCACATACGTTTGGTTCGGACACTGGAAAGTGAGTCAAATTTAACTTGCAAAATTTTATGACAGACACCGGGACGGGTTAAACTAAATAAAAGCTTGTAATAAACAAATAAAGGGCATCTAATGCCGTATCTGTAAAGACATGAAGCCTCACCTGACAGTATGATTGGCTCCACGCTCTCGTAGTGCCGCAGCACCCATAAGAACAAGCGCGCCAGGTCCAGCGAGTATATGAACTGACGCAACGGCTTGCCGCTACCCATCACTGTGAATGTTTGTTCACCTGTAATAGGATAGTTACAAATTATATCTATAACATAAGGCTTGAAAGCGTTTTTATTTGTACTGCTAAGTTTTAAAAACAATACACGGTCATTTTTAAGGGCCAGCTCATACGGTGACGCGACAATACACGCGCTTTTTAAGATAGCGATACAATATTATTTATTTATTCGAGTTTAAGCCTGATTTGTCTCACTGGAGAGCAAAGGTCTCCAATGTAGAAATTGAATTACCTACACACAAAAAGGATCACTTTCGTTCGGGCGAGCTGGTCCTTTTAAGGCAACATGTATGCATAAAAATATTCCTTAGAACCGGAGGGCTCCGAATAAGGAATATGCACGAACAACGTATTTTTTTTATTGACCAGCTTATTAGTAAAAATACTATAAGTAATAAAATACAAAGAGTGAAAACAGAATCAAAAATAGATAATTGAAAAAACCGCCCAAGGGCGAGTCAGACTCACGCACGAAGGGTTCAGTACCATTATAGCAAAGAATGACAAAAAAGACACGTATTTTGTATGGGAGCCGCACTTTTTTTTTTTTTTTTTTTAATTCTGTTTATAGTATTTTTTGTTATAGCGGCAACAGAAATACATGAAATCTGTCAAAATTTCAATGAGATTTTCATGAGATACAGCCTGGTGGCAGACAGACATACAGACAGACAGCCAGACATACAGCCAGACAGCCAGACAGCCAGACAGCCAGACAGCCAGACAGACAGGCAGACAGGCAGTCAGACAGAAAGATAGGAAGAAAGGCAGACAGGCAAACAGGCGATCAGGCAGACAGATAAATAAATAATATGAAAGATTTTCAATATATCTTGATCAGAGACGAAAACGGCGTTTTTGTATCTCGTTACTTTTTAGGGTTCCGTACGCAAAAATTAAAAGCGGGACACTATTACTAAGACTCCACTGTCCATCTGTCTGTCTGTCACCAGGCTGTATCTCATGAATCGTGATAGCTAGACAGTTGAAATTGTCACAGATGACGTATTTCTCTCAATAAAATACATATTTAAGTGGGGCTCTCATACAACAAACGTGATTTTTTTGTCGTTTTTTGCGTCGATTTCGTAACCATTAGGCAAAGGAATATATTCTTGTAACAACTTCAACGTTTTGGATAGGTTTCTTCTAATATATCTGACTTTATTAGGACATATAAGGTCGAGAGATCGACGGGGGCCCCGGGCACGGGCCCCGTGTGCCCATATGGCACAGACGGCACTGCGAGTCAACCTTTGGGTTAAAAAGGTACACAACAGTACCTCTGGAGTAAAAAATTAACAACATCTAATTAAAATCGGATATAAGACCAAGCTATGTAAGAGAGGACAAGTAATAGTTCCGGATTCTACGCTTAAATGAAAACTAAAATCTCTGTAATAAAACCTATGTTTAAAAAAGTTAACAGGCAAGATCCTAGTAATTACCGACCCATTGCCCTTATTCAAGTCTTCTCTAAAATATTTGAAAAATAATTTATAAAAGTATATATTCCTTTTTAGAAACCAATAAAATCTTAATCAGCGAACAATATGGGTTTAGGCAAAATAAAAGCATTAATGCCGCTATATAGTGCTTGTAAAACATGCACTTACAAATATCGATACTAAAACGCCTGCTGTTGCATTATTTATGGACATGACTAAGGCCTTTGACCACGTTAGCAACAAAATACTCCTTAACAAATTGGAGAAATATGGCATCAGAGGTAATGTACTTCAACATATTAAATCGTACCTAATGAATCGGCAACAATGTACATGTGTAAAGAAAATCTGCCCATACGCTAAAACAGAAATTACATACACGTCTGAATATCGCAAATCCTTATTTGGAGTACCACAGGGAGGTGTCCTAGCACCAGTATTTTTCGTTGTATATATTAACGACATGCCTAAAATTATTTCTAATCCGATGATCTTATTTGCGGACGATAGTACAATATTATTTAGAAGCGAAAATGATGAGACTTTCGAAAATGACATAAATAATAACCTAAATGACATAATAAACTGGCTCACTGAAAATAATCTCACAATAAATCTAGGAAAAACAACCTACATTTCGTTTGAACAAAGAACAACCAATAAAAAACTAGATGTTCGATATGGTGACAAATGTATTCAGGAGACTGATAATAAAAAAAATCTTAGGTATCTGGATCGATAAAAAGATGGAATATACATATTGAGAATGTTTGCAAAAACTTAGCCAGTGTTCATATGCCCTTTATAACTTAAGGAAAATTTCAAATCAGTCAACTCTATTAATGGCGTACCACGGATATGTATTATCTTCTTTGCGATATGGAGTTATATTTTGGGGGAACTCGCACGACAGAGAAATGGCGTTCAAAGCACAGAAAAAATGCTTAAGGGCAATATGTGGCATTTGAATGCCAGCAGGCACAGACAGCTGTAAGCCACATTTCCAAAAGCTCCAGCTACTTACACTTCCCTGTCTCTAGATATACGAAGTAGCAAACTATGTTAAGACAAATATACACCTATACAATCACCCAAAAAGTTTACGTCACAAATATAAAATAATACCAAATAAAAAAACAATTTTTATAAAATAAATCTTGGTATGGCACCCAAAATAAGCTACTTGAACACATAATAGAAATTGAAAATATGGATCAATTTAAAAAAAATACTACATACATTTGTAGTTGCGAAGTGTTACTATCAAATTAATGACTATTTAAATTGAAAAATGCTAAACCTAATACATCCGATTTATTATATTAGAGAAAAATCAATGCTAGTCTTATGAATTATTTTAATTTGATTTGTATTAGTTTTAAATCTGTCTGTAATGTATTATTTTGACCAGATATTTGAATTGGTATTTTAATTGTTTCGAATTCAATTTATATTTGTATGTAATTTAATTTTCTATTGATTTCTTTTTTTTATTCATACATTTAAACATTATTATAATTATTACATAAAGCTGATATATTTTATTTTATTTTATCTTGTACCTACTTACTTTTCATTATTTGCATACCCATGTGATGGTTAAACATGGAGAACTTTATTTCTTATATGAACAAAAAACATCAATGTATGTTTGTACCAATGTTTGCAAATAAATAAATGATTTATGATTTATGAAAATTTACTCTCAGCTTTTTCATGTCAAGGGGAAGCGCGTACCAGAGTTTTATAGTGGAGACAGTGTAAGAATTAGATAGAAACCCAGTGCGGTGAGAAGGAATATGGAGAAGTAAGTTTTTGGCAGCTCGAAGGTTAAGATCGTGAGAACTGCCCAACACTTTAAAATATTGTTTTAAATAATCAGGAGTACGAGGATCGTTCATGTTGTTGAAGAGCATGCAGAGGGATCTGAGGGATCTGATGGATAGGCAGCCCATTTAAGCTGAGAACGGAAGGAAGAAATGTGATCATATTTACGAAGCCCAAAAATAAAGCGAATACATTTGTTAAGAAGTCGATTCATTTTGTTTAGAAGTTCTTGAGACAAATCAGAGTAACAAACATCAGCATAGTCGATTATGGGCAATACAAGAGCTTGAGCTATGGTCGTTTTAGTGCTAGACGGAAGAAAATGCTTGAATCTATAGAGAGACCGCAGCGAGAATGTGACTCTGGCTAATCTGAGCGACCTGCTTATTCCAGCTTAACTTGTCATCAATGTTTAAGCCTAAGTCTTTAACGTTAGGCGAGCGAGGGATGACGATATTGCCGAAAATAAGCGGTAATAGAAGGCTAATGTCCAAGGTTCGTAGAAAATAAGGACAGCCTAACATTTACTGACATCGACAGTAACCCCAAATGCTAGACCAGTCAGCAAGTAACCAGCCAGCGATTGCTTGAAGGTCAGTATTCAACAGTGAGATACAGTTATCTAGATTGAGAATGTCAGTTTCCGCGAAGAGCTGCAGGTCATCAGCATATAGATGGTAGGAACATTTGAGGCAATTGTCTATTTAATAGAGTTAATAAATAAACAAAATAAGAGTGGAGAGAGTATACAGCCTTGTGGAACGCCTGTTTCCAGAGCGCACCAACGACCACGTAGATATGATGAAAACCAATCCCGTACCAACGAATAAACCCCAATTTAAGACAGGATGGCCAGGATAAAGTCGTGATGACGGTATTAAATACATTGGAGAAATCTATTAAAACTAACACCGTCAACCTCGAACTCTCCAACCCTGACGTATTCAGTAACTTTAAGCAAGGCTGTGGCTGTACTATGGCCGGGCCGAAAACCAGATTGGAAAGGGGACAATAAGTTATGCCGGGACACGAAGGAGGATATTTGAAGGAGGATATTTGGTTCAGAGCAACTGCTTCCAGGATCTTAGATAGGAAAGGGAGAATGGAGATTGGTCTGTAGTGATTAGATAAAGTGGGGTTGGATTTTTTTGGAAGAGGGATAATGAATAGTGGGAAACTCACCAGCCTGCAGAGAGAAGTTGATCATGTGTGTGATAATGGGAAGGCTACTTTTAAAAATGAGGGATAACATGGATCTGCTCACTCCATCACAGCCGACAATTTTATTGCAGTGAACATTTTGAGGATCTCAGAGTCGGTCACCGGGGAAAAGGAAAAAGATTCGGGAGGTACAATTGGCATGGAAGTAATATCACGTAATAAATATAGTATTATTCTTAACAACAGCCGTGATCATAGTTGACGATGAAAAGTGATTATTCAAATCATTCAGAGACATATGAGATGATACAGTATGAGAGGATGATTGCGTGATTCCAATTGGTTTGAGAAACGCCCACATGTCAGCCGGTTGCAATTAGAAGCTCTTACCATCTGATTACAGTGTATGTTTGTTTACTATAGTTGATAATTTTTTTTTTACTACACACATATTCCCTATTGAGTATTTGGAGTTAGGCACGTGTCAAACCCTGCTTGAATGCCAATAGGCTAAATTAGAGGAATCAAGGGTAAATCTGTAACACATACATTATTGGTAAAAGCGGTTACCTTTCTGCATAGCGTCGTCCATTCTCCTGATAAGTGCCGGAAGGGCATGGCTGGACTCCAGGTTGAAGTTGTCATGGGGCCCAAACACGTTGCACGGTATTACTGACGTGAACATGCAGCCGTGCATCTCGTGGTAGCCTCTGAGAAAAGACAAATTGTTCTAATACTATGTTTTGTAGAGACCGACCGAAGGTTCGGCTTCGGCAGGCGTTTCGGTTTCGGCCAAAAAGGGGTCCGAATATTTGGCTCAACCGAAACAACTGTTCTTGAGCTGATAGATGTTATATGGATAATTAAAAACGGACAACATCGTTCGTCTATGATTGTAACTTCATCAAAATCAAATATTTTTCTTTCTAATCATTTGTAGATTTGAATCCCTCAGGTCGTTCAGCAGCCTGGAGACAAAATGTGTGTTTGGTAAATAGAATAGGCCTGCGTCTATTATGTGGCAGTCAACATATCGGGCCAAATCTGGGTGCACTATGCACCAAGGCTTATCTCTTCTAGGAATAGTTACGATACGTTGCAGACCTCAAAATAATAAGTTTGTTTAATTTGTAGTTTTATAGAAGTCCATCGCTCTCCGAAAATCTTAATTTTAAATGATCCGTTTAAATATTTTTTGATATGTAAATTAAGAGTCCAATATTCTATAATTTTGTGCTTCGGCGAGTTAATTAAACAAGAACATAAAATTTTTATGTTAAATTCCAGTTTTATTTTATTTTACACCCAATTAAATAACAACTCGGTGCATGTCGCGCACTCTAGTGAGATTTATTTGAACCAAATTTTCTTTCTTAGCGCTGGGACCCCGTGGCATTGTAAAGGTGCGAGTTGGAACCGTGACGCGCGACACATATCGCGGTACTGCTATTGCGGGGTGAGACCATGACATATGTCGCACAGGAACTTGCCGCCGCTAGCACCGCGGTAATCCACTGGCGGTAACTCGGCGGATTGTGCCGGCTTTGGAAGTCTTTAGCAATTAGCTGCAAAAGCGAGCTCGAAAATTGTAGCAGTCGGACCGGTTTTCTTTACACCACTTTGAACGAAAAAAGGGTTTCTTCCAGAAAAGTGGAACAACCAAGAGATACTAAGATGTCAAAAAATTTAATAACTCACTCTCGCTTGGACATGTTCTTTTCAAATTTTTAATTAATCATAGTTCACTAAGGCTACGCGTGGTATAATAGGTAGCTGGTGTTATTGTTCGTCCGAGCTAGGGTTCCTTAAAGCGGGGGCCTGTAGCAGTTTTTCTACACTTGCTACGTAGTTAATTTGGCCCTTATCAATGTAATGAACACAGTATTGAAATCACGTGAAATACATTAAATATATGAATGGTAAAATGTGGATTGTGGCTGTACTATATAATAGGTGCATATCTACAAAAAGAAGCAAATGTTATCAAAGTAGGTCTATCAGAGTCTTGGCTAAGTCTGGTTGTGACATCGCTGCTGGATCTGCTTATGGAGATAGATCATGGCAGCGATGTCACGAGAAAAGGCAGAAAGAAAATGTAAATGACAGAAAACTGCCAATATTTATCACTAATGTTTATAGTGAGACGACCAAAGATGAAATAATTCATTATATTCGCTCGAGAACGCAAGACACGGTTTCTTTGGAGAAAATACTAATGAAGAAAGAAAAAGGACACGTTGCCTACAATTTTTTTATCTCCGAGTCCAAGTTACCAACTTATCTGGATAAGAAATTATGGCCCCGTGGCATCGTATTTAGGCGTTTTGTCAATTTTAAGCCTTGAAAGATGAACGGATTGTTATCCGTTGATGGTTTCAATAGTAACAGTAATGGATAGTAGACCTTATCGTTTTGCTACCTACAATTGCAAAAACGTAAAACGCTCCATATATAGCGTCAGGGAGCTCTGTCGTTCCTGTGATTTGGTAGCCTTACAGGAAACTTGACTACTTCCTGAGGAAATACCGTACTTAAGTACGATTCACAGCGAGTTTGGCTACACGGGAATTTTGGCGGTGGACACGTCTGTGGGTCTTTTGCGTGGGCGACCTTTTGGTGGCGTTGCCTTGCTGTGGAGAAGCAGCGTATTTCAGCAAGTGTCTGTGTTGCGTTGTGATAGTGAGCGTATATGTGCCGTTAAAATAATAACCGGTGACCGGCCAGTGATAGTGCTTAGCATATATATGCCTACGAACGCGGCGGGCAGTATAGCTGAGTTCACGGATTGTCTTAGTATGGTAAGCGCAATAATTGAAGAATACGGCATTGAGTCTGTGTACATCTTAGGCGATTTTAATGCTGCACCGTACGGCTTATTTTACAACGAGCTTGTAAGCTATTGTGCTGAGCAGTATTGGATATGTATTGATGTGGAAATGCTAGGTATTGACTCGGATACGTTTACTTTTATTAGTGACGTGTACGGGTCGTGCAGCTGGCTGGACCACTGCTTAGTAACTCAGTCTGCAGGGCAATCTGTTACTAACGCGTTTGTGGATTATGACACGGTTTGGTCGGATCACTTCCCACTTATTATCGAGTGGAAATTAAATCTGATCCCGCAGACAGTACATCATGGTGTTATGTTGAATAAGGGTGTAGTGTGGGGTGTACGTACGGGGGAACAGGTTGCCTTGTATACTAGTGAGTGTAACAAGAGGCTCAGACTTGTTGACTTTCTCGATGAGTGTATACATTGTGCTGACTCTTATTGCCGTGACCGTGGTCATAGGCGTGCTATTGATAGACTGTACTCTGATATTGTGACTGCTCTTCGTGACGCGTCTTTGGCGGGTCGGGGAAGAGGGGGGTCGGGTATGATTGGCTCGCGTGTAGTAGGGTGGAATAATAACGTTAGGCGGGCTCATTGTGAGGCCAGAACTAGGTTTATTGAATGGGTATTATGCGGCAAACCTAGGTACGGGGTAGTATATCTCGGAATGTGCGAAACCAGAAGGGTATTCAAATCCAGGCTTAAGTGGTCCCAAGATCGTCAGGACCAATTGAAAATGGATTCCCTTGCCATGAAGCACTCGAACGGTGACTTTCGTGGTTTTTGGAAGGGTACCAAAAAGGTAAACGTGGGTCCTGGCCTACCAGTGAGTGTTGATGGGGTTAGCGAAGCGGTAGGTATAGCGAGTCTTTTTAAGTCTTACTTTTATGTAAAGCCTCAGTTAGGAAAACAGATTGTGGAGGACAATTATGAAGAGCTGATGGGTGTTATGGAGACGAGGATTTTGGCCAGTGAGGTGGGGAAAATCATAAAATATATGACCAGAGACAAATCTCCTGGCCATGATGGCCTAAGTATTGAACACTTACAGTGTGCTGGCCCGCACGTGTCTGGGGTTTTGGCCATGTTTTACTCGCAATGTCTGAGCCATTCATACCTGCCGTACGACTTCATGAGAACGTTAGTAGTGCCTGTGGTGAAAAACAAAACTGGGGATCTAGCCGATAAAACTAACTACAGGCCTATCTCTCTTGCTACTGTTATAGCAAAGGTGTTTCACGGTTTGCTTGACACACGGTTAAATAAACTCGTGTCACTGCACGATAATCAGTTTGGGTTTAGACCTAAATTATCTACTGATAGTGCAATACTGTGTCTCAAGCATACCGTCAGATACTACACCGATCGTAAAACACTGTGAGGAGTATGTGGTCAGTCATGGCCTTATGTATAATGTCTCAAAAAGCCAATTCATGGTATTTCAGGGAGGCGCCAAATGCCCACAGCAAGTACCCCCTATTCACTTGAATGGTGTACCGTTGGAACGGGTGAACAAATTTAAATACTTGGGGCACTGGGTAACATCCGATCTGAAAGACCATGTCGATATTGAGCGGAAGCGGGGGGCACTGTCTAAGAGAGCAAATATGATAGCCCGTAGGTTTGCACGATGTTCAAATCATGTTAAAATCATACTTGTTAAAGCTTTCTGTACCTCCCTATACACGTGCAGCCTATGGGCATCTTACTCACAAGCTGCTTACAGTGCCCTTCGTGTCCAATACAACAATGCGTTCAGGGCAGTGTTGGGGCTACCCCGCTTCTGCAGCGCCTCGGGCATGTTTGCGGAAGCGCGCACCGACTGTTTCCACGCCACCATGCGCAAGCGGTGCGCGTCCTAGGTGCGCAGGGTGCGGGCTAGCTCCAACACTGTCTTGGCGATGGTTGCTCAGCGACTGGATTGACCCTACATAAGTCATTGTTGTAGCAGGCATATTGTTGGTGGTTAATTTGATTTAGATTTGTTACAATTATGTCTCTTGATACTATAGTTTTTGATTCTGACATAACTTAATTCCATAATTTAATTCGTTTCATAATATATCTAATTCAGCTTCATTATATTTTATTTTGATTTGTGCTTTTTGACATCAATCGATTCCATGTTATAAGGATATTATATTTTTGCTACTGACATAACTTCATTCCTCAATTTTATTCATTGTCATATTTCATTTTGTTTTGTTTTATTTTAATTTTTACTTTATTTTTATTGCATGAATTGACTATAGTGTATTTGTATTGTTTTGTTACTTATATGGGTCAAGGACCTGAAATAAACGAATTTTATTTTTTATTTATTTTATTTTAAACATATATAAGCTGAGGTATTCAATAGATTTCACAAAATGAGAAATGTGAAAGAGAAAATATGTTGTTATATCAACTTGTTTAAACCAGAATGTAGAATAGAAGTCATTATGAAATTATCTAATCGCCATATCTAACTGGTAAATGTAAACAAAAATATACTTTTTATTGATAAGAGTACATTACCTGTTTAGTACATCAATCATTCTTTTTGCATAACTGAAGCCATAGTTAGATGTGTGTGGCGGGCCGTTGTGAAGCTGAAATAAATAATTTAGATATATTTATTACGAGTATCTAATACCTATATACGAGCTATTCTTGTATATATCTATGTATATATTTGTCGGGTTTTACGGGTTTAGTCAATAGAACGGACGTCAAAACAAATCGCAAGCACGCCATCTGGCGGCAAAACAAGAACAACTACGCATTGGTGCGTTTTATTCTAACCGGGATCCTGCCGTTTTGCCGAAAATATTTTCACAAAATTTCATTACCCAAACAAATTTTAGCAACCTTTTTTTATACCATTGCAATATTTCGAATGATTTTAGTACGCATATTTTTATTTGGTCAAATTTTAACTTGGCTAAATATTACCAAGTGTAATGCCATTATGGCATTTGGTTTTTAATCAAATAATTTATTACAGCAAACAATCTTCAGACAATAAACGTTTGGTGAAATGATTTGTTAAGACAAAAAATATTAAAGCAAAAATAAGAAGTTTTGGGAATTATATAATTAAAAAATGCAATTTTATTTTAATATAATCATTTGTTTAATGCAAAATATTTTAACATTACATTTTTTTTTGTTCGGAGTATTTAGTCTTGTGTTGCAGAATTCGAATTCTTTAAATTTGTCTGAAACAAGTCAAATTTATGGTTACTTGGTATTAGTTTATTTATGGAAGTAGCTAACTACTTCCATAGTAAAGATAGATAGATAGTAGATTAATTATTAAAAAAATGGTTAGGTTAGGTTAGGTTAAAACTGTGACCTCCTACGCAAGACCCGCAGGCTTATTACGTATGAAACAGCAATTAGCAATATTTACGCAGAGATTGTACAATCATCGCGCGATTATCGCATTATGTCAAAAAATTGGGAAGACTTATTTTTGCGAAATAATTGCTCTTCAATCGCGAAATCGCATTATATATGAGCTATAGCCACACCATAATAATTTTACGACAGCACTGCTAACAATAAAAATCTGCTAACTGAAATGTGCATTTATCGCAAGGTGATCGCGATAATTTCGTATTACGTATGGTTTTTGCCAGCAGAGCGACAGCCATCGGCGAGCAAATGTGGCTGTCAAATTGCGATTACTTTTTCCCTTGTTGTTGGTCGATTGCCAATCGCTTGCTGATGGGTGAGTAGGTACAGAAGTTTTTTAGTTTTTGCCGGCTTTTTTCGTGTGTTATATTGTGGCTACTTTAATTATCCGCAAATTAGAATAATAGTATAAAAGTAAATATTGTAATAACAAATTCCTAGTGAATATTGTAATGACAAATTGGTGTTGTTTTGTGTCTCTAATGTCTACGCAACTGGACTATTTGTTGAATCATTGAAACAGAAGTGATTTCGGTAAAGTGGAGGATGGATTTTTTTTATACCGTAGCGTTGGCTACTTCAGCGAAGCTTATATGTTTACTACTAAATACTTCCAAACACATAAGCATGTGATAAGTCCGCATTATGTATCTTCTATTATATTATTTTTTATATGGCAAGCACCGATGTCGACTATTCTGCCAATGTCTAAAGTAAATTGGAAAAATCTTTTTTATGTTTCATAGCTTAAATACGAGATGCTGTAGTATATTTAGTGATGTCCTAATGCGTTATCGGTTCGATTTCTTATAACAATCGACAATTCGAAGACATTTTAATGGATTTACTCATTGACATTTTAGTCATCCAAATTTTCAAATCAATTAACTTTACACAAATATAAATATTAATTTATCGGAATATTGGATTGACTTTTGTAAAAAAACAGCCTCCACGAAGTGTTGCTCTTTCATAAGCTGGTTAATTCATCAAACGATACATTTTATAAATCACTGTACAGATAAAATAGCTTCTGTTAAAAGTGACTGTCAAAAAAAAAAGACTTGACTTAAAGGCCTCAGTAGCCAGGTCAATAAATTGATCGCGCAATAATTGTAAAATTATTGCCACTTGCTGTTCCTTACGTAATAAGCCCGCGGAGCGAGCGAAGCGAGCGGTGCCGCGTCAGCGGCCAGCGAGTGCCAGAAACGACTTGCATTAATAGAAAAAAAGAGATTGTTTTTAGTAGGTTACTTGGAACTGGGTGATGACCACAAGCTCTTAGAGTAAGGTTATTTTGAGTGTGTGTAAGGGACAGATGTATATGACGTGTATACATTTGTCACTTACTCGATCTCAAAATAACCTTACTCCAAGAGCTTGTGGTCACCCCCCTGAACGATTTAGATTTTCATACCGTTGACGTTAATCATGCAGCAGAAACTTTAATAACTTGCTTACAAAACGCCATAAATAATAACACAAAGATGATCCACTTACCACGAAAAAAAAGGCCATTGAAGCCATGGATAACTGCCGGGATACTAAATTATATTAGGAAAAGAGATGATCTTCATAAAAAAAATTAAAAAACAACTAAATAATGAGCAATTACGGCTATATTACACTGCGTACCGGAATAAATGTAATGGATTGATAAAACTGTTAAAGAAAGAATATTATCAGCACCAATTACTAAAACATAAAGGCAATAACAAAGAAACCTGGAATATTATTAAACAATTATGCTATCTCAATAAAAAGAAAGATTGTCCAAAACAACTGCTTACAATTTCTGAAAATTCTGCTGACTCTTTAAATCAAATTAACAAATATTTTACCTCAATCGGTAAGGATCTAGCTAATGCTACTTTAAGTAAACTCCAAATCAGTGACCAAACGCTTGCGAGTGAAGCTTTAACATGTAATGGGCCTCCAAATTCTATGTCATTTGCTCCAACTGACCCCGTAGAAATAATGGATGTAATAAGGAACCTTAAATCAAGCAGCGCCACAGGTTGGGACAAAATTTCCACGTCAGTTATTAAACAGCTATGCCTTCGAGTTAGCTCTCCTGTTAGCCATCTTTGCAATTTAAGCCTAAGTAGTGGCAGCTTTCCCAATGCATTTAAAAAAGCTATAGTAATACCTGTTTACAAGTCTGGTGACCGTAATGTCCCTAATAATTATAGACCTATATCACTTCTTTCGGTTTTGTCTAAAATTTTAGAGAAAGTAGTCAATAAGATATTAACGAAATACCTAGAAATAAGTAAAATCTTATCCGACAACCAATTTGGGTTTAGATCTAATCATTCTACTACTGACGCTGTGGATAGGTTAACCTCTAGCATTACATCATACTTAGATAAGGGAGAAAAATGCGTGGGGGTGTTTTTGGACCTAAAGAAGGCATTTGATACCGTATCAACTCCTATTCTCATCTCACGCCTTCAGAATGCAGGAATCAGAGGCATTCTACTTCTGTGGTTTCAGAACTATTTGTCTGGAAGGCAACAGTGCATTAGGATTGGAGAGGAGGTTGGCGAAAGCAGTGACATTGCATATGATGTTCCCCAGGGGAGTACACTTGGACCAAGCCTATTTTTACTCTATATTAATGAGCTCTGCAACATCAAAATTGATAGAGATTGATAGAGACTAATTTTGTCAATGTAGACACCAAGGTATTTTATGTGCTCTACTAGTTCAAAGCTTGGGCATGAACATTGCGAGTCTGAGTCACTATGGCAGGTATGCAGTTTGATGGCCAAGTTACTTGGACAAGTGATTCTTGCGCTGACACTAAAGTTTATGAACTTCGTTTTACCTACATTTAGTGTCAACAGATTGCAATTTAGCCATTGTGCAACCTGCTTCACACCAGACTCAGCTGCCTCGTATAGAGACTCCCACGTCCTATCATAACCACGTTCTATCGTGGGTTATGCAGCTCTGTTGAACATAAACATATCCTAGACGACCTATACGGTGAAATTATAAGTATTTTATGTGACGCTGCCGAGCAAACATATTTGGTAGGAGGGAGCAGGCCAAGGAGAGGCAAAGTGGTTTGCGGTTGGAACAGTCATGTTCGTAACGCTCACCGTGAGGCCAGGCTTAAGTTCAAAGAATGGGTTAGACAAAAGAGACCAAATAGTGGAGTAGTTTTCGATGAGATGTGTAAGACCCGTAAAATCTTCAAGGGTCGCCTGAAATGGTGCCAAAAAAACGAAGAGCAGGTCAAAATGGACATAATAGCAAAGCAAAGAGCCACGAAAAATTTTAGTAAATTTTGGAAATCGACACGTAAGTTGGATACTGGGCCTGGTCTACCGGTGAGTGTGGGAGGGGCCAAAGACCCGGTGGAGATAGCAAATATGTTTATGAAACATTTTAAAGTGCAGTCTCCACTGGGCCCGTCGGTTGAAGTGGCCGATGCTGAGTCTGACAGTGGAGGGGCGGAGCCACTCACTTTTCTTTCGGCTAAACAAGTCAGATCCGTCATTCAAGGCATGAGCAGAGGTAAATCGCCCGGCCACGACGGGCTCAGCATCGAGCATTTCAAATATGCGGGCGTTCACCTGCCGAGGGTCCTGTCCTTGTTTTACACAATGTGCATCAGTCACTCTCATTTACCTGCTAAGCTGATGCAAACTATTGTAGTACCTGTAGTAAAAAACAGGACAGGGGATATCTCGGATAAGGGAAACTACCGTCCAATCTCCCTTGCAACCACAGCGGCTAAAATATTGGACAGTGTACTTGATTTGTGCCTGAAAAAGTATCTGTGTTTGCACGATGCGCAGTTTGGTTTTCAACCTAAACTTTCAACCGAGAGTGCTGTGCTGAGTCTGAAGAATACTGTCCAATATTACACAGACCGAAAAACGCCGGTGTATGCCTGCTTCCTGGATCTCTCCAGAGCCTTCGACCTGGTGTCATATGATGTGCTCTGGAGAAAGCTGGGTGGCAGGAATGTACCGGCTCCAGTTATTAAGCTCATGCAGTATTGGTATGCGAACCAAACCAATTGTGTAAAGTGGGCCGGAACATTCTCTGAATCATATGGGTTGGAGTGCGGTGTGCGGCAGGGGGGGTTGACGTCTCCACGGCTCTTCAACCTTTATGTTAATGATCTCTTGGTTGAGCTCAGTAGCATGCGTGTCGGCTGCCGGGTTGGTGGTGTTAGTATAAACAGCATCAGCTACGCGGACGACATGGTGCTGCTGGGCCCGACTGAGGGATCTATCGGAGAGATGCTGAAGGTCTGCGAGAAATATGCTGCCTTGCACGGCCTTGTGTACAATGTCCGTAAATGTGAATACATGGTTTTTGGGGCCGCCGGTAAGTGCCCGAATCATGAACCTAACTTTTCCCTAAATGGTGCAAGCATAAATAGAGTCCACCAATTCAAGTACTTGGGGCACATACTTACCGACGACCTTAAAGATGATGTAGACATTGAAAGGGAACGTAGGGCACTAGCGGTCCGAGGTAACATGTTGGCCCGTAGATTCTCGCGGTGTACGGACCAAGTCAAAATCACCTTGTTTAAGGCGTTTTGTCAAGGTCTTTACGCGGGGGGTCTGTGGGTCTGCTACACCAAAAGATCGCTAGATGTTTTACGCGTCCAGTATAATAATGTTTTTAGGATGTTGTTGAAACTGCCCCGTTTCTGTAGCGCATCGGAGATGTTTGCTCAGAACCGAACTGACGGATTCCATGCGGTAATTCGTAAGAAAGTCGCATCACTGATGCGTAGAACACGGGGCAGTGACAACAGCATCCTGAAAACAGTAGTAGAGAGCCCTTACTCCCCTTTTCTGAGACACTATGTGGGGAGAATGGTCAGGTAGCCTTTTTCCTCGCCTTATCGTTCTCTGCACATTCTGCCTCGGTCACCTGCTCTATTTGTTTTGTTTTTTATTATTTTTTATCCTTGTTTGTGTAATACTAACACTAGTTATAAGGTATTTTTACTAACAAAATGGACTCAATTGTTGTCTGAATAAATTAAATTAAATAATAATAATAATAATAAAATACTATAGCTGTGTCATCAGCGTAGGCGAAAATTTTTGCTTTAGAGAGTGACAGTGAGCAAAGGCTGTTGACATGGATAATGAAAAGAGTAGGCCCCAGTACGCTACCTTGCGGCACACCATAGTCAAGAGTGGCGTAAGAACTGTAGTTGTTGCCTAAGATTAACCTCTGCGTGCGATTACTGAGGTAAGACTGGAACCACTCAAGAGCAGTGTCACGGACACCTATGCCTTCAAGTTTCCTCAATAGAATGCTTCTAGAGACGGTGTCAAAGGCTTTCGCAAGATCAAGGAAGATTCTAGTACATTTGTTACCATCATCTAGTTTGGTGACAACAAAGTCTACTATATCTGTAACTACATCTTCCGTTGACCTGTTTTTGCGAAAACCATACTGATTTTCTGAGAGAATGCCATTTTTTTCTAGATAGCTTAGCAGTCTGGTATTCATAATCTTCTCGAGGATTTTGGACAGTGATGTGAGAAGAGAGATGGGGCGATAATTGGATGCAACAGTCTTGTCACCGGATTTGAAAATTGGGCAGACATTTGCCATTTTGAGAGTAGATGGTACTATTCCAGAGGAGATACTAAGATTACACAGAAATACGATCGGGGGGATAAGGTGAAGCTTGTTTAGTTTAAGAATTTTGTTTGGAATGCAATCCCATCCTGGTGCTGAAGCGTCTTTGAGATTGGAGATAATTTTATTGACTTCATAACTATCAGTTGGGCTTGCATAGAAAGAGTTAATTGGGGAAGAGTTGGGATATAAACTACTGGTTATCGAAGCCAGTTCAGCTTCAGTTTTATTAAAACTTGAAAGTATTTTTGCAGACAGCTTCTCCCCTACAGATGTGAAAAAATAATTTACTCTATCTAGAGAGTCTTTAGGGTCGGGACATGCGTGTATTAGATCTAAGTTGTTAGTAATATCTTTTTTTATGTTACATATGCTTTTTATAGCTGCCCATGTCTTTTTACTATCACCGTTTGAATCTTCTAAAGTCTTTCTGTCGTGCTCATTTTTTAGGTTTTGTATCAAGTTATTGCAAATATTCCTGTATTTTTTATACCGTTGCTGTATTGTGAGATTATCTTTATTAGTTTTTTTATTTGCTTCCATATGTAATAAGTCTCTTTTTCTGATGCATTTTATTAATCCTTTAGTCATCCAGGGTTTTTTGATAGAATTTGAGTTACGAGTAGGTTTTGTAGTAGAGTAATTTTGTACTGTTTTACTTAATGTATCGACGAAATCATCAAATGCTTTGTTTGCATCATCATGTTTATATATAAAATTCCAATTGATGTTTTCTATTGCATTTGACAAATTAGTGTAGTCTATTTTAATTTTTGATTTTGAGTCGGGTGAGGAGCGTTGAATTTCTTTAGCGATTCCAGTAATAATTGTGTCATGGTCAGTTATACCCGAGCTGCATATAACGACCTTTACTATTTTTTTTGATTTTATCAAAACGTGGTCTAAACACGTACGGTCATGAGTAGGATAATGATGCCCTGGATAAAAACCATAGTAGCCAGTTGCATCCAAATATTCGCTTGCACGTCTATCCTTGGAATCGGGAGAGATATCAATGTTAATATCCCCCATTATAATACAGTTGGGACTTTTGCATTCTTGCATATTTTTTTCCAAAGACTCACAAAAATTACTAATTTTATAAAAAGATGGAGACCTATATATTGCGCAAATAGTATATAATTTACCTATGTGGATAAGCAGACAATTTGCTGCCCGAAAAGAAGGCTCCTCTATAGCCACCTGGAGTTTTTTTTTTGCATAAAACAGCAATTCCGTCATTCTGATTGAGATAGTGCTTCGAATAGTGGCAAACATAGTTATTTAGAGCTACTAAAGGAGTCGTTGCAGTTAAACGACACTCAGTTAGGACAATTATGTCTGGCAAAAAGTCTAGTTCACTCAAAAATACCGAAAAGTTGTCGAAATTTTTATTTATGCTACGTATATTTTGGCATACTATTGTGAGTTGGGATTTAGCATCGCCAATATCCAGTGAACATTCTTTTGGCGAATTACGTTTAGTGTTAATGTAGATATCAGTCTTATCGATTTCATTAATTATATTATATTGTTTATTCATAATTACTTTTAATGTAAAAAGGATGGAAAGTAACACTGCGAGAGATTGTACTCAATTTGATGTGACAACAGGTATAGAAACTGAGAAACGAATTGAGTTGGGCCAGGGATGACAGAGAAACATATATGTGATGTGTGAAATTGATTGTGTAGTGTTGTGTAGCATAACCTAAGTTAAGGTTTGATGTGAGAATAGTTATATTGCAATTAGCCATGAAGATTAGCATATATAAAAACAATTTATAAATTATTATACAAACTGATACAGCTAAACTATACTGAAAATTAGTTAATTTTATAGGATTCTCGTAATTTGTGAAAGGTGTTTTCGTTTGAGACAACCGTGTACTTTTCGCCTTCCTTTTTGCGCAGAAAGATACGGCCATTCGCAGTCCAGCAATATTGGAAGTTTTCTGTTCTGGCAAAATCACGAGCGAGAAAAAGAAGTCTTTTAGCCTTCGAAGTCAGATGTTCCGAGACGAAAAGAGTCATTTCAGGGCCCTCAAGACCAATGTGTTTTGTGTTTAGTTGAATGTCAGGGTGGGAGTAGTTGTATTGCTTAGTAATCTTCATATTGGTAAACTCAGCGACCACTGCTGACGTTGATGCATTTGCTTTCGATGGCAGTCTGTAGATATCTTTAATATCGTTAAACGAGCAGTCGCTCCCAACACTTTTGATGAGGCTAGTCACCATGTTAAGCAAGTACTCCTTTTTTTCTTTTTTCTTTTTGGGTACACCTCTGATCTCAACACTGGTCTTTCGAATCACTCGTTCTAATCCCTTATCGAGTTTCTCCAGTTTTTTATCCTGTTGTTTCATCCAATTTGAAAGCATTTCCATCATCTCATCTCTAAACATATCGAAAGCATTGCACTCCTCGCCATCCTCTATTCGGACACGTTTGTAGTTTGACCCCAATGTAATATTAGGAGGTGTTTGCGTCCCGGAAATAGTTATGGGTCGATTTAAATTCGTGTCTGAAGACGACAGACCTTTCGGTGGGCTGCGTGTCGCATTCATAATGCAAAATAAGTAAGTTTATAACTCACGGTTCCTTCTTATAAGCAGGTTTTTTGTAGAATCGGGCGCGTAGCACTAGTAAGCGTCTACAGGTCGTTCGTAGCAGATTCCACGTTTCTCGTAGCACGTAGGCCGTGTAGCCGTGTAGCAGGCGCCTACGCCGTCGCCTCGCAGAACGAGCGCGGCGAGACAGAGACAGGAATTATGAGCACGGCACTCCTCGCACAGGCACTCCGCGTTCGCCACTTTCACTTTTACGACACCGGTTGCACTGATTGCGGGTTTAATTTACTTAATATAAGAACTATTTTAGAGTAACTGAGGTTTAAGTTTGCGATATTATTTAATTAAAAATAGGTAACACGTCTGCTCAGTAAGACGGCATGACGAAAGAGGAATAATCCTTTGACCTTTCTCAGGGACGCACGATAAACCGTACGATGTGCGTCTATACACATACGTACCTAACCATGTGTGTTGATATCGCCGTATAGGCTTGCGAATCCTCGGACACAAAACATTGTTCATAAGCATGACGCAAATCTTTATTTGTAAATTTATCTCCACCGCTAAGGTTAGCAAATAATTCTTAAATACGCGGTAATGGATAATAATCTCGTTTTAATCTGGTGTAATGTTGGGGTTCCTAAAGGGTAGTTTCAAGGAAACAACCACATCTTTTAAGTGCTATTTATTGAATGAATGAATAATTATAAAATGTGCGCATATGAAGTATAGTGCCAGATCAGCATATATGCACAGTTATAAAGGAGTGTACTTACTAACTAAAGTAAAGGAGCATACATATTATATTATTACACTTCACCTCCCGGGGTCAGCGAAAAAAAAAAAAAAATACAGTTTTTTTTTTTTTTTTTGACTTATACATTTGTATATAGTTATTATTACAAATGTATGGGTACCTATTTATCCTTAACATCATACTTTGCAATGTTATCTAATATTAACTCTTACATTACTTAAAATCTATTGACAAAAAGGCCTAGTCCTATTCTTATGTACTAATTCTATTTTATTATTTTTAATTATTTTTACATTACAACCTAAATCTTCCTTAACTGTATAGGGACCTTCAAACAGCGCATCTAATTTACTACGTGTTTCATTTTTTAATAAAACCAAATCATCTTTCTCATATATTGTAGAATTGACAGATCTGTCATGTATTTCCTTACGTTTTTGTTTATTTAACAACAAATTATTCTTTGCATCTGCATGAGCTAACTGTAACCTGTATTTTAATTGTAAAGGATAATTATCTATATTGTACAATGGATCTACGGTATCGCAAATGCTATCAGGTATTCGACAAAGTTTACCAAAAACAAGTTCATATGGCGTATAATTTGTTTCTGAATGGACTGTGTTGTTGAAGCTAAAGCACCAAAATGGTAACCAATAGCTCCATGTGTCCGTATAATTGCCACACTGGATCCTTAAAAATGCACCCAAAGTTTTGTGAGAATTCTCAAGAGCTCCAATGGACTGATGGTGATAGGCTGTTGATGATAATTTTTCAATATTAAGGATTTTACAAACCTGTTCCATAGTTGCAGAAATAAATTCTGTTCCTCGATCCGTAGCTATTGTTTCCGGAATACCAAACCTTAATATGAACTGTCTAACAAATGCATCTGCAATGGACACCGTTTCTTTGTTTTTCAAAGGAATAGCTTGTACAAATTTTGTTAACTCGCACTGCATAGTCAATATATAACAATTACCACTTTCGTCTCTATCTAAAGGACCCACTACATCTAAGAAAATCTTGTCAAATGCCGTGGAAGCCGTTGTGGCAATTTCCATCGGTTCTTTAATGTAACGAAAATATTTAGATTTTTGACATTTTGTACATTTTTGGACATATTCTTGGACATCCTTGTCGATACTTGGCCAATAGTATCGTCTTTTGATGGTATTTACCATTCTGCGCACTCCAGCATGGCCACTGGACGGCAGTAAATGAAATTCATTCATAATTATAGTCTTTTCATTGTCATCAATTATTCTTTTTACGCCTCGTAATATACATATTCGTGGTCCGGACCAATTAGTAAGTGTTGTTATCTCATCACAAACACTTTTAATAAATTCTATATTATCTTCATTTTTAATTATACAAACTTCATTAATACGTATCTTTTCACAAAAATAGCTTAATTTCTGCACAAATTCGGCTCGCGAGAAATGCGCCTTGAAATCAAGATTAATGTATAATGTCTTCTTATTTTCTACATATGAAAAACATTCAAATTCTTCAGATATCATGTTATTATTTCTAAATCTTTTTATTTTATTGCCTTCAATCAAACACACTTCTACTGAAACACACGGTTTTCTTAATATATCCACAACTCTTGGTTGATCAGTCCAGTTGTTAATGGATTTATTAAGAGCCTTCTTTTCGTCTTCATTCTTACTCTTACTTTGCTCATTCATCTTTTTCTTTTGCGCCCTGGTCGTTACCACCATCGCTTGCTCATTCATACTCTTAAGTTCATCAGACGTTATACATACTCTGGATAAAGCATCTGCCACAACATTGTCTCTTCCTTTCACATAGATTATTTTAAAGTTATCTTCTTCTAAAGTTAACCGAAATTTAAGTAATCTACTTGATGGATCTTTCATACCAAAAAGATATATCAATGGTTTGTGATCCGTCATTATGGTAAATTTGTTTCCATACAAATACGGTCTGAAATACTTAACGGACCACACTATTGCCAAAAGCTCTTTTTGAATAGTCGGATAGTTCTTTTCTGCTTTATTCAAGGGTCTACTCGCATATGCAACTGGTCTAAGATCTTTATTACATAATACTGAACCAATTGCAGTACCCGAAGCATCTGTCTGTAAAACAAATTCATGATTTTCGGAAAAATCGGGATATTGTAGAATAGGTGACGATATTAACGCAATTTTTAAAAATTCGAAAGCGTGTTGACATTCATTTGTCCAAATATATGGTTCATTTTTCTTACTTAAGTTATTCAATGGCATCGCTATTTCCGAAAATTTTCTTATAAATTTACGGTAATAGTTACAGAAAGCTACAAAACGTTTTACTTCATCTGCATTTTTCGGAGTAGGATAATTTTGTAATACTTTGGTTTTTTCTGGATCTGGTAAAACGCCTTTTTCTGATACCAAATGTCCTAAATAAAGAATTTCTTTCTTTAAAAATTCACATTTTTGAGCATTTAATTTTAAATTTACTTTTCTCAACCTTTCCATAACACTTATTAAATTTCGGTTATGGCTAGATAGATTTCTTCCGAATACAATGAGATCGTCCTGATATACTAAACATTTATCGTATGTTAATCCAGACATTGCTACAGACATCATACGACTAAAAGCATTTGGACTGATTTTTAAACCCATTGGTAAACGTTTCATGCAATATTGGCCAGTATTTGTAGTGAAAGCTGTTAGTTTACGACTACTAGGCTCTAAACTTACTTGATAATAGCCTTGGTGAAGGTCAAGGTGAGTAAAATAAATGGCTCCTGTTAGCGTATCTAAAATTTCATTAATATTTGGTAACGGGAATTTATCGTCACAAATAACTTCGTTCACTTTTCTATAATCTACAACTAAACGCCATTTTTTCTCATTCCCTTTGCTACTTTTCTTGGGTACTAATAAAATTGGACTGGACCATTCACTATTTGACTCTTCTATTATATCATTTTCTAACATACTATCAACTTGCTTAGCTATTTCTGGTTTTAGCGCCTGTGGTAACCTATACGGCTTGACGTAAACTGGAGAAGAGCTTTGTTTCACAACTATAGATTGCTCATAAATATTCGTTGTTGTTAGCTTATCTCGCTCTAAATGAAAAACGTCAGAATACTTTGCACATATTGCTTCAATTGATTGTTTTTCTTCTCCGTCTAAATAATTTAGATTTAATTCTGACAACAAAGTTTTAACCCTAGCAACGTTGATATTGGTCTTATTAAATTGACAAATATTATAGTCTGCCAACTTCTTCAAATCTGGTGTAAATGATGGCAAACTTACTTCATAATCACTAACATTAAGTATCTTGACTGGAATTCTCTGATTACTAACCTTTGCTATTGCGTTTGCTATAAACACATCCTTCTCTAACTCTTTACTACAAACTACAACTTCTCCATTTACATTCTCATTCACAAAAATATAATGAATTGATTCCGAACGGGCCGGAATAATAATTGCATTTTTTATCCTGTCATATTCATCAACAAAGTGTAGACAATATTTTTTATTATTGTTAATGAGTGTTAAATTATTTGAATCGATATCAATATTTGCTCGAAATTTTTCTAAAAAGTCTAAGCCTATGATTCCGTCGGCTCTTAGTGGTAGCGAATTAAAAACAAGGAAGTTATGCTGAAACGTAACATTGTCGTGCTTTAATAATAAATTTACAGTACCTTGAGAACGTCGCTGACCACCTATTCCATTTATTACAGTATTATCTGTATGAACTACGGTATCTTTTGGTAATATTTCATTTTTAATAATTGACAATGTTGCACCCGTATCAATAAGCCAATAGTATTTAATATTTTTAATGTAAAAAGTTATATACTTCGCATTTCCTTGGTATGATAATATAAAATGCTTAAGATCGAAAAAACTGGTTCGATGTGCCTGTATTATCATTCTTATCGCATTGACGCGTGTCATCTACTTTTTCTACTGTTAATGTATTGTGGCCTCGTCCACGGTTCTTAAAATATCTTGAACCTCTATAACCTCGTTGATTATTGAATGCTGAGCGATAGTTTACTCCAAAATTTCCACGAAAACCTTGTCCTCGGTTGTAATTATTATTAGATTGGTGTCCACGGGGGTAATTGTTACTATATTGTCTACTGAATGTACCTCTTTGATAATTTTGTGAACTCCTAATATTATGTGAAACTGGGCCATTTTTAGATACATGCAAAATATTACCTGATGGTTGGAAAGAAGTGCACTCTTCGTCTTTCGCTGCTTGTATGGCATCTTTTAAGCTGCTGAAGCCGCGTGCCGAGATGATGGTGCTCAGCTTCGAGCTACGTAGGCCATCTGAAAATCGTTTTATAGCAAAGTTTTCATTGATCTGTTTTAAAATTGAAAATGCTTCTGATTTTCCATCTGCCTGGGTAATTGTTAGCTCTGTAAATAACTTTTCTACCTCAGAACCATAATCATCAATGGTCCTCGTTCCCTGTTGAATGTTTTGAAGCTGCATCTGTATGGCTATAAATGATTTTTGGGTAAAAGATATTTCCTTAAATCATCAATTAATTCTGGAATACTTTTGTATAAGCCTGTAATTTTTAGCTTTGCGTTCTCATTCAGCCTACTTTTTAAAACGAAAGTAATTAATAATGCTTTACCTGGGCCATCCAGCATGTCAGCATACATCTCCACGGAGTCTATTAGGCGCTTGGTGGTGGCCTCAACACCGTCCATTACTGGAATCAAACTACACGCCACCCTAAGGACAAAATCCATTTTTCCTAAATCCACTGTAACGGGCAATGTACAAAATTTTTCTATTTCCTCGTATTTTTGTTTTATTTTCTCATAAAGATCTATTACCGATGCTTTATTAATATCCTTACTTTTTTCTAATAGTAAAAATATTTTACAACATTTTTCGTATGCGCTTTTTGCTTGCTCTAACTTTGTTGAAATAACATTACCTGTATATCTAGCTTGTCCCTTTTTAATTAAATAATTACGTATTTCTACTAACAAGACATAATTTTGTTCCAAAATATCAATCATATTCTTAATCTAATAATAGAATTGCAAAAATGTAACACATTCTACGTAAATGACACTAAGCAAAAAAAGTCCGACATTGCATTTTGTTTCCGTTTGGTGTCGTATGGCTGAATGTCCGTGAATGATTTTAGCACCTTTAAGTTTTTACGTTATGACATATGATACCGCGTAATTAGTTCACTCACTGATTTTTCTACGAAAACATGGAAAAACACAACACTTTCACTGGATTATTACTGATTCTCGGTACCTTCTGTGCGCCCTCTGATGGATGATCTTATTCTCTGCATGGTACTCAGCCCAATTTCTTGCTGGATCCATGTACGGTGGCAGCCCCTGTACATCCGTAGGCCAACATAAGCTGCTAAGATTCCTATAATGGCCAGAACGATGTAGGTCACTATGCTAAGCCGTTCCACGTGGCCTCCGATTTCTTTCAACGTGGCGTCATTGTTGCCTCCAGCCGCGTTTTGGCTGAGGAAAACCTCTTCCTTTTCCACAGTTGACCGACACATTATACTATTATGCTCAAATAAGATGCAGGAAAACTAAATCTCTAATCACACTACTAACAATCCCCTTGGCAGAGTCCCGTGGCAGGGTCGCCATGTAATGTTAGGGTTCCTAAAGGGTAGTTTCAAGGAAACAACCACATCTTTTAAGTGCTATTTATTGAATGAATGAATAATTATAAAATGTGCGCATATGAAGTATAGTGCCAGATCAGCATATATGCACAGTTATAAAGGAGTGTACTTACTAACTAAAGTAAAGGAGCATACATATTATATTATTACACTTCACTAGCATTGATTGTGATCTTGTAGTCACCACAGATACGTTTATCCCCATTTGCTTTTACAAAATGAACGATTGGAGTTCCAAAATTAGAGTAATCTACGCGATAGATTGTGCCATCTGCCTCTAAACGTTCTAATTCCCTCTAAACTCTCGCGCAGAGTACCAGCGGCATAGGTCTCGCTCGCACGTAAACCCAGGACCCGATCTTAGTATTTTGCCGCTCCGGGCATACCAATATTTGCCGCTCTTTACAATAACACCTTATTAAAATTAAATTTTGTTATAACATGAGATTTGTTATCTGTCGGATCGGATGAACAACTTTGAGGGAAAGTGGAAACGAAGTGGCATAAGAATTTTCTCCTCATGAGAAAAGTTAAAAATTAAAGTTCTGGATTAGTGACCGCAAACTGGAATCTGTTACGTTAGAAGGCCTTCCTCTAGATGGACTGATGATCAGGTGAAGGTTCCGCTGGATGCGAAACGCACGGGACCGGTCAATGTGGCGACACTTTGTCACATAATCTTTCAACCAGTGGTTAGTTTCAAACAATCAACCAAAAACAGTGGTGCCCAACCTTTTATGACTCTGGGACCAGTTTGATTTCGTTGCTGTTAGCAGGGTCAGGGTATAGTAGAAAATTTTAAAACTGTGGTAATCTAAAAATACATTTAAATCATAAATTCAAATATAAAGCATATCTATTCTTTAAAGTCAAAAATCTGCCATAAGAAAAACAACATTTCCGACGGAAACTTGAAATTGGTATTTTTGAGTTAAAAACTTTGTCATTTTAAACCATTCGTGGAGCATAATTTAGCTCTCAGTGGTCCGTAGACCATAGGTTGGGAACCACTGAGCTAAAATGATGATGACGATGAAAGTTAAGTTATTTAACGGTGGTTTACAGTATCCAATCACATTTGAAAATTTGAGAACACAGATACGTTAGGTTTTCTGATGAAATGAAAAGGGCCATAAGCTCCGTCTTGCCGCCTCTCATTTATGCCGCGCTGGGCATTTGCCCGGCTACCCTCCCCCCTCCCTCCCCTAGATCGGGCCCTGCGTAAACCGGTTTGTTATCTGCGAGCTGAAGTCGGATAGATTGATTACAAGTTCCTAACTTATCACAAAATTATTCTGGGAATTCAATACGCAATTGTGTTGCTAAGTCCTCATCTACCTACTATTTCATTGAGCGTAATTTGAGTTATTTTAGAATGCGCATCCACTCTCGTCCCAATAGAGGTCGTGTGCCTCCCTTAATAACATAAAGACGCAATTAATTCCCCTTTATTTCACCTAAGCACACGTCTACTAAAATTTAACCTAATGACTCAATCCGTGAGCTCAAGTAACAACATAATAATAAAATGTCCGCGATATTTTTTTATTCGAAAACATCTGTTTGTACATATCCTCACTTATGGCCGAAATACGGCTACCTGTATCTACTTCACATTTAATGTCCATGTTGTCAATTGTCAATTTAATAAAATATGGTTTGTTACCTCGAGCTGCGACTTCAATGTTGAATATACCGACATCCGAATCATTATCGCTCACGTAATTCTGCCGACCACCTTTGCCGCGCACTTTTATAAACATCACCTTCAAAGTTCAAATGATCTTTTTGACCGCATTCACCACAACTATAGTTTTTGAATCGACATCTATCAGCGAAGTGCGCCTTTGCCGCGCACTTGTATAAACATCACCTTCAAATGATCTTTTTGACCACATTCACCACAACCATAGTTTTTGAATCGACATCTATCAGCGAAGTGCGCCTTTGCCGCGCACTTGTATAAACATCACCTTCAAATGATCTTTTTGACCGCATTCACCACAACTATAGTTTTTGAATCGACATCTATCAGCGAAGTGCGCCTAAGCCGCGCACTTGTATAAACATCACCTTCAAATGATCTTTTTGACCGCATTCACCACAACTATAGTTTTTTGAATCGACATCTATCAGCGAAGTGCGCCTTTGCCGCGCACTTGTATAAACATCACCTTCAAATGATCTTTTTGACCACATTCACAACAACTATAGTTTTTGAATCGACATCTATCAGCCAAGTGCGCCTTGCCGCAACGCCAACAAGATGCGCGCGAGCTCGCCGCATTAACATCGACACTCTCAAGTCGTCGCCAATGTTATTTAACTTGATGTATCGGTTAACGCGGCGGATATATGCTGGCCACTGGTTGAAATTGAAACTAAACGGTAAAAAAAATCCGATCGGCATATTATTAAAGTCCACGCACAATACTAAAGCCTAAAAAAAATATACAAATCCGTACTCGTCGCCAATGGAACGCCAATAAAGGGCGATGGTTAGCGACAAACTGTTTATCCGGGCCACAGTACCCGGCACTGTATCACATCACATCACATCATCAGCCTATTAATGTTCTCACTGCTGGGACACAAGCCTCCTCTCTGTGAGAGGGAATGGGCCGTAATCCACCACGCGGGCGCAGTGCGAGTTGGTGGATGTCATGTCTTCGAATTTTTGGTTCTAGGACATTCCGGTTTCCTCATGGTGTTTTCCTTCACCGTTTTGAGAGCAGTGGTGAGGAAATAATTTACACAAAGTAAAGTGCCTGCCTGGGCTCGAACCCACGACCTACAACTTGTAAGTCGCGGCCGATACCACTGGGCCACCACTGCTCTATACAACACTGTATACGATTGTAATAATACTATGCTATTATACCTATGTTGCCGTTCGTCACAATTATCTTGAAGAGTGCTTCCTCCAGCGAGGAACATACTCATCAATAAAACATAGCTCTGTTGTGCAGCTTCATTCTATCATAGCTTTTGAGCTGATTTGAGTAATTTGAGATGGAGTCAACATGGAGTCTAGAGTTGTGCCCGCTTGATGGCAAAAAGCTTCCATCAGCCCCCTACCAAATATATGCATCACTGGCTATCCCTTGTTGAAATTCAGTTAGAAGACATATTTTGTTGCTATTTGAACTTACCATAGCCTCATCTATTGGGTATGTAGTCTTGTCAGGAAATACACATGTAGACAGACAGGACACCACCTTCCTCACGTTATTCTTTTGGCTGGCACTCAGCACATTGTCATTAATTGCCATATTTCCTCTCTGCAACAAATAATTGGGACCTTGTTTATTACATTGTTCACTGATCTTCAATTTAGCCTTTGAGGACATTCAAATTAAGATTTATTTTCACAATAACTACATAGGCACTTATGAAACATCAGGTCAACCGCGCGGCAGCCATACGTACTCCGGCAAACGCGTTGTGTTGCCGCAACAAATTTGTCTCATCTAAACACGCCCTAAGTCGACTAATACTTAGCAAAGATTGGCATAGCCAAATGGACAAATAATACTTGCTTGTAACAGGGCAAATGCCTCTTCTTGGAATACTAAGGTGGTGATGGTGGAATTGTGCTGAATGAACCTCTTGAGTGCCTAAAACGTGGATCCACGTGAGACACAATGGCTTTCTCATTGTTTAGGTAATTACGGCACACAACCGGTTCAAGCATGCTCAAGAAGTTGGGATGGTTAGGGGGTAAGAAGAGTAAGAAATTAAAAAATCAAATTCATAATCCTAATTATATACATATTACCCATACGAGTATCATTTGTAAGCATCAAGTTTCATTATTGATAAGTATTTTATAGCTATCAAATCAGACTTCGTAGATTGTCACAACTAGTTATAGATGTAGAGCTGCGGATACCAGCAAATCCGCAACTAGCGTTATCTTTTTGACCGGCCGACTGTTTCACAATTCAAAAGTACCTTTATATAGTATATAACATAATAATAATACCAGCCTGTAACCACGGTTATGACTTATGACTCGCGTTCCGAACGTTTGTACGAAGATAGAATACTGTAAGATACTCGTACACTACAGTCGCAAACAGTCACGAACAGTGTGAAGGTTTTGTAAGCACTAAGCGTGTGATTTGTGAATATTTGATTGAATTAAGTACAAGTACTTACTTAATATGGCAGAGATAGATAGTATACTGTGCTGTTTTTGGTTGCTTAAATTCTTCTATAACGCACCCAGAGATAACATTTTTTAAGTTACCTAGAACCGCCGAAAGGCAAGACTATAAAAAATGTATAGATATACCTAACCTACTAGTACGTTATTAGTTTTTTTTTAAGGTTATCATTTTTCTTTTTCCTGCAAATGGAATACCTGGATTTAATAAATAAATAAGTGGATATGGTGATAAAGTGACACACGAGTAACCTACCTACGCTCGCGTTAAAAAGACTAGTAGTTAGTTTCCTAGGCTAGGCTAACTACTTACATAATTAGGTAGGTACTTAGCTACTTTCTTTTCTCTAATCTGAGTTAGCTACTTACATATATTATTGAATTAGACGAAATATGACAAAATTATACTATGAAATGATTACCTATGAGATAAATAAATCGTAGGTACCTAGTAAGATGTAAAATAAGTAGGTACTTAAAGTTTACAAAAAAAAAAAAAATTGTAAAATCACAAAACTATAAAGAAACTCAAGTAGGTGCCGCCCTAATGCGTGTTTACGTGACGTGAGCTTATAGGTAATTCTTTCAAGGACAGGGCCGACTCACAATACGTACTGTTAGATATCATTACCGTGCTGTAACTGTCCCACTGCAGGGCAAAGGCCTCTTCTCATACAGAGAAGGCTCGAGCATTGATCACCACGTGCGCTCAATGCGGATTGGCGATTTCAATACTCAATACTTTATGGCATTCCATATGTATTACATAGATGGTATAGACATGGTAAAATATCAATATGGACCCCGTCGGGCACAGCAAAAATTAGGAGAGATGAAGAGGGCTAAGTAGCATTTCAAGGCATTACTTAATAACAAAAAACTAATAAAAATATTATAAATGTTAAATTGGATGTATAATTATAATTATGTCTGTGTTTATAGGTATGATATATTGATTGAATAGGAATAGTAAATAATTATTAAGAAAATGATTGAGGTATCTTCATTAAGATTAAATTATGTTATTAATGTTATTATATTTGGCTTCAGACTTAAATTAACTATAAGTCAAGTCAGTAAGGTTTCCCCACAATGTTTTCCTTCACCATTGTCTGTGATGTCCAAGGTAAACTTAGATAGTAGGTAAGAATTTGAAAAAGTTACATTGGTACTTGCCCGGATTTGAACTAACAACCTCAAGCACGAGAGGAGAGGTCTTAGCCATTGAGCCACCACAACTTAAATAGTAAAAAAAAAATTATGAGTTTGAGTTTGCGCTCAGCCTGTGCAATACTTACAAAGTAGTCTAAGTTGTTTGCCATGTTATGGAAGAGCCCTCCGACCATAGCTGCTAAGTGTATCACGTGTGTGGGCCGATGTCGCTCAAATAAAGCATCCGTTTGAGCCTTATCTCTGAAAGGATCCACAACATTATATTGTAATACAAATGTTAACTTTTTGTAATCACCATTTACTAAGCTTTCCCATTATTCTCATAGAGAGGAAGGCTCCCAACTAGCAAAAAAGTCCTATAATGAAAATTATAGGACCGCCAAGACTAATAAAACTCTTATACTAGCACTGATAAAGACTACCACTCTTATATTAGTAATCCAAAAGCTTTGATATACTCAAGATCAATTGTTCTTATAACTAAGCCTTATAGTATTCTACAGGATTAAGTTTTAAGTCTTGTATTGCTCAAGATCACTTGGTCTTATAACTAAGGTTTATATTTCGCTACAAGATTAAGTTATTAGACAATTGTAAGACATAAAGGCATGTAGTAAGACTAAAGGTCTTTGTAAAATTTCAGCTCCTGTAGTAGCATTTAGTGAGAATATAAGAATTAATGACATACTTAGGGGATACCTTAATAAGATCGTAATAATATAGTCTTGATCAGAATTATCATAAAAGCAAAAGCACTACATTAGAGCGCTATGAGAGCAATAAGCTTATAAGTAGTTAACCAAGCTTATTATTAGTATAAAATTATCATAGACATATTTGATACACATTGCACTTTATTAAAATACTGAAATGGATTTAAGTCAATGGAAGCGATTTAAAAGGAGCGGTGGGTACAAGAGAAAACTTGTTAACAGACTCGGACAGTTGTACACCAGAATTTGAAAGTAGACCCACTGAATCAAGCGTAAACAAAGATATGCTAAGTGAGGGTTCCGTAGTATCATTTCATAATTTGTTGTCTTCAGACATTGAAGATGAAGATGGATATCAAAAAGAAGAAGAAGATTACGATGATGATTCTAACAAATACAATACTAAATAACAATAGATAAATGTAATATCGAGGTTATTACTTCAGTAAAATAATACTTTTATTTCGATACCTAAAATAATGCAACAAATGTGTACAAATCTCGCATTCATCATCTATGAAATGGTCATATGCGCTGTATGAGCAGATTTGACACCAGAAAAGGTGATGGACCAATTTTTTTTTTTTTGTTTCCTTTTGAAATAAATTGCATGCATTATTGTTTAAAGAAACATCTAATTCACAGCTATTGCATTTTTCAGATAAGACAAAATGTGTAATAGTCCAAGGCCACTTCATGTGCGTTAAAAGCCGTAAATCATTTTTGCTTCAAAAACATTCGACATTAAGAAATACAACCATCTTGAAAATATAACAACTAAAAAAAACAATATTAGTAGCAGTGTTTTATAATGATTCAATGAGGAACCCTAACTTAAATTAACATGGAGGCAACCAATTCTTATTAAAATTGAAATAAGCGCTATTATGGTTATAATAGTCTTAACATGCTCTCAGTCAAAATCATTTTTAAATATGGTGAATATTAGATAAATTAGATTATTATAAATTTATTAAAACAATTGTGTAACGTTCAATTTTTGGAGGCGCTTTAAAAAAATAAATATAAACATAGTATATTTTAACATTGAATATTGCTGCCCAATGGTTTCGCACCCTATATTCACATTCTCACATACTATGCTACCATAAATAGTAATATTTACAGTTATGATAAATATATCTTGAACTTACGTTTTTAATATCAATGATCACTCTCGGAGCAAACACTACACAAACACAACAACGAAGTACATTACTAGCACATTATAAACAAGATTTGTTTGGTAAGGAACTTGTATCAGACGTTTATAAAATCTATAATACTTATAAAGGTTTTGTGTCTATAATTATAGGACTCGTTATACTTCCCTAATGCTATTACAAGTACATCACAGGAGTTAATAACATTCCGTAAGTTGATTATACGATTGCTATAGAAACAAAATGCTCCTATAAATGAGCCCAAATCCAGGGTTGTAGCAAGCTATAAGTATCTTATAAGCGTTAAAGAAATAGTGTTGTAGATAGTTATAAGCACGTATTTTGCTAGTTGGGCTGTGTCCCAACAGTCGGCACATTAAAAGGATGATGATGAAAACATTTCCTAATTTGAATATATGAATAATTATTTAAAATTTTCTGATAGGATAACAAAATTTAAAATAATTATTAAAACATTAGATTGTTGTTAATTATCACACCAGGTTTTGTTTAAATATTATTAAATCAACTTATTATTGTCCCAGTGCTGGGCAAAGGGCCAGACAGTTTTCTCAAAGAACTCCGATTATTAATAGAAGGTGTGATGATTGGTTGCCATAAGTACTTTATGATCAAGGCAGGTTGGTTATGACACTCAATAAATTATGAATCCAGTTTTCATCACAATGCCGCCACGAATTCTTCACGGATATCAGTGATAGTAAAATCTGAATACAAAATATTGAATAGTTCTTAAATAACAGATAACTAAGGCATTGTTAGTCGAATGCCTGTACATAAAAAGCTATCGGTAGCAGCTGGCGACAAGCGTTACATATGCACCAGCTCAATTAGAGTCCCTGACCCTCACAAAACGATATTTGTATGTACCTGAGATCTCCATCTTTGGAGCCACAGAATATCCAAGTTTCATCTTTAGAACTACCACCTTGCCGCGACTTTTCTTCATCGATTATCGTTTTAATCGCTTGGCCAACCAGGCCTGAACCTCCAGTCACCAATATCACACATTTTTTGTCACTCATCTGAAATGATTTGTAAACAGGAACTTAATAATTTTTCAAATATATTTGATTAAAAGTATTTTTTTTATCTAATCGAAGTTGCAAAAAGTTATAAAACGTGCTTACTTTACAAGACAATTTATTGTTACGGATTATGTGGCACGAATTTCAAAAAAAAAAAAAAAAAATTACTTTTCAATCTTCTGATCAGCGACAACGTCAACGCAGATATAGTTACTCTCAAAGACTGAAGAGTAAAATAAAGTAATAATAATTATGGGAGGTTACTCTCTTGTGCCAACTTCAACAGCTGTGTTGGGAATTCACCGCCGTCTACGCTGCACACACATGTGCGGGATCCACACGGCACTGGTGTGTGCGTGCGCGGCGACGCGGCGCGGCTCGGTGAACACTCGCTACCATGACTCCATGTGCCATGGCACCAGTCGATACCTTTTCCTAAAACTTATTTGTTTGTCCGGGACAGTATCAATTCGCCTAAAATACAGTCCACTGATTTTCATCCACGAGCTAACATTGGTCCTTCAAGGATATCGCCGTCTTATTTGAAAATTAACGGTCGCCGGGAGAAAGATCTTCTGCAAGCAGCAGCGGTCTACAGTTGCGTTCTACAGCAGCAGCAGTTCCAATAGACGACAACATCTTGCTTCGGAGACTTCGCCGAGCACCCGCACACGCCCATAGGAGAAGCAACCGTCAAGAGGTCGACGAACGACGGACTTCGGAACCGTCGAACGCTCGAATCACGGACAAAGGACTTGCCGATCGCCGTCAATCCAGTGGATGATTTAGTCATTTTCATAAAACATTATATTTGATTACTTCTTATCCGGGTTAATCGTGAAAATGGGGGTAACCCAGGGTTCAATTTTAGGTCCTTTCTTATTTCTAGTTTACATTAACGACTTATCCCATCTATTGAAAAACAAACTAAACATGTTATTTGCTGATGACACTTCTTTGAAAAAAGACCAAGTACGTAAAATTTGCCTTACCGAATGTTGAAAATATATTTTGTATGCTAATAAACAAAACGCCTGGAAGAACATTGTACGGTATATTGCTAAGAACTTTAATCTAGGCGCTTAGCAACTATTTCGAAGAGAAAGTTTGAGGCACTGATTTGTTCGTATATTTATATTTGATTGAGGATTCGGGGGTACTAGTTCAATGTAGAATTATTTGATTCTATGTATTTGTTTATCCTATGTATAGTTTGCTAAGAACTTAAAAGCTAGGCGCTACATACCTCCTAATAAGTAAAAAAAGGTTATTTGATAATTTGCATGATTTTGTCAATTTACTCTCGCAAAATAAAAATAAACAAGACTTTAAATTAGTTTAACGATATGACAAACACACAGACAATAACAACAACAATAAGCCGTTACAGGAAATTTTAAATGGAAATAAGTAACTATTCTATTAATATTCTGTAATATAATTATATTAAAACTAATATTATAACAAGAAAATATTACATTGCGTATATCAATAAACTAAACGCATGCAAGAACATTGTACGATATATTGCTAAGAAATTTAATCTAGGCGATTAGCGACTATTTCGAAGAGAAAGTTTGAGGCACTGATTTGTTCGTATATTTATATTAGATTGAGGATTTGGGGGTACTAGTTCAATATAGAATTATTTGATACTATACTATCTTTGATCAATAATACACTATTAATACTAGAGTATTATATTGGTCGAAGATTTGTGTTTATCATGGTGGTTTCGCCGGAAAGGATACTCCGCAGCGCAAGCACTTTTTTAATGATTTTTTGGGATGAGCGTTATTGCCATTACAATGTGCACTTAAGTGTGTACTATTCAGCATGCAACAATGATTAGGTAATCACAAATGGATGATAAATTATACAAATGAAAGAAACTATCTTATAGAAAGAAAGAAGAATCTTTCTTTTTTTTTACTTTCGCTGCGTTCTATATTTTTCATAAGTGCCATGGGAAGCTACTAAGTATTGATTATGCGAAATAAATGTTAAAATATGATAGGTCATTCCACGTGTGATACGAATTATATCATATTATGTAATATATTTAAATTATATATTTTTTAAATAAAATACGATTTAAAGTTAGTAAAAGTTGTAGCGTTACGTTTAGCTCCGGAGAGCTATACGTAAGCCACGTTAATAAAATCAAGAAAAATATAAAATAAAATTAATAAAAAGGATATACAAGTATAAACTATAGGCCGGCTTCAGACGACGTCGGCAGCTATCCAGGAGCAGGTCGGGCAGGATGACGTGGCATGGTGTGATGGGACGGCTGATGGTGCGCTACCAGCGTGCGCACACAAGCAGCAGGTCGGGCAGGATGATGAGTAGGCGCAGGAATCTGCGCGGGCTGAAACGGGCGCGCTGATGCCGCGCGCGTCTCCGTAGACCTGTCTGCCACAGCTCATACTCCACGTGCAGTAGATAGGCAGCAAGGTGTGTCGGAGAATCGGATTGTGGCGTTTCACGCCGTAGATACGAAGGTATACGATAGGCAGGATTCAGACAAATAATACTCAATAAATCACACACAATATATATTATTGGAGCACTTCAGATAATATAGTTATACATTAGCTGGTAACTCACAGTTTTTAAGAGTTTTAGAATAGAAAATACACTTCGTATCGTATCACAGACTCTTGGCGTTCAGACCAGATCCAAGACTAAAAAAGCTGAAGCCCGTTTTTCATTCGTTCTGCCATCTCTTCTAAATTTCAAATTCAAATCTCAATAAGACCAGAACGAATAAAAACGGCTTTACAAAGACGGGTCAGTCTGCACTGACATTACAATAATGTACAACTAGCTTAAGGTAAGGTCTAGGTAGTCCATGGTACCTATGGTATGTCTATGGCTTTAACAAAATAAAATAGACAGACAGATGTCATGTCAGATGAAAATGTCAGAGTATAAAAAAATCCATAATTTTGCAAATAAGCAATAGAAATTAAGTTAAAGAATACAAATCAATCAGAAATAACTAAAAATATACTTTACAGGTAATAAGAATATCAAAGAATACTTATAAGAGAGTTACAAAAATTGATATAATATCAAAAGATATGAAGATGGTTTGTGGAATGTTATGAAACGTAAGTAGATGTGAAATAAATACCACAACGTTTTATTCAACAAAATAAAAACTAACAAATATAATATGGGTGGGTTTCAGTTTTTGATAATACTGTGTTCCTAAGTCACATTAACCCATAGTCATAATACAACATTTTACAGTTATTTAAGATAGCTATTAGTCCGGGCGGTAGCGTTGCAAATATAAAAGTCACAGTTTGACTTTTGTAGCGGTAAGCCGTGAGCCGGCTGATATTGACCCGGCAAGCATTGTTTTGGCATATAAATTATTTCAAAGATTCCCAAAAAAATTGCACGCATTGAGTATTATAGTATTTTAACTGTCTAGTTTACTGTTATAGTGTGTTTAATAATGGAATGGTTTGTCCCAGGTAGACATAGTCATCCACAACTTCGAGTGTAGAGTTTCCGACCTTGATGGGAGTGGGTGTAACATGGACATTCAACATCACCTTGGTTTTGTCCATGTTCATCGTAAGACCCACTGTAGTGACCGGTTCTGTAAGGCAATTCACAGGCTCGTACACGCACTAAATGACCACACTTCAACACGTCTACTCTCGCCAAAGGCTCTCGTAATAATAACGTGGTGCGCACGAGATTGTGTATGCCAGTGTGGGGGAAAGTGGGGATGACAAAGTGAACGTGTGAGTGAGACAGATACACTACATCCCTTCCTCATTAAAATCTTTATTAAGAATATCTATTTAATATTTATTCATTTTGTGAGAATGAACAAACAATTTTTTATATTTGTTATAGCTATGTAATCATAATATTGTTTGTTCTTCACGTAACAGATTCTTGTCTTTTATTCACGTTCTCACCATCCCTTCACCCTCCTATTTTTTCTTCAATTTAATGAGAGAAAATAAAGCTATCACCAAAAACTCTGTAAACTGTAATATTCCACAGTGTTCCATTTGTTTGTTTTTATTGTTATAGATATTTTATTATATTTTATAGAATGTAACAGACATTGACAAAAAAAAAAGGTGTGAGTTCAAGTATGTACTCAAATCTCTAATTTAATGGAAATCACAATTCCTCCAATTTAATGGCATCAACCCACCATTTTTATGGCATGAACCCACCATTTTAATGGCATCAACCCACCAATTTAATGGCAGCAGCCCACCAATTTAATGGCAGCAGCCCACCAATTTGATGGCAGCAACCCACCAATTTAATGGCAGCAAATCCCACCAATTTAATGGCAGCAAATACCTCCAATTTAATGGCAGCAAATCCCACCAATTTAATGGCAGCAAATCCCACTAATTTAATGGTAGTAAAATTTACCAATTTAACGGTAGTAAAACCCACCAATTTAATGGCAGCAAAACCCACCAATTTAATGGCAGCAAAACCCACCAATTTAATGGCAGAACAACCAACCAATTAAATGGCAGCGTTTTTTCACTCCAGCTATTCATATAAGCATAATCAGCCTATTATGCTCCGTTCGCTGGCAAGCGAACCTCCCCTCTGCGACAGGGACAAGGCCTCAATCCACCACACGTGCTAAACATTGCCCAGCGGACGTCACACGTGCCCGAATCACCGGCTCCAGGACATATACGGTTTCCTCACCATATTTTTTTTTTTTTTATAACTGAGCACTATTCCGTGACATTGTGAATCTGACAATCCTCAACACCAATCGACCACACACCTACGAAACTGTTTAGGTAGGTACCTTTATGGTTTTACAAAAACAGTTCAGTGTAAGGTGTTAACGTTAACATCGCAAATCTTCACAGCTAAATCACTTCAAGGCTATCGATCGATGTGGCACTTTGTTAAAACTGACATTTCGATAGTTGTCTGGTCCCGGAGGTATCTTTTTAAAACAGCAGTGCCCTTAGTAGTTTTAATAGATTTACGCACATATGGCTATTTCGATCCAGCGCGCTTTCCAAGCTGTACACCACTTTAAATCAAATCGGTATCTACGAGTGTATTGAGTTTAGCCTTCATTACACTCATTCTACATGAAATGGGCACTATTACACAACATGACCCGCCTTGATTCTAACCTAAATTGACATAAATCGCCTAGAATCTAGCCATACCTTATGGCAACAGCCACCTTGGATCTAACCTCCTAACCTGGCATCAGTAGCTTATGATGTAGCCAACCATATGCCATACGTTCATTTGTTTTGCGTGAAATACGCTTAATGGTCAGGCAAACCTTAGATCATTTTAGTACCGAGTACAGTACTGATCGTTTACGTTTGACTATAAACTAACCTTTCCGTCTATTTGACTTTAATGAAGAACTCATACTCAAACTATATATTTGTTCATACATAGGTGTAAAGAAAACTACAGAGATCGCTATTGCTCATCGTGTCTGCTCTAATAGATTCTGGCGTCCTGCTTTAAATACCCAGAAAACTGTAATTGTAAATTATGTGTTGTATTATTGTATAGTGGCGCAAATCTCAGTGTCACGTCACTTCTATTTAAATGTACAGTTAAAAATAATTAATTTTGCAATGACATTATATAATTATATGTACAATCAACAAGACTGAAACCTGGCCCACCATATCCTAAAAATAATTACGACTTCCAAATGCAATGGTGTGGATCTATTTTCACGACCACTACACTCTCAAGAATGTACATACCTGATAGGGGCAGCAGCTCAAACCCTTTTGATGAATGGTAGGCAACTTTCAGTTGATTTTAGCTCGAAGACAGATCTTAAATCCTACTAATATTATAAATGCGAAAGTACGGACGGACGGATGCATGTTCGCCACCCAAACAAGCCAGAACCGCTGAAAGGATCCGGATGAAACTCGGCACCGAGACAGATGACAGTCAGTCATAGGCCACTTATCCTGGTGTAACGCTCACTAGGGAGAATAAGCTAGTTCATAAATATTATTTTGTATATGCTACGCAGGCAATGAACAAACAACAAGGTCTTGAAAAGATTATTTCAAAGTTAACACGAATTTGTTAACTAACTAATATTGTAAGTTTACTAATTTTATCTTTTTATAAATCAATAATTTATTTTCTTTTTAGGTTTAATTAGCCCTAAAACCAAGTAACTAAAACCCGTATTTGTTTACTGTCGTTGCATGAGTCACCGCTGCTTACAGCAGGAATTTGGACTCATATGCATGGCTTATCTAACCAAAACATGACTGCTTGGCCTTAGGATGTTGCTAATATTTACGTGCCCAAATCGAGTTTCATTTTGAATATGCGTGGCCCTTGGCTTGACGTAATTCTATTTAATCTTGAGACCTTCGTTTGAGTGGTTACGGCTACAAATATGAATATTTAATTTAATATTGTATTGGCCATTAAGATGTACACAACATTGTTACCCAAACCACCTTTGGTACACACACGTAAATTATTTCATGGTTAATTATTCTTCTATGTAAAATGGGTGATCTGTAACACAGGGCCTTACCTATCTCAGACACCCTTTTCCATATAAGGTTAAGTATTATGATAATCACTGTATTTTGATGTAGAGATAAAAATATTAAAAGTTACTGTTACGGTTCCGTATGGTGCCGGATGTTAAGAGTTCCGTATGGTGCCGGACGTTAAGAATTTCACCATCCCATGTCTTCCCGTGGGTGTCGTAAAAGGCGACTAAGGGACAAACCAGAGAATGGGCAGCAGCGTTCTCTGTGCTCCTATAACAACCATACTGCGATTGCCAATCCGCCTGCCAAGCGTGGCGATTATGGCAAAACCCCCTATGAATAGCACAAATAAAAAATGGCCCCTAGTGCCCGGCAGCCCGCCTACCCTCGACTACGGTAGCGGTCGAGGTTACGGCATGGCAAGGGGTGCTAAGAATCTCCGGACGAGATACTATGAAGACGAGGCTACCCCAACAATCACCGACGACTGGACCTGGCAACGTACAACACGCGCACACTTCGGACCGACGAGAAGATCACCGAGCTCGAAGAGGAATTGAGCAGGTTGCGATGGAGCATTATAGGGTTATCTGAAGTCCGAAGAGAGGGGGAGGACTCGATAATCCTCAAATCCGGTAACCTGCTCTATTTCCGAGAGGGTGACCGGCAGTCCCAAGGTGGTGTCGGGTTTATCGTCCACAGGTCCCTTGTGAACAACGTGGTGAAGATCGAGAGTGTGTCGACAAGGGTGGCGTACCTTATACTCAGAATATCCTCTAGATATTCGCTGAAGGTCATACAGGTCTACGCCCCAACCTCGGCACACCCCGACGACGAGGTAGAGACCATGTATGAGGATATCTCCAGAGCCATGCATGGTTTCAAAACTCACTTCACCGTTGTCATGGGGGACTTCAACGCGAAACTGGGCAAACGAGACGAAGATGAGCAGCAAGTGGGGCAATTTGGAGTTGGACGACGGAACCACCGGGGTCACCTACTGGCCAGTTTTATGGAGAAGGAGGGCCTCTATATGATGAACTCCTTCTTCAAAAAGCGTGAACACAGGAAGTGGACCTGGCAGAGCCCCCGATGGTGCAACAAAAAATGAGATCGACTTCATCATGTCAACCAAGAAGCAAATGTTCAATGATGTCTCTGTGATCAATTCGGTAAAAACCGGGAGCGATCACCGCATGGTAAGAGGCACATTGAACATTAATATTAAGCTTGAAAGGTCTCGACTGATGAAGTCCACGCTCCGTCCAGCACAGGTCCAGGTCCAAAACCCCGAGAGCTTTCAGCTCGAACTCCAGAATCGTTTCGAATGCCTGGGGAGCTCCGTGGACGAAAACAGCGACGGGTTCGTGGAAGCTGTCCATACGGTCGGGTCTAAGTTTTTCAAGACCCGTAGAAACAAAAAGCTCTCTGATCATACCCTCAAGCTTATGAAGGAGAGGCGTGAGATGATCCTGCAGTCTTCAGATGAGGCGTGCAAATACCGACAGATCAATAGACAGATCTCTAAATCCTTGAAAAGAGACCTCCGCCGCTTTAATACCGAGCGTATTAAAGACGCGATTGAGCGAAATAAAGGCTCCAAGGTGTTTTCAAGGGATCTGTCTATTGGGCAGAGCCAGCTCACGAAACTGCAGACCGATGATGGCAGGATTGTATCCGCCAAACCGGAGCTTCTGAGGGAGATCGAGAGTTTCTATGGGCAGTTGTACACGTCAACCAGTAAACCCGTTGCGAATCTAGCAAACGACCCAAGAGCTAGATTGACCTGACACTATACCGAAGATATCCTGGACGTCAGCCTGTACGAGATTAGGATGGCTCTGAAACAGCTTAAAAACAACAAGGCGCCGGGTGATGACGGAATCACGGCTGAACTCCTGAAGGCGGGTGGAAAACCGGTCCTCAAGGCCCTTCAGAAGCTTTTTGATTCCGTCATACTCGAGGGCAAAACGCCACAGGCATGGTGCAGGGGTGTGGTGGTACTCTTCTTCAAGAAGGGCGACAATGCCCGGCTGAAGAACTATAGGCATCTCGCTTCTTAGCCATGTTTACAAGTTGTTTTCAAGAGTCATCACGAATCGTCTCGCGCGCAGGTTTGACGATTGCCAGCCTCCCGAACAAGCCGGATTCCGAAAAGGCTTTAGCACCGTAGACCACATACATACGCTGCGGCAGGTTATACAGAAGACCGAAGAGTATAAATTGCCTCTCTGTTTAGCGTTTGTGGACTATGACAAAGCCTTCGACTCGATCGAGACTTGGGCTGTACTGCAGTCTCTCCAACGGTGCCAGATCGACTACCGGTACATTGAGGTGTTGAAGTGTCTGTACAAAAACGCCACCATGTCAGTCCGTCTACAGGATCAGACCTCGAAACCAATCCTTTTCCAGCGCGGCGTAAGACAGGGAGACGTAATTTCTCCGAAACTGTTCACTGCTGCGCTGGAGGACGTCTACAAGGTTCTGGACTGGAAGGGGCTTGGCATCAACGTTAATGGCGAGTACATCACTCACCTTCGGTTTGCCGACGACATAGTGATCATGGCTGAGACCATGGAGAGCCTCAGTAAAATGCTCGATGACCTTAGTAGAGCTTCCGAAAGAGTGGGTCTTAAAATGAACATGGACAAAACCAAGGTCATGGTGAACGCCCATGTAACACCTACTCCTATCAAGATCGGAGACTCTACACTTGAAGTTGTAGACGATTATGTTTACCTGGGGCAAACGGTCCAGTTGGGTAGGTCCAACTTCGAGAAAGAGGTCAACCGTCGAATCCGACTCGGCTGGGCGGCGTTCGGGTTGCGTGGTATCTTCTCGTCCAATTTACCGCAGTGTCTCAAGACAAAAGTCTATGACCAGTGTGTGTTGCCAGTGATCACCTATGGGACCGAGACGTGGTCGCTCACAATGGGCCTTATCAGAAAGCTTAAAGTCACCCAAAGGGCAATGGAGAGGGCTATGCTCGGCATTTCCTTGCGTGATCACGTCAGAAATGATGATATCCGCAGGAGAACCAAAGTTACCGACATAGCCCGAAGAATTGCCAAACTTAAGTGGCAGTGGGCAGGGCACATTGCTCGCAGAACGGATGGCCGATGGGGCCGAAAAGTTCTGGAGTGGCGACCGCGAACTGGAAGACGATACGTTGAAAGGCCTCCCACTAGGTGGACCGATGACCTGGTTAAGGTTGCGGGAAGGCGCTGGATGGGAGACGCACGGGATCGGTCAATGTGGCGACGCCTGGGGGAGGCCTATGTCCAGCAGTGGACGTCTTTCGGCTGAAATGATGAATGATGACTGTTACTGTACAGTCTAAACTGTACATATTTTGCTGACATGGTGACATGCACCTTACGTGCGTCATTCTAATAATATTATAAAAACACTTGTAACACATTAAATCGACGAGTACGATAACTGCTACGCGGTGACTAACATTAGAAAAAGGAATCGTCAACAGTATTACTTGTAAACACGAAAATACGTAATAAACCTAACGGAAACTGATTGATCTTTTCTCTTCGTGCTTCAACCTCAACAACAACAACTCTGCAAGTGTACGAACCGTACATTTTTTGGTCCTTCGAGCCGGGTATTTGGTGCCACTGTGTCTCTTTACGGTAGCGAATCGGTTTAGCCGGTCTCCCAGAAGCGGGTCGCCCTATTTAGATTGAGAAGTCGCATAATATCGTGACCGAGGTGCAAGGGTGCTGAGTTCCATTGACCATTTCAAATCAAGTAAGTCAACGACTTCAAGATTTGAAACGGAGAAGACTACAAGCAACGCAGTAGCCTTCGCAATACAACGCAACGCTCTCCAGTCATCGTCAACGACGTGTCAGCAAACATCAACATGGATATGCTAGAATTGCAGTCAATGTGCTTCGATAACATTAAAGCATTATGTGTCAACTATCGAAAGGATTCTTCATCACGAAAAACTGTGGAATACCTGAAGATACGTTTGTCGTCGCTAGAAAACCAATGGCAAGACTTCGAAGGCAGGCATGCCAAATTGTTGCTCGAACTAGAAGATAAGAACATAGCATATTTCAAGGATGACATCTACAAGAAAACAAACGAAATGTTCTTATCAACTAAAACGGATATCACTAGCAAACTGACAACTTCGAGCAAACAAAACGTGAAGTTTGACCTAGGTGGGACTTCAGAAGATGACGACAGCAACATACAATTCTTGCTTAGCAAGCAAGAATGTAATTTCAACGCGATTCACCGTGTCATCTCAAAGATTAACGTAATCACCATATCGGAAAGATGGGAACTGGAAGACCACTTCGCAGCAACCTTGAAATCGAAATGGAAACCCATCGATAAACTTCACTGGGAAATAGACTTTCAACTGAAAGGATCCAACGAGCGTTACTACCAAACGTTCACGGACATTGAACAACAATATGATGAGCTGAAGAGGAAAATCCATGCCAAAATCTGGTCCACCGTCCACTACCAGTCATCGACACCTAAGATCGAAATCCCTGAGTTCTCCGGAAACTACAGTAAGTGGATCTCCTTCAAAGACCTATTTCTGGAAGCTATTCTCAAAAACCCTATGATCAACAACGCGCAGAAAATGCAACACTTAAAGACCAAGCTGCGAGGAAAAGCTGAACGCTTAGTGCAGCATCTGACCATTAGCACTGAAAACTATAACTCATGCTGGGATATATTAAATCAGCGTTACGACAATCGTCGCCTCCAGTTTACTTCATTTATGAACAGCATGCTAAATCTGCCGATCATACAACATGCAGACTCATCCAATTTGAAGAAGATGCATGACGTCATTACCGAATGCCTGAACGGCATCTCTAACATCGGTATTGATACATCAACTTGGGACTCGATCATTGTGCACATCATATCACAAAAACTGGACTCCAGTACTTTTAGTGACTACATGAAGGAACTTCAAGATCACAGAGAACTACAAAACCTCCACGACTTCCTGTATTTCCTCGAAACAAGGTTCATGGCATACGAAACGATGCAATTAGCTAAAGGAGCGAATCCTACAACCTCAGAAAAATCATCCAACTGGAAAACATACAACAAGCAAAGAGTGGAATTCCCTGCACGAGTCTGTGTTTCCCGATAGCTACAACCTGGGAGTCTTTAAGTCAAGAGTGAATAGGTTACTTCTAGGCAAGCGTGCTCCATCGTCGACCACATCATCGCTTACCATCAGGTGAGATAGTGGTCAAACGCAAGCCTATTACATATAAAAAAAAAAAAGAAAAAAAAAAGCAAACCCAGATGAAGAAACATAACTATAACTTCAATCAAAATAAAACAAACAACTATCACGCCACTTATGGAAAATGCCCATTCTGCAACGGAAGTCACGTATTACGCCAATGTGACAAATTCCTACAAATGGACTTAGGAAAACGAAATGACACCGTTTCGAAACTGCAGCCCTGCAAAAACTGTTTATTCAGCCACGGAAATGACGAGTGCAAATCAACGAAAACGTGCAAAGAATGTAACTTGAAACACAACACACTATTGCACAATTCTGACAAACAAATTATAACGTTAGCGACTAGAAAAAACTATATTGAGCAACGCCCTTCATCTTTAACTCAAGAACCAACATCTAACCATTTGTCTAAAGACAACATGGAAGTTCTACTGACTACGGTCCAGCTAAGAGTAAAATCTGCAGATGGGACTTATGTAACACTACGTGCGCTGCTCGATCAAGGCTCACAGGTGAACTTGATAACATAAAACGCTGCACAAATATTACGTCTTCCTCGGCACGGAATCAACGCATCAGTATCGGGAATCGGCTCTGTTTCCAGAGAATGCAGGGGAAAACTGAAACTTACCTGTCAATCGATTCACTCCGATTATAACTTTGAAACTCAAGCACTTATCATGACGAAGCTAACAAACAACTTGCCTATCAAAACGTTCAAGATAGGTGCATGGACGCACTTGGAAAACTTGAAACTTGCAGATCCTGACTTCAACGTATCTCGGCAGATCGACCTATTACTAGGAGCCGACGTATACTCCGAAATTATCCTAGGAGGTGTATTGAAAGGCAATAACAGCTCCCCAGTTGCTCAACAAACGCAAATTGGATCGATTTTATGCGGGAAGATGAAACAAACGTTTAACTGCCACGTTACTTTAATCAACTTAGAGGATTTAACAAAATTTTGGGCGAATGAAGAAATTCAAAAAACTGAAGATATCCCTAAAGACGACCAGTGCGAACTATTTTATAACAAAACTGTGAGAAGATCATCTGATGGAAAGTACATCGTCAAAATGCCTCTAGTTCCAGATTACGAAGAGAAACTAGGCAAGTCTAGAACAATTGCGGTTTCGCAGTTTCTACAGTTGGAAAAACGGCTAGAGAAGAACGAAAGGCTTTCCTCCATGTACAAACAATTCATGGAAGAGTATGCGGATCTGGGTCACATGAAACTAGCACCTCAGATACCTACTGACATCTACTTCTTACCGCATCACGGGGTCTTGAGAGAAAACTCGACAACAACAAAGTTGAGGGTCGTATTTAACGCCTCTGAAAGAACTACGAGTGGCGTCTGTCTGAACAACGTCATGGAAAAAGGCGCCAACACACAAAAGGACATTCGGGCCCTTATCCTGAAATGGCGAACAAGGTTGGCTCCACTGACTCAGAAAACGACTCTACCAAGACTGGAACTGTGTGGTGCTCAGCTACTGGCTGACATGATGGACAAAACTAAACAAACATTCTGTGGATATATAACATATCAAAACGGGCTTGGTCAGAATCTCAAGTGGTCCTGGCGTGGATTCAAGGCGAAACATCAAGATGGGAAACTTACGAGATCAAAAACGTCATTCCTGCAGCTCAGTGGCATTATGTCAAATCAGAGCAGATTCCAGCAGACTGCGCCTCAAGAGGTCTTTTGCCAAGCAAACTAGTAAACTTCAACCTGTGGTGGCAAGGCCCAGAGTTCTTAACAAAACAAGATCCACCGGCAGATATTACTTGTACTTTCCAAACGAATTTTGGCTGCGTAAACCACGCTAAAATCACGCCAGAAAATACCGATCATAACATAACTATCCAATTATTGAGCAAATGCAGCTCATTGACACAAACAAACAGGGTCATCGCATGGATATTACGCTTCATTACAAATGTGCGCAATGGAACGAAATCTGAAACTACGTACCTAACAACAAGTGAACTAAGCGCAGCGCGTATAAGTATCATAATTAAACGCAGCGATTGCAGTTCAATTCTGAATACAAATAACTCTTTAACAACGAAACAGTATCCAAGAAAAGCGCTATTTACAAACTGAATCCATATATAAACAAAGTGGGAATCATCTGTGTCGGAGGTCGTCTTAAGCACTCAAGATTACCTGGGGATATGAAGAATCCAATAATCATACCATATAAAGGAAGATTTACACAACTTCTTATAGAACAAGCACATTCAACCACATTACATGGAGGAGCTAGGCTGACGTTGACTTATATAAGACAGCGTTACTGGATCGTTGGTGGCCACTGAGCCGTCAAGAACCAACTTCGAAGATGTGTACGCTGCCATCGCTTCAACAAGACAGATGGCTATCAACTGATGGGTGACCTACCACAGCAAAGGATCACTCCGTGCCGACCTTTCACGCACACAGGAGTAGACTTTACCGGGCATGTGGATGACCACAACAAGGGTAGAGGCGTAAAAACTTCAAAGGGATACATAGCCATATTTATATTTATGGCGACGAAAGCTGTTCATATTGAACAAGTGTCAGACCTTAGCACAGAAACGTTTATGGCGGCCTTCCAAAGACTATGTGCGAGGCGCGGCACCCCCAAACACATGTAATCTGACTGTGGTACAAACTTTATCGGCGCTGCAAAGGTGCTTCGTCAATAATTCGAAGAGTTCAAACAACTACTGAAACCAGATCTCTTCAACGAACTGGCCAAATTGGAGGTGGAATGGCATTTCAGCGCCCCTGCCTGGCCAACAGCAGGCAGTCTGTGGGAAGCTGCCGTCAAGTCTATGAAGCACCATCTGCGACGAGTACTAGGGGACCAAAATCTAACATACGAGGAGTTCATAACGATTTTAGCAAAAATAGAATAATAATAATAATAAATAAATATTGTCCATGCCAATCTCGAATTACAGTGACGTAAATAACATTGATTTACGCCGTAGGTGGCAGCTTACCGAGCATATGTTTCAACAATATTGGAAAAGCTGGTCAAACGATTACCTTACCACTCTACAAACACGTAGTAAGTGGAACAAGCATTTTAGAAACGTCAAAGAAGGTGATATAGTACTGGTGAAAGAAAACAACCTACTGCCGGGAAAATGGGCCCTGGGTCGGATTCTGGAAGCTCATCCTGGATCTGATGGATATGTTCGAGTAACTACTGTTAAAACTCAAGCAGGAATCATAAAGCGCCTAATAACGAAACTGTCGCCATTGCCACTGAACGCTGAAACTGAGGACACCAAAGAAAACGAAATGAATAATAAGCCTCCACAAAATTCTAAAAACGAACGGCGGAAGAAGTCAAAGAATCCTATCTCAACGTTACTATTAACAATGTTATCATTGTTTACATTTGTAACGGGATCTTATAGCGCCACCGAAGGCACGCGCGGAGCGCCGGCGTCGACCACTCAGATTACAAGTTTGGAACGCGAGCGGCCCATATACTATGACACCAAAATACAAGTAGTGCACGATGAATGCTGATGAAACTAATGATGTACTACAACCTAACAAACTAGGGAAGGGAGTCGTCGTACTCAAACTTACTGCAAGAACATCAAGAACTTATGCCATAAAACGAATCTACAACACTGCAGATCCACCATGGAACAATTAAATCACGAACCAGAACTTCTAAACTACTACAACTCTATACTTATAAATCCCCACAACCACCTGAGTAACAGAAAGAAACGGGGTCTAGTTGACGGAGTCGGCTACATAGCTAACAAGTGCCAGCAGCATGAACAACAAAGGACTTGCGGCGGGAGCTTCAACCTGCGCCATCGCCTTCTAACTTTGTGATGGCTTTTCCTTTCTCTTCTCGTTTGTTTCTCCTTTCGGGTTGCCAAGATGTACAGTCAAAAACTGTACATATTTTGCTGACATGGTGGCATGCACCTTACGTGCGTCATTCCAATAATATTATAAAAAACACTTGTAACGCATTAAATCGACAGGTACGATAACTGCTACGCGGTGACTAACATTAGAGAAAGGAATCGTCAACAGTATTACTTGTAAACACGAAAATACGTAATAAACCTAACGGAAACTGATTGATCTTTTCTCTTCGTGCTTCAACCTCAACAACAACAACTCTGCAAGTGTACGAACCGTACAGTTACTGTTATCATTAACATTTTAATTGGTAGACGATTCAATTTTAACCTCTTAATTTGAGGGGTTAGGTTAGGTTAGGTTAGGTTAACTAATAAACAATTAATCGATAAACAATTAATAAATACGTAGGCATTTAGGCCTATATCTACCTACAATGTACAAACACAACATAAACACTCAGAGCGTATATACCAACGTTTTAAGGCCTTTTCCATTAAGATTACCCTTTAGGCGTGGTTGTAACTGCAAACTTCACTAGAGTGCCTATAATCTTAAGGTTTACTGTTTGATTTCGAATGTCCCGATGGCTAATTCCCCAAAGTCATCAAATCGAACTTCCGAATTGCCGAAACTCTATAGCATCGATGTACCACAATTTCAAATAGCTTTATGTGTCCAAATGGAAACGAAATCACAATATGCCGCTATAAAACATAAGTAATCAAAACGTATTGCCCGATCATTTGAAACCCTTATTTGAATTATGACCGGTAACCATAAAATGGTTCCATTAAATAGAGTAGACTATCGATTGTCTGTGGAAATATTTCAAAGATAGCCGCGTTGCAGACGTAGTAGTTCGGTTTCTAAATAACAATGTATCGATTTTATTATTCTGATCAGATGTTTTGATTTGAAATAGTAAAGTAAATTTTGTTACGAACTACCCACAAATATAATTTTGAAATCGTTTTAGAACAGCTGTTTGGTGTTTGTTTAACGGCACAGATTTTTGTAATTAGACACTACTTAGGCATGGCCCTTGGCTCTTTGATTAGAATAACACGAATTTATTTACCTTCGTAATACTATATTAACTTTATAATTAAAATCTAGAACGGTTATTTACTCAATACTTAGGCAGAATTTATTTTCCGCTAAATAGTTATGTTTAAGCAGTCGTATGATGTTAACACAATAAATAGATATTTACCATGTATTTTTTTTTTTCATTTTTATCATGTACCTGCCATGTCTTATTTTCATAACGGAATGTGGGTGCCTAAACGATAACAAATAACCGTGTGTCATGTCATGCATTTTCTACTTACCCCAATCCTTCTTCTTTTTCTTTTTATTTACACCAATGTTACTTTACCCTCGTCGCCATTTGTAGTGACCGGTTATATAAGGCAATTCACGGGCTCGTACACGCACTAAATGACCACACGTCAACATGTCTACTCTCGCCAAAGGCTCTCGTAATAATAACGTGGTGCGCACGAAATTGTGTATGTCAGTGTGTGGGAAAGTGGGGATGACAAAGTGAACGTGTGAGTGAGACAGCACAAACTACGCACATCAATCTTAGTTCAACCGTCACGATGACAAAAACATGGAAAATATACAAAAAATGCCCTATTGTGCTGTTTTAGAATGTAAACACAATAGTAGAACCAAAAATGTATCAAATGTAGGTATATCTTACCATCGGTAAGTCTTAATTGATTTTATTTCGATAAATATGTAAAAGAAACTAAACAAGACAAGTAAAAGTTAAACGTCAAAAAATCAACTTTAGTAACTTACCCTACGGAACTTTAGTAAAATAAACTACCCACATTTTAATGAAATCATTGTTAGTTTGTTCGTTAAAAATTTTAACATCGATCTAAGGTATGTGTATTATTATTGTTTACAAAAATGAAGCGTGGAAAGAGACTATTTGTAAGTTTAGAAGAACATAAACACACACAAAAGAGTGTTTTCCTGCAATATCAAGAATATTTCAATGGTTCTGAATTGCCTCGTTCATGCAGTGTTGTGTACTAAGATATAAGTAGAACATTGTGTGCTCGTATGACTCCCTTACGCGCTATATTTTATTTTTCTATTTTATTAATTCAAATACGGTACGCGTTTTGAGCCCTTGCTTTTTACCCGACTGCCGAAGGAGGGTATTGTGTTTATCAGTCTATGTATGTATGTTTGTTCCTATATGGCGTTCTAGAGACTAAACGCGTTGGCCGATTTTGATGATTCTTACGTCAATCGATTCGAGTGTCACTGGCTGCATTAAAATTGCAAAATAGAAAAATACCGGCGTCTATTTTGGGCGCCATATCGTGGGGGCCCAATTTTTGTTCTTTCAAACCCATCGTGTGAGGTATCAAAATGAAGGGTTTTAAGATATGATTACAAAAACATATAATAATTATACGGTTTCATCCGCGTAGTTCCCGTTCCCGTGGGAATATATGGATAAAAAGAAGCCTATGTCACCCGGGGCAAGTGTAGCTTCCCAACGGTGAAATAATTTTTAAAATTGGTCTGGTAGATTTTATGTTTATTCGTTACATACAAAAATACAAATCTTTCCTCTTTATAATATTAGTATAGATTGAGGATTAGAGGGTACTAGTTTAATATAGAATAATTATAATAGAATTATTTAATATTATATATTTACTTATTCTATAAGTAATATTTACATCATGGTGGTTTCGCCGGAAAAGATACTCCGCAGCGCAACCTCCCTACTTCCATCGGGGCGCATGACGTGAAAAGTCCCTTTTATAGAACTTGGCAAGACAATCACAAAAAAAGAAAATACGATGAATAACTATGGTCGAAAATAATAGTGTGCAAGTAGCTGGCATGCCGTTGTGACATTCACCAATCGGAAGTGAGTATGGCACCACAATATGTGCGTAAAGATTGAGTGTCCGAAAGTTTTAAAAACTATTGATGCAGAGATTTAGTAAAATTTGTAGATAAATTGTAAAACTGATTAAAATATTAGTAGTAGTAGTTTCTCGTCTATAGGATAGGCAATTCAAAAATATTACGGGTCTTTGAAAACCATTTTCCGTTTGCGTAAAATAAAGCTTTAAATGGCTAATTTTTGTAAAGAGTCAAGTGTCCCCCTTCACCGCTGTCAGCTAAATGATTGAAAAAATTCTTGGCAGTAGTATATATAACGAAATTAAAAGGAAAACTATCACAGCTAAGTAGGCTTACAAGTTTACGAGTAATAGTCGACCTTATAAGTTGGTCTTGGAAAAGTAAAAATCTTGTATGAGGACAACAGTTTTCGAACGGCAAAGTTAATTTTGTCCTTTCGTTAGAGCAATGCTCGGTGCTTTCATTGTTTACGGTAACATTACTAACAAGTAATGTTACCTATTTATTTTGTTGAATGTAGTTGTTTATACGGAACCCTCTGTGCGCGAGTCAGACTTGAACCGGGCCGGTTTTTTCTACAACATCAACTAAATATCTGCATCAAGTTTTTCAATTCACGATTGGGACACTCAATCCTTACGCACATCACCAAAATGGCATGCAAGCTACTTGCACACTTTTATGCAGGTTACAGTAGTGCTATTCTGTGAAAATATCACTGTGAAGACTTAGGTGAAGTGAATATGAAGACAGCTGTCAATCCGTTCAATCAAAATGGAGGAATGACAGTTTACTTCGAGCTAGCTTCACCTTTAATCGTGATGACGTTTCTCATTTTACATGTCGCGATAGCTTTTTGGTACATATTTGGTATATATTTGGAATCAAAAGAAAATTTAACACCGTGACTACCGCCACCCCACCATGCAATGGCATAGTATATCTCGTAAACTACTGCAGTACTAGTTATCAATTTTGGGTACCAATTTTATCTTGCAGGGTAGTAATTTTCTATGTAGGTCTGATGAAAACGACAGGCTCCTCAAACTTGGAATCAACATTCAAAGTCGTGGTCCTGCTGAAAGAGCGGGCGAAAGTTATAATCGTTGATTTCTCGGTAAATACAATTGTTTCAGTTCTGTTTTTTTACGAAATGAATCACGTTTATGGGTAGTAATTATTTGTATACTTAGCATGCCCCCTTTGTCGGCGCTCATAGTTGTCCTGCTGACTGGAGCGTGACTAGCGCAGGACCACCTTCAAAGTCGATTTTCTCAAAAACTACTAAGGTACCAATTTAGTTGTTCTACTAATTGGTGCCAATTGAGTAGTAATTATTTACCAAATATGGAAGCGATTGGCGTCGGGGTCAAGAACATTTTCAAAAATCATATTCTAATTAATTACTATGTTACCCGTACACCATAGAACGAATCAAATCAAATCTTTTTATTGTGGGCATAGGTTATACAGACAGATTTTAGGTAAATTACAGTTCCATTATGTCCTGCCTAGTAGGCATACAATAATTAAGTCAACATGCAAAAGCATGCACGAGCATCATTCGTAAGCATCAAGTTTAATTTTGTCACGACTATAAGTCATCACAGTGAAATTTGTACAGAATAAAGCACGTTAACATATTCATGTCCTAGCATGTTCCCGGTTCTGCTTGAACCACGCCACAGTATCGTGAATGGCGGTCTCGAACGGCGTGAACTTGAAATCTTTGTACAGCGTCCTAAGTTTAGCGTTTGAAGCAGTCTTCTTGTGCTGGCCGTCTGCCTTCGTGGTGTCATACACTATCTCTCCAGGGAAGCTGTGCGCCTTCTTTATCATCTCCGCCACTGTACTTATGGTTACTTCGTCTTCTTCGTCAACTGCAATGATAAAAGTAGGGAAATATTAGAGGTCATCATCGTAATTTCAGCCGAAAGACTTCCACTGCTGGACATAGGCCTCCCCCCAGCGGCGCCACACTGATCGGTCATGTGCGTCTCGCATACATCGGATTCCGCAGCCTTAACCAGGTCTCCGGTCCACCTAGTAGCAGGCCTTCCAACGTTGCGTCTTCCGGTCTGCGGTCACCACTCCGAACTTTTCGGCCCCATAGACCATCCGTTCTGCTAAGTTTGGCAAATCTTCGTGACCAATCTGCCTAGCCTTTTTCCAACTAATGTTAGGGTCAGCTTCCAGTTTAACCGGATGCAGCTGAGTACCAGTATTTTAAATGAAGCGACTGCCTATCTGACCTCCACAACCCAGTAACTGGGTAACCTCTTGACTAGACTGGTGTCAGATCTCAGGCTTCTGACTACCCGTAAGGACTGAAGATCTTCAAATGACAGCCGGGACCAACGACTTAACGTGCTCTCCGAGGCACGGAAGAAACTCGCTATGTAAAGACCTTGGACCTTGGCATGCGTTGGTTAACCTTGAAGATTGAACGGTGCGCCTGTTAATTTTTAGCCACGAGGTCTTTATCGATACCGGTTCTCTATTATATCAGTGGTATATAAGAGGTATGTTTGGCTAAAAAGAGTTAGTGGAGCTCGTGGAGCTTCGATAGGAGGAAAAGAGGAGCTCATGGTTCAGTAATAATAACCTCATTTCCACGGCGTCGTCGGTAGCAGCGCATAGGTCACCCTGGTTTTGGGGCACAGAGGACAGCGCAGGAGGTGAAGCATGGTGTGCGATTCGACACCACATGCACACCCCGGTGCTGTTCCGTCGAGGTAGCCCCATTTTACGAGATTTGAGTTGCACCTTCCTACTTGAGTTCTGAGGCGATTCAGAGACTGACATGCTGTTATTTTTTTAACGATGGCCCTTACGGGTAGCCCAAAAGCGTGAAACTCTGACACCAGTCGGACCAAGGGGTAACGTGTTTCCCATTTACGGGGTTGTGGGGGTTAGGTGTGCAGTCGTTCCATGCAAAATACTGATACTCCATCTGGTTAAAATGACGGCTGACACCAATATAATTGGAGGAAGGAGATTAATCCATTGAAATGCCTGCTTTTGTAGTATTTTTTACTTGTGCATGAAGTTTCAATAAATAAACATGCTTCTATGTTAAAAATATTTTTAAATCAAGCGTTTATAATAAAAAAATGCATTTTCTCGAGAACCAAACGTGTGTGCCAAGTTTCAGCTCAATCGGACACTGAAAAGTGGATCAAATTTAACTTGTAAGTTTTAATTACAGACACCGGGGAAGGGTTTAACTAAATAGAAGCTTGTAATAAATAAATTAACAAACTGGAACTGGCGTCTCCGTTAAGACACTAAACCTCACCTGACAGTATGATGGGCTACGCTCTCGCCACAGAACATATATGAACAGGCAACGCGCCAGGTCCAGCGAGTATATAAACTGACGCAACGCATCACCGTGAGTGACTCACCTGACAGTATGATGGGCTCCACGCTCTCGTAGCGCCGCAGCACCCATATGAACAGGCCGCGCCAGGTCCAGCATGTATATGAACTGACGCAACGCATCACCGTGAGTGACTCACCTGACAGTATTATGGGCTCCACGCTCTCGTTGCGCCGCAGCACCCATATGAACAGGCGCGCCAGGTCCAGCGAGTATATGAACTGACGCAACTCATCACCGTGAGTGACTCACCTGACAGTATGATGGGCTCCACGCTCTCGTAGCGCCGCAGCACCCATATGAACAGGCGCGCCAGGTCCAGCGAGTATATGAACTGACGCAACGCATCACCGTGAGTGACTCACCTGACAGTATGATGGGCTCCACGCTCTCGTAGCGCCGCAGCACCCATATGAACAGGCGCGCCAGGTCCAGCGAGTATATGAACTGACGCAACTCATCACCGTGAGTGACTCACCTGACAGTATGATGGGCTCCACGCTCTCGTAGCGCCGCAGCACCCATATGAACAGGCGCGCCAGGTCCAGCGAGTATATGAACTGACGCAACGCATCACCGTGAGTGACTCACCTGACAGTATGATGGGCTCCACGCTCTCGTAGCGCCGCAGCACCCATATGAACAGGCGCGCCAGGTCCAGCGAGTATATGAACTGACGCAACGCATCACCGTGAGTGACTCACCTGACAGTATGATGGGCTCCACGCTCTCGTAGCGCCGCAGCACCCATATGAACAGGCGCGCCAGGTCTAGCGAGTATATGAACTGACGCAACGGCTTGCCGCTACCCATAACCGTGAATGTTTCTTCACCTGTAATAGGATAGTAGACTTACAAATTATTTCTGTAACATAAGGCTTGAAAGCGCTAAAACAATTTACACGGAAATGTTTAAGGGTCAGCTCACACCGAGATACGACGATGCACGCGCTTATTAAGATAGGTATACAACATTATATTATTATTTTATTTTAAGCCCGAGTTTATCCACTGGAGAGCAAAGAACTCCAAATATAATTAACAACTACACAAAAAGGCTCACTTTCGTTGCGTCGGCGTTGGGTCTCGGTGCGAGCTGATTCTTATAAGGCAACATGCATGCATAATTATTTAGAACCGGAGCGCACCCTCAGAATACGGTATATGCGTGAAAAAAATATTTTTTATTTGACCAGTTTATCAGTAAAAATACTATAAGTAATAAAATACTAATAGTGAGACCGAATCAAAATCAATTGAAAAACTAATGAACGCCGTTTTCTATGGCAGCTTTATAGGCTTTCTAATTCTCAACTTTGTATTTAAAAATCTTTCAATAAAAAAACTACACGCAAATTCCCTTTTGTTTATTTGGAGTTAGGAACGTGTCAAACCCTGTTTGAATACCAATAGGCTAAAGTAATATATAATGTATGTGTTAAAACGAATTATAAAACTTACTAAAGGTGCCCAAATAATTACAAAATAAAAACATCGACTAATAAAAGTAAAACAGCATGGCAAATTATAAATAATAATAAATAGAATATTCCAAAAGAATCAATAACTGAACTAAAAATTAACAATAGCGTTTAATAATTATTTCATTGAAAAAGTAATTCCTATTCCGGGTGGCGAAAAAAAATGCACAGCTCTAATTAATCCCCAACCGAACTTAATGTTTCTATCACCCTGTTTGCCTTATCACATGCAGAAAATTATAAGAAACCTATAATTTGTGTTATGACGGTATTTCGACTAAGGTAATCAAAGCAGTAAATGAAGATATCTCTCATCACTTAAGCCATATTCTGAATCTTTGTATACAGAGTGGGACATTTCCAAAAGACCTTAAATTGAATATTATTAAACCTATAGGTACTTAAACCCTCTTACTAATAAACGCAGAAAAAAGTTATACCAGGTATAAACCTATGAAACTGTATGGTTATTCCTTTGTTATACCTGGTATAACTTTATTCAATGTTTATTAGTAAGAGGTAGGGATAAAATATAATAAATACTTAATGGAGAATTATAGACCTATACCACTAATTTCTGTATTCTCAAAAATCTTTAAGAAATATATTTACAGTGAAATCAGTAGCTACTTAGACAAAAATGAAATCCTATGTGATGAGCAAAAAGGCTTCAGAAAAAATAAAAATATCAATATGGCGGTGTACGACTTTTTATACGTAGTTTCTTTCCAAGTTGACAAATCTTTACCATTTGTTCTATATATTGTGACATGTCACGAGCATTCGACTATGTACACCACAATATATTGCTAGATAAACTTCAGGCTTATGGTGTAAGGGGTAATGTCCTGGAATTGATAAGTTCATATTTATCAGACCGCCAACAAATAACCCAAATATCTAAATTTAATGTTAAAGCTAAAAGAGAACAGATATTTTCCTCTGGTAAGCGATACATCACATACGGTGTTCCCCAGGGAAGTGTATTAGGCCCTCCTTTACAGCATATTACGGGCTTGCCGAATCAGTGTTAAGATTTGGAATAATTTTCTGGGGCAATTTTACTGTAAAGGAAATTACAAAAGCGTTGTATATATACAGCACAGAATTATAACACTTCCGTCACTTTACATATTGGAAATATCGATATTTGTAAAAACCAATCCTCATTTCTTTCCCTTTCTGATTAATAATACAGGTAGAAATAGACGTGAGAAGTAAAGACTTTGGGTGCAATCACACTCCGCTAAAACAGCATTTCTATCAAAAAGTGTAATATGCATGGCCCCATTAATATACAATACATTCCAATTTCCCTTAAGATAATGAATATTAATTCATTCAAGAAAGAATTTAAAAAATTGCTAATTAGTAAGGGATACTATAATGTTCAGAGTTTTTGAATGACACATTTTGAATGGGGTTCCCTTTATCGGGCAGAATCTTGATCCTGCGAAATTTATTTGGCATAACATACTTGGCATAATCTTCTTTAAACGAATATTTTTAAGGCATTTTAAATATATAATTATGGTTTGGCCGAATGTTTGTATGTCCGAATTTATAATGACTTACTTTTAAGATGGCAGAATTTTATTTGGCATAATTTTACTTAGCATATTATGAAGATGGCAGAAATTCATTTGCAATAATTTTATTAGGCATTTCTATATATAGCATTGTTAACATTAAATTTGAATTTAAATATTGTCTTAAAATGTCAATAATGTTGTATTACAAAAGTTAGTGACAGAAATGAATTTCTGCAAAACCGACTCCACAAAGTCTTGTCTGCCCTACCCCTGGAGTGTAATTTAAGCCCGCGTAGGCGCAGAGTGAGCGCTAAAACCATCTGCGACGATAAGCTCGCATTGGGCCGCCGGAACCCCGCAGCGCCGGAGCCGTGACAGAAACCATGCCTGCTGCATGCTCACTTGCATGCTTGCTTGCATGTTGCATGCTTGGGGGGACACGCACACTTAATTAATGGGCCCCCATAAAGGGTCGCTACCACTTTAGTGACGTAGCTCCAAGGGGGCAACATATCCAGAGGTGCTTGAGGAGTGGCGAGGTATACCACGGCTATCGGGACAATCCTGGAAGTACAGTCAAGATCCCTACCAGCACCTCAGTAATCAGTTTTATTATTATGGTAAAAATACAAAATTATTCTAAGTATGAATTTTCTGTATTGTGATATATGAGTATTTCAATTAATATGGATATTCAATATGCCAAAAGACGATTCTGACTGTGAACTTTCTGCGATGGTTCTGGACGATTCTGACTGTGAACTTTCTGGTTCTGCCTTTTAATGACTATCGATATGAAATTTATGATTAAAGACGATTCTGACTTACAAAATTATGAGTTTGAATGTATGATAAATGAGTGTATGCCAAACGATTTTCTGCGAAATGAAGTTAAAGCTATCCGTTGTTATGCATAATATAGTACATTACTGCCGCGGTCTATAATGACTACTTTGCTGGTCGCGCTGATTATGGCCGACAGCGCAGCGTAGCGCAGCTAATGTAATGATGTATTTGTTTTTTTTAATTGTAATTTAAATTTGACATACTTACAACATTATTTGACATTTATTTGATAATCTAACACAAATCTGGCATACATTTTTGTATGACATTTGTTTGATATTTTATTATTTTTAGTTTTGACATTTTGATTTTATTGCGTTTGAATTCATTTTAATAATTGTTTAATAAATTTGATTGATTTTTACATAGATTTGACGTACATCTTTATTTACATTAGTTTTTTTTTTGACATTTTTACTATTTTTATGCAGTTTTTAACTGTTGAATTATTGTGATTAAATTATTTTTCGTAATTGTTCACTGATATTCACTTCCAAATTATTTACACGCCATAGTATGTGGCAAACATGTCCAAACTTATTGTATTTTTTTAATTATATCCTGCATGCACGTATTGTTTATTCTTGCATGTATACACGTGTTTAAGCAAATCTTATCTTTTTTTATCTTTATCTTTTTTTATCTTTATCTTTTTAATCTTTATCTTTTTTTATCTTTATAGGTAAAAGCGGTTACTTACCTTTCTGCATAGCATCGTCCATTCTCCTGATAAGTGCCGGAATGACATGGCTGGACTCCAAGTTGAAGTTGTCATGGGGCCCGAACACGTTGCACGGTATTACTGACGTGAACATGCAGCCGTGCATCTCGTGGTAGCCTCTGAGAAAAAGACAAATTATTCTAAAACTATGTTTTGTTTAGAGACGTCGGCCATTTTCAGACAAAAAAAAACTGGTTTTGGCCAGAAAGTGGCTGAATATTCGGCTCAACCGAAACTAATGTATTTAAGCTACATGGACAGTTAAAAACTGACTACATTGTTCGTCTATGATTGTAATTTCACAAATCAACAATTTTTCTTTCTAATCATTAGTAGATTTGAATCCCTCAGGTCGGTCAGCAGCCTGGAGATAAAATGTGTGCTTGGTAAGTACAATAGGCTTGCGTCTATTATGTGGATGTCAACATGTCTGGCCAAATCTGGATGCACTATGCGCCAAGGCAAGACAAGAAAAACATTCTTTATTTCAACTAGGCCATTAAGCAGCACTTTTTAACGTCAAAAAAATATATATTAAGTTAATAATAATTGATTCTACCGCCTAAGGCTTATCTCTTCTGGGAATAGTTATGATATGTTGCAGACTTCAAAATAATAAGTTTGTTTAATTTGTAGTAATTTTTTATATACCTAGGTACGAACACTGCATTGAAAAGGTGCGAGTTACCACCGCGACGCGCGACACATGTCGCGGTACTGCTACTGTGGGGCGAGGCCATGACATATGTCGCACACGAACTCGCCGCCGCTAGCGCCGCGTGCTAATCCGCCGGCGCTAACTCTACTACTAACATACTCTGTAAGAGTATGGAACGCATAAATAGCATGATCATATATAAGCTAAGGTATTGAAAAGATTTCACAAATTGAGGTGTTATTGCATCAACTTTTTTGAACCAGAATGTGTCCTCAGATGCGATTTCATAGAATATTATTAAGGAGACTAAGTTTGTATGGTAGAATGATCGATTAAGGCAACCTAATCGATAACAGGCAACGTAGTCTGGCGATTACTCCACTCTATAAAGGTAAACGTTCAAAATAAAAAAATATATCAATTTGTCTCATCATTATCTAGCCCTGTATGGCAACAAAAACTAAAAAAAAAACTGTATTTGAAAGAAGAAAGAAAGAAAGAAAGAAATCATTTAATTTGCAATGAATGTGGGTACAAAATAAGATGTAAGCATTACAAAAAAACAGTTCCAACAACATTCTACCTTACGGCATGCAAAAGTAAAACATATTTATATCTACTCAATTATACAACTAAATAAACAATAAGAACACAACAATTCTACAGGTTTGTGGATCTTCAACCTTCCTACATAAATTAACCATCAAAAACAAAATCTTAATTATATATTTTACAAATAAATTAAATGGATTATTTTGCATACATTATCAAGGCACATAATAAAATTGAAACAATATTATAAATTATTATATCATTATATCACACATTAATCATTATTATTAATTATTTATTTTATCACTATCTACGTAAGTTAATCATTATATCATGTTACGTTATTATCATCCAAAAAATCTTGTATAGAATAATAACATTTATCTATTAGTAAGGATGTTAGCTTCTTCTTAAATATGCTTAATGACATTTCTTTGTAGGCATGAGGTATTTTATTATAGATAACGGGTCCCATTGATAGTAAGCTTTTTCTTAATAATGCCGTTTTGTATCTACCTGTAAACATTAGATTTTTGTACTGCGATCTAACAGGTCCCGGACGTGTTCTAATATCGTCCATTAGGGTAAAAAGGTGTATGTTTGTTCTAACAAACATTGCAACTTCAAGTATATACAACGACGGAAAGGTGAGTAATTTTAGAGACTTGAACATAGGTGCACAACTGTCGGTATTTTTAAGACTAGTCATCGATCTTATGCAACGTTTTTGGGCTTTGAATATCCTCTCCCTCTCAGTACAGTTACCCCAGAATATAACTCCGAATCTCAAAACTGACGCAACTAGACCATGATAAGCTTCCAGCACGGTGCGAATGCTTACTTTTTTTGCCAGGTTATAAAGTACGTACGCTGACTTGCTTAACCTCTTACATACATCCTCCGAATGCGGTTTCCAGGTCATTTTGTTATCAATTAGAATACCAAGAAATTTTGTGACATTTGTCGTTTGAAAGTTATGAGAGTCGAAAGTTTCATATTTCAACGCTAATTTAACGCAATTTTAACGCATTTTTGGGCGGAAATAAATACCATAAGAAGAAGGAAAGTTGCAAAACAGTCACCATAAGGGGATGGATTAATAATTCAACAATGCAAATTATTTTATTTTGAACAGATACATTTCGTCGTTTTAGATGATATCCATATTCCCAAAGGTCCGTTACTAAAATTTCGCGCACTCGTTTTCGTCCTAAATCATCATCCATTTCGCTACAAATTTGCAAAAGTGTGTATTAGTACGCGAACCAGCTTCTTACTGCTCATCACAGCATCTATCTCTTACGCAAGTGTTGTTGAATGAGATAGCATGCATTTTAACCCCGCGCACAAAATAGTTCATGCCGTCGATTGGTGCATTTTTAGGAGATAGAAGTCATTATGAAATTATCTTATCGCCATATCTAACTGGTAAATGTAAACAAGAAGATACTTTTTATTGATAAGAGTACATTACCTGTTTAGTACATCAATCATTCTTTTAGCATAGCTATAGCCATAGTTAGATGTGTGTGGAGGGCCGTTGTGGACCTGAAATAAATAATATAGATATCTTTAGTACGAGTATAATAATAATACGAGTACAATCAAAACCGTTTACAACAACACCTCTTCTTCTTCTTTTCGTATCGATGAACTCAAATTTTTACTCAACTATTCTCAAATTTTGTCTGACTAGTATGTAGCCACCAGGACAGCTCTGTCATTTGCCACGTTCAGATCCTGAAAGGTGCAGGCGGCTGGGCACGAAGAGCAGACAATGAGGTGGGGCATATCCTGCGACAGGGCCCCACACTAGCACTGTGTTTGAGATGGGTCTATGACACTCAATTTGTCCAGATTGTATCTACAGCGACCAACCTGGACCCGCACCCGCAATCGGTTTAGGGATTTCCAGGCTGGCCACTGCAGTTCGTGTCCAGGGGGCAGGTGCTCTGCCGTACTGATGAAGTATGGAGGGGTAGAATGTGCGTTTTTCCACAGTTTACATCTCACTGAAGAAGCCGTTCAAGTGCAGTCGTTTTAGCTGATCATCATCATCATTTCAGCCGAAAGACGTCCACTGCTGGACATAGGCCTCCCCCAGGCGTCGCCACATTGACCGATACTGTGTGTCTCGCATCCAGCGCCTTCCCGCAACCTTAACCAGGTCATCGGACCACCTAGTGGGAGGCCTTCCAATCGTCACCATTCCAGAACTTTTCGGCCCCATCGGCCATCCGTTCTGCGAGCAATGTGCCCTGCCCACTGCCACTTAAGTTTGGCAATTCTTCGGGCTATGTCGGTAACTTTGGTCTTCTGCGGATATCCTCATTTCTGAAGTGATCACGCAAGGAAACTCCGAGCCGAGGAAGCTCCCTATCCATTGCCCTTTGGTGACTTTAAGCTTTCTGATAAGGCCCATTGTGAGCGACAATGTCTCGGTCCCATAGGTGATCACTGGCAACAAACACTGGTCATAGACTTTTGTCTTGAGACACTGCGGTAAATAGGTCGAGAAGATACCACGCAACTTCCCGAACGCCGCCCAGCCGAACCTTGAAGACATCCTCCAGCGCAGCAGTGAACAGTTTCGGAGAAATGACGTCTCCCTGTCTCACGCCGCGCTGGATAAGGATTGATTTCGAGGTCAGATCCTGAAGACGGACTGACATGGTGGCGGACAGACTGCAGTACAGCCCAAGTCTCGATCGAATCGAAGGCTTTCTCGAAGTCCACAAACGCTAAACAGAGAGGCAGGTTGTACTCTTCAGGCAGGTTATACTCTTTTTTAGTTTTAGCTGATAGTCATTATAAATATATGCTCTTAGGTCGTTGTAATAAGACCTTTACATTCCGTCGTTATACCCAGTACGTCATTATAAACGAAGACGCTATAAACGGTTTTAACTGTACCTAATACCAGCCTGACATTGTCCGACAGTAGGGCAAATGCCTCTTCTCATACTCAGAAGGTATAAGAATTAATCATCACGCTTGCTCATGGCGTGTTGGCAGATCTTTAGTACACAGGATCAAATAAAATAAACAAGCAAAACTCTGCAGACGTGATTGGAATCAGTATCAATTTTATTTAGATTAAGTAATTATAGCTGATTACAAAGTCAACGACCGCTGGAAGAATGGTTGAAATCATGGTACTTGAAATTATGAGAATGGGAAAAAAACCGGTCAAGTTTGAGCCGGACTCACGCACGAAGGGTTATTATCGCAAAAATTGGCAAAAAAATCATGTTTATTGTATGGGAGCCCCACTTAAATATATATTTTATTATGTTTTTAGTTATTTGTTGTTATAGCGGCAAGAGAAATACATCATCTGTGAAAATTTCATTTACCTAGCTATCACGGTTGATGAGATATAGCCTGGTGACAGACGGACAGACGGACAGACAGACGGACCGCGGAGTCTTAGTAATAGGATCCCGTTTTTACACTTTGGGTACGGAACCCTAAAAAAGTTAAATCAAAAAACCCGACTGCTTCAAAAGCGAACTAAAAAGACGTAAACAAGGAGAAAATCATGCTGTGCAGGCAACAATTTGCAACTTAAATCAATTGGCAATTTTACATCATGTTTTTAAACAGTTTTTAAACTAAGATAATGAAACATTGTTTCAGTAACATGTTGTCGTGCTCCCCACTCTGAGTGGAGAGCAAGGTGAAACATTTAGTTTACAAATATGAGTTGACAGGTGTCGACGTGTGGTGCGGTATTTATAACCATGGAAGTAGTGTGGTCCAACAACCAAGTTGCGATGCTCATAGATGTTCTAGTAATTATTATGTATGCTGCAGCACACAACCACGGGCGACATCCTAGCAACAACCGACAAGTGTGGACGGCAAAGTCTCCGAATTTACGTTAAACTTGTTTATAAACATGATGATCAAGTTTATTAACAAGTGTTTTCTAATGAATACGAGGCTTTAAGTTCTTTATTCTAAAATTTACTGTAACAGAGCAGTCTTTATGGATTATAATCAGATGTATTCTCGAGTTAATATACTGTAACAGAGCAGTCTTCATAGATTATAATCAGATGTATTCTCGAGTTAATATACTGTAACAGAGCAGTTTTCATAGATTATAATCAGATGTATTCTCGAGTTAATATAATGTGACAGAGCATTCTTCATAGATTATAATCATATGTATTCTCGAATTAATATAATGTGACAGAGCAGTCTTCATAGATTATAATCATATGTATTCTCGAGTTAATATACTGTAACAGAGCAGTCTTCATAGATTATAATCAGATGTATTCTCGAGTTAATATACTGTAACAGAGCAGTCTTCATAGATTATAATCAGATGTATTCTCGAATTAATATAATGTGACAGAGCAGTCTTCATAGATTATAATCATATGTATTTTCGAGTTAATATACTGTAACAGAGCAGTCTTCATAGATTATAATCAGACGTATTCTCGAGTTAATATACTGTAACAGAGCAGTCTTCATAGATTATAATCATATGTATTTTCGAGTTAATATACTGTAACAGAGCAGTCTTCATAGATTATAATCATCGCTTACCTTCAGGTGAGATAGTGGTCAAGCGCGAGCCTATAATATATAAAAAAAAAAAAAAAAAAATTATAATCAGATGTATTCTCGAGTTAATATCTGGTTAAGTGCTTCCTCCAGCAAGGGCAGCTACTCATCAGTACAACATAGCTCCCATCTGTTGTACAGCTTCATTCTTTATAGGCTTTTGAAATGGTTGGAGTAATTTGAGGTAGACTCAACAAGGAATCTAGATTTGTGCCCGCTTAATGGCAAAAAGCTTTCATCTACCAAATATATGCAAATATGATACATCACTGGCTATCCCTAGTTGAAATACAGTTAATAGACATATTTTGTTGCTATTTGAACTTACCATAGCCTCATCTATTGGGTATGTGGTCTTGTCAGGAAATATACATGTAGACAGACAGGACACCACCTTCTTCACGTTATTCTTTTGGCTGGCACTCAGCACATTGTCATTAATTGCCATATTTTCTCTCTGCAACAAATAAATGGGACCTTGTTTATAATTTTTTTCACTGATCGCCAACTTAGATTTTGAGGATATTCAAATTAAGATTTATTTTCACAATTACTGCATAGGCACTTATGAAACATCAGGGCGAACACGCGGCAGCAACGCGTACTACGGCGAACGCGTTGTGTTGGCGCAACAAATTCGTCTCATCTAAACACGCCCTAAGTGCGGATAGTGTAGTTGACTAATACATAGCAAAATTTGGCATGGACAAATAATACTTGCTTGTAGCTGGGCAAATGCCTCTTCTCGTAAAACTAAGGTGGTGAAGGTGGAATTGTGCCGAATGAAACCCTTGAGTGTCTAAAACGTGTATCCACGCGAAACACAATGGTTTTCTCATTGTTTCGGTAATTACGGCACATAACCGCTTCAAGCCTGCCCAAGATGTTGGGATGGTTAAGGGGTTTCAAACTTATATCAATCAAGATGACCAGGTTTCATAAAACCTGTATATCAATGTGCAAACTTTGTTAAGACTAATCAACAAACTTTAACTTTAGATAAGACCAACTAATGGAAAATGTTTGTAACTCAACAAAAACACTTAAATCTTATCAAAACCTTAACCACTTATGTAAATTTTTTTATATTGTCTGAACAGGAAATTGATAAAGTATGTACTTACAAGGCATACTGCCTATTGAAACTGAAACTGATACTATTACAAAACACATATTTAGCATATAAAACATTTATTTATAACACCATCAAATTTTTTTTAGGCATAGATAAGGTTAATGCAATAAAAAGGCGAACAACAGGCTTGTATGGGCATTTTGTACCGCTAATAAAACTTTGTGTATTGGGACATTTTTTGCTTTAATTGGTTTTTAATATGATAGATAATCACTTTTTAAATTCTTAGAATTTTAGAACTTGGGACGTAAAAGTTATAACCAGTTTTATTTTTTATGGTTATGTAGATACTAGTGTACTAATGTAGATTGTTACATAATGTGTAAGAATTTGAAAAAGTCACATTGTTACATGCCCGGATTTGAACACACTACCTCAAGCACGACAGGAGAGGTCTTAGCCACCACAAATTATATGGTACTAGCGGACGCGTCGCGGTTTCACCCACGTAGTTCCCTTTCCCGTGGGAATATAGGGATAAAAAGTAGCCTATGCCACCCGGGGATAGTGTAGCTTCCCAACAGTGAAAGAATTTTTGAAATCGGTCCAGTAGTTTCGGAGGCTATTCGGTACAAACAAACAAACAAAAAAATAATATATTGGTATAGAATAAAAAATGAGTTTTGCGTTCAGCATGATATGCAATACTTACAAAGAAGTCTAAGTTATTTGCCATGTTATGGAAGAGCCCTCCGACCATAGCTGCTAAGTGTATCACGTGTGTGGGCCGATGTCGCTCAAATAAAGCATCCGTTTGAGCCTTATCTCTGAAAGGATCCACAACATTATATTGTAATAGAAATGTTAACTTTTTGTAATCACCATTTACTAAGCTTTCCCATTATTCTCATAGAGGAAGGCTGTGTCCCAACAGTGGGAACATTAAAAGGATGATGATGAAAACATTTCCTAATTTGAATATACAGTGTAAACTCTTTATAACGAAACTCGAGGGACTGAGCATTTTTTGTCGTTATAGAGAGTTATCGTTATATGGAGTGAACAAAAAAAAACCAAATTAATAAGAATTTTTAATACAAGAATTTTTAATTGTATGTATGTCTTAGATAAGGCCATGTTAACAGTTTCAAAGTAGGTTTACGACTGATAATACGATAGGTACCCAGTATGCTTGGTCGAAGACCATCACTTCCGAGAAAACAATGCGTCATACTGCACGTGTACAAGGCAATTAAGGATAACAAAAGCTAGACCGACCTCGGATGTTTCGGAGCTTCAAAGTCTTTTGTTACCTGATAACATAACATAAACAATAATACCGATAATAAATATTTACTGTCTACAAATATGAACACATTTCTTCGTAATAGAGAATGGCGTATCGCTATAAAGAGTGTTTCAATATGTGAGTTTTAACGCAAACCAACCAACTTGGGCTCACTCCAACGTTATAGGGAGTTTATCGTTATAAAGGATAACGTTATAAAGAGTTTACACTGTATAAATAATTACCTATTTAAAATTTTCTGATAGGATAACAAAATTTAAAATAATTATTAAAACATTAGATTGTTGTTAATTATCAAACCAGGTTTTGTTTAAATATTATTAAACCAACTTATTATTATCCCAGTGCTGGGCAAAGGGCCAGACAATTTTCTCAAAAAACTTTGTTTATTAATAGAAGGAATGAGGGTTGGTTTCCATAAGTACTTTATGATCAAGGCAGGTTGGTTATGACACTCAATAAATTATGAGTCCAGGTTTCATTTCAATGCCACCATGCATTCTTCACGGATATCAGTGATATTAAAATCTGAACACAAAATATTGAATAGTTCTTCAATAACAATTATACAATGTAAGGCATTGTTAATCAAATGCCTGTACATAATATGCTAACGGTAGCAGCCGGCGACAAGCGTTTCATATGCACCAGCTCGATTAGAGTTCCTGACCCTCACAAAACAATATTTGTATGTACCTGAGATCTCCATCTTTGGAGCCACAGAATATCCAGGTTTCATCTTTAGAACTACCATCTTGCCGCGACTTTTCTTCATCGATTATCGATTTAATCGCTTGGCCAACCAGGCCTGAACCTCCAGTCACCAATATCACACATTTTTCGTCACTCATCTGAAATGATTTGTAAACAGGAACTTAATAATTTTTCAAATGATTTTGAGTAAAAGTAATTTCTTTATCTAATCGAAGTTGCAAAAAGTTATCAAACATGCTTACTTTACAAGAAAAAATATTGTTACGGATTAGGTGGCACAATTTTCAAAATATTTTTCGAATTTGACTTTGCTTTGACTATCTTCTAATCAGTGACAAGTTGACAACTGACAACCAACACCATGTTGCCAATATAGCCAATTAGAATTAGACATAGTTTTTTTTTTTTTTCACCTTACGGTACGGCACAGTTAGTGGGTAATTTCTATAGTAATCTTACTTCATGGATGTATGTTTGTTAATCAATCACTTCTGAACGGCTTAACGGATCTAGATGAAATATGGCAGACAGGTGGATTATAGTCAGGAATAGCACATAGGCTACTTTTTATCCCGGTATAATGTTGCCTTGGGTGCAGAATCTAGTGTACAATAAATAGACATGCAATCCCAGGTGATTTGCTGTAATATTTTGAAGAGTTCCGTTGAATATCTCCGAATTTCTTCATCAGAATTCGGGTACAAAATACATAAATTTCCAAAAAAAAATATACAATATCGGTCATCAATTGACGGAGAAATCCGTGAAAAATTGCTGTTGGTGATTTGAAGACCCCCGATTACAAATAAACCCTGGCCAGACGCATTCTTAACTAGGACAAATCCGGGGAAACCCGGACGGATGGAATCCCTATAATAACGAAGCGTGTTGTAGCATCACATGGGGTGTTGTATATGTGCACGGTACGCGTCGGGTGTCGACACGTCGGATGGGGTTTCAATAGTATGTTACCTTTACTCAAGAGCACAGCAAAGCAGTTTCTAGAATGTGCAGCCGCCACAGACTAATTATATATAATATAATTATAGATACTACACAGCCGCGACTGAGCTCGGTCCATTTCCTATTATTCCCTGTAAAATCGTAATGTTAATGTGTGCGTGCAAAATGGTGCTTTGTTTGTTGGTATATATGTACTTTTTACTTTTACAGCGCAGGGAATGATTAGCCACGACTCCACGAGGCAGATATAGCAAAATATGATAAAAGGCCCACGCTGGTTTAATCCGGCACTACTATCGCCCCGTGTGGTGTCTGGGCCGTAGAATTACACCACCCCATCTCATCCCGTGGGTGTCGTAAAAGGCGACTAAGGGAATAAATGCCAGAGAACTCTTCGGTTTCCTTCTGTGCGGTGCGAACATCTCACCCCCAAGCTGAGGTCGCCGTGCCAAGAGCTGCATGGCTAGGGGAGAGCCTAAGTCGCGAGCGTGCCTGCTGTCTGGGACCGGGCGCCCCCAGGCACTATCCAGCCTTACCTCTACAAGCGGGGCTCTGTAGAGCGTGGACATAGTTTCCCTTGCTATTCGTGGGAACAAAATGAGTCTAAATAATCTACTCGGAGACGGCGGTGATGCTCGCCACACACCACGTCAATTGTTCTCATGGGGCGAAAAGCGAGCTGCGGAGTGTCGCTTAGCTACGCTGAATGTGCAGGGAGGGATGATAGATAAGATGGATGAAGTATGTGAAATAGTGAAGGACAAAAGGATAGATGTGTTATGTGTGAATGAGACAAAGAGAAAGGGAGTGGATATGTCTAAACACGGGTCCCTGACCGCTATCTGGTCCGGTGTTCAAGAGACACAGTGGGCCTGTCAGGGTGTGGGGGTTATCCTCTCAGAGCGGATGATGAGGTGTGTCAAAGATTACGCTTGTGTGAGCCCTAGGATTCTTTGGGTGAGAATTAAGGTAGGCCTACACCCTATTTACCCGACTGCCGAAGGAGGGTAATGTGTTTATCAGTCTATGTATGTATGTATGTATGTATGTATGTATGTATGTATGTATGTATATATGTATGTATGTATGTATGTATGTTTGTTCCTATGTGGCGTTCCAGAGACCAAACGCGTTGGCCGATTTTGATGATTCAGTCAAGTGTCTTAACCCTGCGAGTGTCATAGGCTACGTTAAAATTGAACAATAGAAAAATGGCGGATTTTGGGCGCCATATAGTGGGGTCCCAAATTTTTTTATTCTTCCAAACCCAGTGTGTGGGGTATCAAAATAAAGGGTTTTAAGAGGCAATTTCAAAAATATATAACACTTATATGTTTATATGTATCTAATTCGAAAAAAACTTAACTAAAAACTTATAAATAAAAAAAGTTAAATCAAAAAATCAAAAAACCCGACTGCTTCAAAAGCGAACTAAAAAGACGTAACTCTCGCCAAACTTCTTGGCCACCCTGAAGTTACAATGGCCGACTACAATGGCTGCGCAGTAGTAAATCTTATACAAAAACAGCACCGTTTCGTTCCGGTAAACCAACTTCAGGGCGGCCCAGAACTCTTTGGCGAGGGCTATATCACAATGGTCTCTCTGCGTAAAATATATTCTAATTCCATGGATCTTTTACTTTTCATACAATCGTTGCATGCTTTACAGATAGAAAATGCATAAAATCGTCAGGGAGTCGCCAGCGAGTTTAGACGTGCATTCAACTAAATATATCATAGTGGACTGAATTGTATTCAGCCGATATTCTAATACACAATATTTTAAGTTAACTGGCTAGTTGATACCTAAAGACGGAACCACACTTACGTGGCGTGGCGTGTCGTTGCGCCGTCCGACGCAGTTGATTGGCTACTTAACTCGTTGCGTTATGACATAGGCTGGAACAGAGTCGTTTGATTGGTGGATCCCGCGCCACGCCACGCCACGACACGTAAGTGTGGTTCCGACTTAAGCCATTCATTCAATAGGCAATTCAAAATATACTTGACCAATTGATGAAAATCTACGACCGAGCTCTGCTCGGGTGAAATTCGAAAAACAACGTTTTCTAAAAATGAAACCTTGCTAGATCGATTTATTGCCCCCGAAAGGCGATTAAAATTATATTTATCTATACCAATATTATAAAGAGGATAGATTTTTTTGTTTGTTTGTACGGAATAGGCTCCGAAACTACTGGACCGATTTTAAAATTCTTTCACTTAAGGAAAGCTACATTATTCCCGAGTAACATAGGCTATAATTTTGACGGGCGCGAAGCCGCGGGGGTCAGCTAGCATACATATAGACAAGAATTGCTCGTATTAGATAGATATAAACTAAAAGTAATAGTTACATTTTTTATTGTTCATATTTTCTAATAGTTCTTTTGACTGCGACAGACATTCCATCATTAATTTAATCGCTTGAGATCATCATGATTTCGATAAGTATTAATACAATTAGGGGTCGTCTTCCAGTCTAACCGGATGCAGCTAAGTATACCAGTTACATGAAGCGACTGCTTATCTGACTTCTACCGTCCACTGTCCAGAAACATGGCAACACGGTTCCCCATAGAAGATTGGTGTCAGATTTTCTGGCTTCGGTCAACCTGTCAAGTGTCCAAAAAATGACACTTGACAGCCATGCTTCCTGCCATCCTTCATCACACCAAAGGGAGTCGCGGTATCACCTCTTGGAGTATTATTATTCTGTGGGTATCACAGTTAAAGTACAGTTGGTAAGGATATCCCACATACGGGTATATTTATATTTTGTGGATGGTCAGTCATCCACGCACGGAATGACCTCGACAAGCAATAATTAACCTCGAAAATCAAAACATGCGGCTGCTATTTAGCTACAAGATCCAAATGATTACTTTAATTCCATATATTTCGCCAACGTGGCAGTTTAGTAGTTTTATCAAAAATCAAAACGACTGTGTATTTATTTTTTTAGCAGAGGATTCAAGGGGATTCCAACACAGACTGCTTAGAGATATGGATTCCAAATTCAAAAATGTCGATGACTCACAAAAGCAATTTATAGCATAGCAGCACTTTTTAAAAACAAAAGTGATCTTGTCTATGCGGAAATACTGTGTAACGATTGGCCAGTCGATTCTCTACGAACATTCGTTCTCGCTCCGCTCCGAAAACGCCAAATACGCTTTCAAACCAAAATGGAGGATTTGTCGGTCGAGGTGTACGGTGATAATGGTGCTTATTATAAGGTTTGTAAATTGTGAAGTACGTTAAAATTCCACACAACAAGTATTATTTCGATAAGTGTAATGTTTATTCAATTATTTCTAATGATCATTACCTAGGTAATTCTTATACTTACAAAAATATTTTTCCGGGAAGATCATCACGGCTGGAATGGACGCCATGTCCGCCTGTCAGGGCGTGATTTTTCCATGTGTTGTAATAATTGTGCTGCATTCTGTAATTTAAGCGGCGATTTAGGTGTTATGAAATGCGAACGACTCACGACGCATTTTTATATTTGCGCATATACACATAAATGACCTAGATATCTTATTTCTAGCGCATCACGAAGTTAGTGAATAGTCGGAATGTTCTAAAAATCTCTTTATTTTTAGGCCATTGTCACCGACGTGCTCGACAACGAGGTTCTCGTAGCCTTTGAAAATGAGTAAGTATGAAAGATTGTTGATGTAAGTAATTATGGAATAAAAAGTGCGGGTATTTTTATTTACATTAATATTTTACTTTGTAGCTGGCAGCCAGAGTCAAAATTCCCGTTCTCCCAAGTGTTCTTACCACCGAAAGACACCGGCAAACACACCGAGTTCGTGGAAAACCAAGAGGTGGAGGTATACGCGAGGTCCAATGAGAAGGAAGCATGTGGGTGGTGGACAGCAAACATCAAGGTATTGAATTACATATATACCAGATCTTATGTGCACTCTTCCCAGCTCAATAATTTTTCAGAATATTATTTTTCCCCTAATCTCAAGTGTTATAATAACTAAGGTACCTTACCTATGTCAAGAGGTGTAATAGATAATATGCATAACATTGTGCAAAAAATCACAATAATAAATAATAGCTGCAAAATAGTGCATTGTGACTTTCTCTTCAAGCAATTTAGTAGGTGCATAATAACCGTAAACCAGTAAGATTAAATGTTTTATTATACTGCTATTAATTAAGAAGAAATGCTGATAGTCAACATGTTTTTGAATAAAAAAATACCCTCATAATCTTTTTATAAATAATACACAGTGTCAACCTGAACCTGGGACCATCATTTTATCTTAGTCTGGATGTTTAGTATACAGCTATTTATAATCTTTTGTTGCCTGAAACAGCTACAATTTAATATTTTTATCAGAAATATCAATCTCCAATGTTTATTTGACAACTTCTGTTTAATAAGATAACGAAATTGACTGTTTGTATTATTGATTAAACATCAAATTTATGTGCCAGGCTTGGGGTGTGAGGGTTCTGTCTAGTATTACATTACATCCCCTTGTGGTGTTAAATTGGCTTCTCATAAGATCTTAACACTGTATAGCTGTATTTTTTTTATTATTTCAGTCTTTTGTGATACTGTTTATCCTGGCTTCTATTTTTGGGTGTTTAATTTATTAATTATCAGTTCTAAAAATGAGTAAGTAGGTATGTGGGATTTCAACTAGGGTTGAAATATAACAATTTTGTCAGTGTATGTAATCCCACTGCTGGGCAAAGTTCCCAGCAATTTTGGTCTTACGAAAATGTTGGACCATTATTTACATTTATTTTTACTCTTTTTCTAACTTTTTTGTGTTTTTATTAACAACTTACAAAATTTCACCATTTAATATTTAAACATAGGTTCTTAATAAAGGTTACTGGAGGCATAAAGAAATTAATGCAATAACATAATAATGGAAATGAACCAAGTATTAATCATCATTGGTTGCGATGACATGCAATTTTTAGCACTGTACCCTACTTTGGTGCACTTTCACTCATGCATAACATGCATGCTGACGCTTATAGCAATTATTGAGCTGTGTTAAAAAGTAATATAACTGAATTTCTTCAGATAATTTTTTGTTATTTTTTTTATATTTAAAATCAGATTGACTTGGTACTGTTTGGCAATCACTGCTGCATTCTGGCATTTGAAATTATTTACTACCTGGTAATTTTCAGAAGCATCTTTTTAGCAACTACGTTTTATTCTTATAATCTCGAAATAAAATTCCACTGAAGTTCTTTCTGTATCATTGATATTTGAAAACTTTCCTTATTTCCTAAAACAGCTATTTTCAAACCACCTATTTTTTAATCTATTTGATAAATATAAGCCAAAACACCTGTAGGTTTTGTTTTATAGCTAAAATAAGTTATAAAGTTTATAAGTAGTTCATTTAGTTATGTTTATCACAAGTACCCTTCTGTTCTTAATGCTTAAAAGATTACACTACAATTAATTTATTAATGCGTGGCATTATAATGGTATAATTAAATAATCACCATCTTAAATAAATAAATAATTATTTCCATATCTTACTTCTTACTAATATTATAAACACGAAAGATTGGATGGATGGATGATTTCCTTACTCAATCATGCCAGAAAGGCTGAAGGGATCTGAATGAAATTTGGCACAGAGATAGATTATAGCATGGAATAGCACATTTATACCAAAATAATGTTCCCTTGGGATAATTATACAATTTTCAAGCGGGCGATGCCACGGGCGATAGCTAGTGTGGAATGTTTTTATTAAATTAAAGAATTCTAAATAATATATTATAGAGCATTGCGCATTTCATACGGATAGGAAATGAGATCAATAGTGCATAATAATATAATGCTTCAATGTCGTCAATACGCTTCCGGGTATTAACACCCTTTTTCTTGCTTCTGCTGTTAGATAGAAGTACTAAAAGTTAAATTACTCTATGATAACGAAAGTAATTAAAAAGGAGATAAAGTTGGCATGAACGATTAGGGGAGAACTTTGCCCAGCTGTGGGACAACATTGCCTAACCAAAATATAAAACAAAAGTAAATTCTGCTACTTATGCTATTATAGAATACTAGTTGTTGCCCGTGACTTCGTCTGCGTGGCATTAGTACTTCGAATACCCAATTTTTTATATCGCGCAATAATTATTGTAGGTGCCGACTTTCTTGAGAAATTATTAGTCCACCATACAAACTTCCAATCCCCTTTCCACCCCTTAAGGATGATTTCTGGGATAAAACTATCCTATGGCCTTCCCAGGGTCTCAAAATATCTCCATACCAAATTTCATCTAAATCTGTTCAGCATTTTAAGTGTGAAAAGGTAACAGACAGACAGACAAAGTTACTTTCGCATTTATAATATTAGTATGGATTTTAAGTTTTGTGGATCAAAGTCAAATCATTTATTGTATTCCTAAAGGTCACGAGATTACAAAATAAAAATGAATTTAATGTAAGAAAGTTTTTGACACAGCCTTTTAGCAGTCAACTGCTAATTATTTTTTGTTTTTGAGTCAACACAAGTTGCGATTTTGTTGTGCCAGTAACTATCAGGAGTAGGGCTGAAAAGTTTCAAATAAATGTGTCTGATATACTTACTAATCTTCTACCCTAAATTATCTAGTAATTTTTATTATGATGTAGTCAAAAGATTCATGTTGTTTTTTTTAAAGCAAGCTGTTGCTGAGCAACCAAACCCATTTACAAAACAAGGCGTAAAATAAACATTTTGAATATAGACATTTGTTACTAGTACAACACAAGCTAATTGGAAATATATTTAGTCATTAAAATGTCATCCCAAAAGTCATTATAATGTAATCAGTTAATCACATCAATCTATTACTTGAACATTGTCATTATTTTCAGATGATGAGGGGCGACTTTCTGGTGATAGAATACCTGGAGTGGGACAACTGCTACACAGAAATAGTGCCAAAGGACCGTCTCCGGGTGAAGACGCCTAAGACACCCATTGACAAGACCACCTTCCACAAGTTCGAAATCCCCGTACCTGATGATCTCAAGGACTAGTAAGTTTTATTCACCACCTAAAAATCTTTTATTTAGCCGTTATCCACCACGCGGGTCCAGTCTGGTTTGGTGGATGTCAGATGTCTTCGAATTTTTGGTTCTAGGACATGCCAGTTTCCTCACGATGTTTTCCTTCACCGTTTTGAGAGCAGGGGGTGAAATAATTTACCCAAAATAAAGCGCCTGCCTGGGTTTGAACCTACGACTTACTACTTATAAGTCGCGACCGATACCACTAACCCACCACTGCACTCATTTGACTAGATGAAATTACGCAATATTCTGTCGCCGTTTACAGCATCTATGATAAATTTAACTTACAATGGCCTAGTAATTTTATGCAGAAAATCAGGGACCACAAGAGTGTGCCAAGTTACCAGTCTTTTATTTTCGTCATCTTACTCCATACGATTTGTACGAACGTGTTCACACATCTCCGTATCAGGAGGAGCCGGATCATCAGTGTCTGTGACGTGACTATGTTATATGTTTATCCTCGCACTGGAACGCCTTGTATCAATTAAACCAATGGAGCACAAACTTATAATAAACTCATAAGTTAAAATAAAATAAAAATAAATAGTTTAAATTTTCTTACAAAATACGTGCGCGATATCGTCTATCGATGCAATTTAAATTGCGTCGCGTCACCAGAAACCAATGTTACCACCGCTTAAGAATTGAATTCGGCAAGGCAAAGGATTTGACCGCCATCAATCGGCCAAGCACATGCGAGATGATAGACGTGATGTGGATTTCCGTCTATGTGATTGGTCGATTGATGGCGGTCAAATCCTTTGCCTTGCCGAGTCACTTGCGTAATTCGGTTGAAGGAGATATAGGCACGAGGCTAGGTTAGTGTGGGACAGCAAACAGTGCAAATTCAGGATTTCAACTAATATTATCTTCATTATCATCAAAGAGATGTAATCTTTCTACCCCAAGGCAAAAGTTGAGAAGGATCCAATAATGGCTTGAGCGCTACTATCGGCTTATGTTTACTTCGTATTTGATACTAAAATCAACTGAAAACACAAGGCGTTATTGACTTAAATATGAAACACTAAATATACAAAAAAAAATATACAAATTTTTACATGTAGTTTTGTAGAAAGACGCACTTACGAACGTGTAGTGCGTAGGATGAGACATGGAAATTGTGGCGAGTTTTATGACTCAAAAGTGTTTAAACAAAAAAACATAAATAAAACAATTTTGGTTTTGTAGTCTTGCATGATTTATCTAAAATTGCGGTTTTCTTTGTAACCCCGTAATTCTTAGTTTTTACTACAGGCAGTTGATTTTTTTTGTATGGTGAACATTTAATTTTTCAGTCTAGCTGCTTATCTTCATGTGCATACTAAAAACACAAGAACACAATGGCGAAAATAAAAGACTGTTAACTGGTACACTCACACTTGTGGTCAAGTGATTTCCTGCATAAAATTACTAGGCTATTGTGAGTTAAATTTATCCTAGATGCTGTACACGGCGACTGAATATTTTGTGAAGCAGCAGTTTATAAAAACAACATTCTGCAGTCAAAAATGTTTGACGACACGGTTGGCGCGGCGTGGTTGAGCGATCGGCTGCGTGTCGCAGGTTCGATTCCCGCACGGAACAAATATTTGTATGGCCTACATATAGTTATTCCGGATCTGGGTGTTTGCGTATATGCGTTTAAATGTTTGTAAACGCACCCACGATACAGGCGATATTCCTAGTGTGGGGCAACATTTGTACCTTATTACACACCAAAATAACAAAAATAAATACATAAACGCACTTCTTTTTTCCCTGGGAGTAGGCAGAAACTACGAAATTCTACCTGCTACGATCCTAACATATTATTTTTGCTTCTTTTACTTAACGTCCTTACATCTAGTCATAAACTACTAAAATAATAAACAATGGTACTTACGTTTACAACTCCGACTTACGTTTTTTGGTAAGTCATGACATTTACAAATTATTTCGTCACCACTGCTCCAAAAACGGTGAATGAAACATAGTAAGGAAACCGGCATGTTCTAGAACCAAAAATTCGAAGACATGTGACATCCACCAACCCGCTCTGAGCCTGCGTGGTGAATTAAGGACTATTCCCTCTGGAATGTTAAAAGGCTGGTTACATACCTACATACACTCACGGCTTTCCCATGATGGGAGAAGGCAGTAACTACAAAACGCCGCCTGCTACGATTCTTACACACTCCCAATTCGAAACCTATGTATTTAATATTGTTGGAATTGCACAATATTCACATATTTATTACTCCATGTGGGCTTCTACACGTGTGCCAATATTCATAAGAGTATGTTTGTACGTATTCACGCATTTCTCCGATACTACTTATCGGATCGTGATAATTCTTTTTCTGTTGGATTGAGTATCTCTCAACTTAGGAAATAGTGCAAGTTTCATCAAAATCGGTCCAGCAGTTTTCAAGATATGGAGCATACAACCGAAATCCTTTCGAAAACAGCACGAATGTTTAAATTGTTTTTAACCGACTGCCCAAAAAGAGGAGGTTCTATGTTCGAATTTATGGTTGTTTTTTTCAGTGTATTTTCACCGATATCTCCGTCAATTGTGGACCAAGACTTATTATGGGTATTATGTCAACCCTATAGGTAACCAAATAAACCAACTTCAAAATCAAAACACTAAGAACTGCGGCAGTCGGTGCTGCAAAATGATAAAAACAAGAGGTACCAAAGACACCGACTGCCGAAACGCAAGTTATTTTGTACTTTTTATTGTTTTGCTTTTGAAGTCCAGTTTATTTTTTGTGTGAAAATGTTTTCTGTTTCAATTACGTTCACGGTCACCTAGTCATTCACGGCGCACCTGGCCTTTCTAAGAGCTACACTAACATGCAGTTGTGTCCCACAGCGCGAAGGTGGAGAACGCTCACAAGGAGTTCCAGAAGGCGATAGGCGCGGCGCTCGTGTGGTACGTGGCCGAGCGCGGCGTGCTGGCCGTGGTGTCGCGCTGCGAGACCTCGCAGAAGCGGGCTCAGATGCTTCAGGAGATGCACTTTAGGTAAGGACACTTCACTGATCTACTTTTTAGGGTTCCGTAGCCAAATGGCAAAAACGGAACCCTTATAGATTCGTCATGTCTGTCTGTCTGTCTGTCTGTCCGTCCGTATGTCACAGCCACTTTATTCCGAAACTATAAGAACCTGTTGAAACTTGGTAAGTAGATGTATTCTGTGAACCGCATTAAGATTTTCACACAAAAATAAAAATAAAACAATAAATTTTGGGGGTTCCCATACTTGAAACTAAAACTAAAAATATTTTTTTTTCATCAGACTTATACGTGTGGGGTATCTATGGATAGGTCTTCAAAAATGATATTGAGGTTTCTAATATCATTTTTTTCTAAACTGAATAGTTTGCGCGAGAGACTCTGCCAAAGTGGTAAAATGTGTGTCCCCCTCCCTGTAACTTCTAAAATAAGAGAATGATAAAACTAAAAAAAAAAATATAATGTACATTACTATGTAAACTACTGGTGCAGTGGTAGCCCAGTGGTATCGGCCGCGACTTACAAGTTGTAGGTCGTGGGTTCGAGCCCAGGCAGGCGCTTTACTTTGTTTAAATTATTTCTTCACCACTGCTCTCAAAACGGTGAAGGAAAACATCGTGAGGAAACCGGCATGTCCTAGAACCAAAAATTCGAAGACGTGTGACATCTACCAACCCGCACTGGGCCCGCGTGGTGGATTACGGCCCATTCCCTCTCACAGAGAAGAGGCCTGTGTCCCTGCAGTGGGAACATTAATAGGCTGATGATGATGTAAACTACCAGCAAAAATTGGTTTGAACGAGATCTAGTAAGTAGTTTTTTTTAATACGTCATAAATCGTAAACCGCAATTTACCAAGTACGGAACCCTTCGTGCGCGAGTCCGACTCGCACTTGGCCGGTTTTTTTATCCTCTATAGGCTTGCGCTTGACCACTATCTCACCTGATGGTAAGCGATGACGTGGTCGACGGTGAAGCATGCTTGCACTAGAAGTAAATAATTCACTCTCAGACCCCTTGATTGTAGCTATGAGGCAATAGAGACTGGCAGGGAATTCCACTCCTTAGCTATACGCATAGTAAAAGTGTCCCCAAAACGTTTTGGGTGTATAGGTGGAATTTCCACCATGTAACGATGACGCACTGCCGTACGTCTTGTAGTCCGATGATGGATCGGACTGGGCGGAATTAGATTGTGCAATTTCATCGCACAATCTCCGAAATGAATCCGATAAACAACCGACAAGCTGGCAACTCGGCGACTATGTTCAAGGCTCTGGAGCTTTGACTTGACCAGTGCCTCATTGCCAATGAGTCTTTTGGCCCGCTTTTCGACTCTAGTGCATCAAGCTGGTATTTGGCAGATCCGTCCCAGAGATGAGAACAGTACTCCACGCATGATCGAACTTGCGCTTGATACAAGTTGAGCAGCTGTTCCGGCGTGAAGTACCTTCTCACCTTCGCAAGGATCCCCAACTTTTTGGCAGCTACAGCAGTACCCAAACATGGCCATAGTCACCGATCATTTCTGGACTTGCGAAGAATGCACTTAACGTAAAAGCATAACTTATACTTATTACTACAAGTAGCCTTTTTCTTTTAGAGCAATTTTACGACTTGATTACTAAGGCCTTTTTCTTTACGTGTCGATTGGATTCAAATATGATCCGACCAGATAACCACCTGGATAGCCCTGTTGCCTAAGAGGCCTTTAAGACACGTATTTTTTTTTAAACAAATGCGTTTTGCATTTGAATAAAAATGTAATAAATTACAAGGTGTTATAATGCAAATATAACGTAACCACTCACCGTCACTTCTACAATAATAGTAGATTAGTAGCCAAGGGCTGTAAGGCATCAATTGCAGCCCGAGATATTTAGGCGCCCGCCTATAGTTCGAGGGTGCAATTGGTGCTTACACCCGAGCTAACTATTCTGCTTTACATCTCGATTGTGAGGTAAGTAGAAAAAAACCGGCATTACAAGAATAAAACATTTAAAAAAATATTTTAGTATCAAGAACGAAATTGAGCTTCGCCGTTCGATATTTAATATTGACGACTATTATACTCACACGAAGACAAAGCTGAAAAGCAAAGCGACCTATTGAGCTGAATGCATGATGTCTATTGCCAGTATGATGGTTAGATGTACGCGCACTTTTTAAAAGAAACAAAGGTTTTTTTTTAATTACTTACCGCCCTAGGGCTTTTCTAGCTACATTATTACCCTAGAGCGCTAATTAGTCACTTACAAGCCCCATTTGGAGGTAATAAGAACCTACTTACCGAACATGAGAGATGTAAAATTATTTGCTCCACTTTACCGAGATAGCGCCTGTTTTAATGATTCCACAGTCGCATAATCGCTCACTTAGCTAAACAAATTTTACACAATATCCACTGGGAATAAATTTGCGAATAATTAAAAAGACCCTGAACTTCGCTCGAAAAAGTCCCGCCAAAAATTCACTTCAGTACCAAAGTGCAAGGCGCAGCGTGCGATGCCCCCGACGAGCTGGAGCAATGACCTCGTGAAGGTCGCGGGAATCCACTGAACGCGAGAAGCTAAGGGCTGCTCTTTGTGACGATGCTTGGCGTATGTCCATTAGTGGACTTCTTCTGGCTGGATAATTAATTATTTATTTATTTAAACTTCACATACAGTAGTGGTACATAGGCGAACTTAATGGCACAAGGCATTCTCTACCAGTCAATATTTTGGGTTAAATAGGACAACATTGTGAAAGGGTACAAAACAATATCTAAAAATAACATTTTGTATTAGAAAATGTATATACTTACATATATATTAATAATACACATATACAAAAAAAAAAAAACTAATAAATACTTTAATACCAATAAAAACGAGAATCCTATTAATAATTAATTATTATGATGATGTTTGCCAATGTAGTAGGGGCAAGAATTTTGCCAGCTAGTTAATGATGACTCCTTGAGATGATCTGTTACTGACTATTTCCTAGGGTTGTATGGGAGCCCCACTTAAATATTTATTTTATTCTGTTTTTAGTAATTGTTGTTATAGCGGCAACAGAAATACATCATCTGTGAAAATTTCAACTGTCTAGCTATCACGGTTCGGGAGATACAGCCTGGTGACAGACAGACAGACGGACCGCGAAGTCTCAGTAATAGGGTCCCGTTTTTACCCTTTGGGTACGGAACCCTAAAAATACAAGTGTGGTATCGATGGGGACTTTTTACATTTCATTTATAATGGTGTTCTGAACATTCGTACCAATTTTCAGCTCTATGCGAATTACTGTAAACCTACCCCAATTTTTTGGCCTAATTTGACCGGACTGATAATGGGCGTGGAACCATTTTATCATGTAAATCGGTCCACCCGTTTATGAGATATTAACTCATTACTGAATGCCAAATGAAAGGGTCAAGGACGCCCCTTACCGCGATACGTTTGCACTGCCTTTACATTTTTACCAGACTGCCGAAGGAGGGTACTGTGTTTATCAGTCCTATGTATGTATGTTCCTATATGGCGTTCTAGAGACCAAACGCGTTGGCCGATTTTGATGGTTCTTACGTCAATCGATTCGTTTTAATCCTGCGAGTGTCACTGGCTACATTAAAATTGGAAAATAGAAAATGGCGGATTTTGGGCGCCATTTTGTGTGTATTTTTTTTCTTCCATTCCCATCGTGTGGGGTATCAAAAAAAGGGCTTTAAGTGGTGTTTTCAAAAGTATATAACACTTTGTTTCAATGTACCTAACTTTAAAAAAAAATAACAAAAACAGTTATAAAAAAAAATGTTCAATCAAAAAACCCGACTGCTTAAAAGGCGAACTAAAAAGACGTAAACAAGAAGAAAATCATGCTGTGCAGGCGGAGGATACATCAGATTTTGGTCAGCCAGCCCGCGATTATGTATCCTCCGACTGCACAGCATGATTTTTTCCTTGTTTACGACTTTTTAGTTCGCTTTTGAAGCAGTCTGGCTTTTTGATTATTTCGTATCGTTTTGAAATATTGGAATACATTGGTAGACAGGTGTTAACGACTTTTTATTTTTTATAGGGATTATGAATTAGATTTTTCAATTTCTTACGTACAAAGTTATCGCGGCATGTAAAATGAGAAACGTCAACGGACTTCTTATATCGTTTATAATAGTGTTATGATCGAGAAGCGAGAATGCAAAAACATCCCAAGTATCTTAAAATGGGATAGGGGCAGTAAAACGAAAATTTGAATTTTCTTGTACTCTATGAAAAGCTATGAATAAATCAACATTTTCAACAGCACTTAACTAGGATCTCATTTATTAAGTTTTAATTTGAGGTCCTATTTGTACGGGCAGTTGACTCACTAGCCCTACAAAGTTGTGCTAACAGTAACAAATAAGCCACAGGGCCGACGGTACCAAGGTTCGTGCCGAATTGGTAGTATTAGGCTTATGACATTCAATTTAACTTGTACAATTATTGATACAAGTCAATATGATTTTTCGCCCACATTATATTCCACAAGTGTGTACCATGAAACTGGTGAATAGGAATGCAGGGGTGAATGGGAACAAAACTTTGAGAAGGATTTTAACTGTGATGCCACTTTATTGGTTTCAAACAAAGGATCGTTTTTTTTTAAAATAATTATATAATACAGTACCTACTAAAATTTGCAAACAATTTTTAAATTTTCAAAGTTTTATTTCTATTCGACCCAATTTATGGTATGTGTTTTGGAAATTGGCGGTTTGAAACTCCCTCTTCCATCATTCGCAAAGTCCGACAGGACGGCAATCTGAGACCACCGGAGGGGTGAGGCGCAAGATCAACGGCTTAACGTGCGCATCGAGGCACGTGGGTGTCACACCGTCTTCTTCCAAACTCCTGGGTTCGATTTCCCGGTTGGGCAAACATTGGGTCTTTTCCATTAGGAACTGATTGTTGTTGTTTTTCTTCCATTGCGTCATTTTGATTATAATATATCTGTAAAATGTTTAACGATGTCATATTGTTTTCAGGAATTTAACGCAAAAGCTGTTATTGATGAAAAAGACTGAAGAGGCAGCCAGACAGTTGGAGTCCACCAAAATACATAATCAGGGCGGGTGAGTACACGTTTAAGATAGATGGACCTCCTTTTGCCGCACTTAACGACTCTCATTTGGTCCGTTGTGCGGGCAGGCCTCCTCTTTGTGAGAGGGAATGATTCATCCACCTCGCGAGCCCAGTGCGGGTTGGTGATTGATACATGTCTTCGAATTTTTGGTTTTAAGACATGCCGGTTTCTTCACGTTGCTTTCCTTCACCGTTTTGAGAGCAGCAGTGCACTGATGAAATAATTTACACAAAGTAAAGTGCCTGCCTGGGTTCGAACCCACGACCTACAACTTGCAAGTCGCAGCTGTTACCACTGGGCACCACTGCTCTCGAATACACGTTTACATATATATAGTATTTTTGCCTAAATCCTGAATTCTTGAGTCGGTCGACGCATAGGATATGTCACGTCGAAGTACCTATGTATCGTAGGACCGCCATCTTTAACCCCAATGTCTAGAGGCAATTCCTTTATTCTTGACTGGAGCGGGTTACTTCAATAACACACAACACTGGATTGAAACTCAAGAGTGTTTATTTGATTTAGTTACAGGCACTTTGAGTTTTCAAATGAACTTGAAGCTAAAACCACATCGTGAATTCGTGTGGCCTGCTAGGTCCAAGGCTTTTGTCGGTCGCTGGAGAAGACCTAGCCAGAAACTCCAGGATACTCTTTTTAAATGTTTTTATAGATTACACAATCACTTTATGACAATTAACGTTACATGTTTATTAGGTTTTCAAACATCTATTCAATTAGCAGATTTATTAAACAGTTTTACAGTTATTATTTTTTACACACACCATGCACCGTACGCGCCATGCACGTACTCAACAATGGGCGGGACTTCCATATTGTTTCTGTTTAGACACTAATTACTTGGATAGTTGAGTAAAGTTAGCAAACAATACTAAAATGCTGATCAGTTAATTATTTTAACATTAAACAACCTCAATACTCACAAATACAAAGTGGTTTGTAGTTTATTATTGAAATAGTCATCTAATAACAAAACTATTCAAGTTTCCGGTGATCTAACAATCTTACTAATTAGAAAGTTTCTCATTATTACATAGCTGTGTAAAATAGTCTTATGACTTCTTAGTATTTAATCATTTACTCAAATTTGTTTAGTTCTCGTATTAAATTATTAAATCTGGTTATTGGTCATAGAAATTATAACATCCGCCATTGTTTGACAACTTAATAAGAATAACATAATGAAACACATTTACTTCGTCAAATGTGCAATAGTTAAAATGAGAACAAATCCAAAAGTCCTACAATAAGTGTTCCTGTTTAATTTAAACATCTCGTATTAATTAAACATTGAAATTAGCATATGAATTATGAATCAATACTGATTCCACAGTGAGCCAATAGATGGCGCTGAACTCAAAACCCAACTTAAATAGACATAGACACTTAAAACGATTAATTAGGATAATAAATTAGCAAATTCACGCCTACGCGGCGACAGATATATCGTCAGACAAACAAAACATTAGCATCAAAGTTACTTTTGTTACACTGTACTTTCATACGAGAGTAAATTTTATATTGATATAATTATGTGTCAGTGGTAACGATGCAACAAAGGAGTTCTTTAGGGGAGGCATTTGTCAAGCAGGCCAGCATTAGTTATAATTGAAACAGTATAGTTTCATCCAGAGTAAGCACTTGCTAAGTTATTAGCAACCGCGACTAGGCAGCCACAATGCATTGCGGGTGGTAGATGGGTTCCCACTAGGTTAAAAAATTGGACGGTGTTAGTTGGGCCTGTCTGTGGCCGCAAAACCGTCAGTTAATTCACTGTAGATGTATAACAGTGGACTCATTTATCCCAAACAATTAGTAATAAAATTATGAAAGACTACACTTCTGCCTCAACCTTTCGAATCAAATGGTTGTCTTAATTACATTGCTTAAGTAACTGAGGTTAAATAGTTCAACCAGGTGTGACTTAAGTTTAATAACACCTCATGAACTGTCTGCATTTTGACCGCTGTTAGTCGGCGAGAATAAATACATTTTAACGCATCACTAAAAAAACATTAATTGAAAAAACAAAATGTCTGCATAATTATTTCAAGGTTTGTCGCGACAGATTTATTTTTGTTTTCACACCCTGTGTGTTATTTTACGCAAAGGTGCACGTTTCTGTAAGTAGCAATAAAAGGAAGACGCTCTACAATTGCGCCATACGCACTTGAACCGCCAAAATTCTTCACCATTCGCCTTGCATTCTACAACGCACTAAACCAATAAAATTAAGCATAATATCACTCGATAATGCAATCGTAAGGAAAAGTAATTAATAATTACAATCTGATTAGCGTGCGAACGGCGTCATAAGCGAAAAGTTTATTGGCACAGCTGTTGCTTTCGTTACTTATAGCACAGTAAAAATATACAAACAGTATGGAAACTACCTACAAACGCTCGAAACGGCACACTCACACAAACATACGCACCGACGACGAGACATTATTACACTTCTGCCGTGCTGTCAGTAGTGCGAGCCGCCTAGTCTCGTCGATGCGCATGTTTGTGTGAGTGTGCCGTTTTGAGCGTTTGTAGGTAGTTTCCATACTGTTTGTATATTTATTCTGTGATCATAAATTGTGATGCGCGTGTGATGTGTGACGCTACGCTTTCTCTGTCCGCAATGTGCGGATCAGATTTTATAAGTATCTAGCTTGTACCAGCGGTTCTGCCCGCGTGAAAATTGTTCCAAGGGATCATAATCCTGGGGTAAAAATAATCCTAGGTCCAAGTTTCACCAAGAGTTTTAACAAACAAACAAACAGCTGTTACTTTCGTATCGATAATATAAGGCTTAGCACGCACTGCGGTTTTTATTATTTTAGGCTTAGCGCCTCAGTGTGGATATGGATGCTTAAACGCCAATGAAATACCATAGTTCCTTTAGCATAATAGAAACGACTGTTCGTTTACATATCTCACTTAGGAGTATTGGGTATCCCCCGTAAATAAACAACTTCGATAACGTAATCATTATATTATCACCATACATTGTTCCTTTGGCATAATAGAAACGACTGTTCATTTACATGTTTCTATTAGAAGTATCGGGTATTCCCTAGAGATGCCACGAATAGTGAATTGGCCGAATACCGAATACCGAATATTCGGCAGCGCTGTCGGCCGAAGCGCCGAATATTCGGCGCGAAGTACATGCTTGGTAGGGACGCGTTTGCTGGAATAAGACAAATCACAACCTGTTTTTCTCGTTGCGTTCGCGCGGCTGTGACGACGGCGCGCGTGCGGGGCGGGGTGCAAGCAAACATTGTTTGTATTTGTTTCAATTGCGAGTAAGTCGCGTCACGGAGCGCTTTGTTAGTATATAAATAATACGTAAAGTGAAACTTAATTACAATTTGCTAAGAAGTTTGTTCCTTAGTTCATTTTCAATTGTTTTTTCGTCAAAAGGCTTATAAAATGACACCGGTTGATAAAAAATCGCTGCTACTTTTCTGGATCCTCGCTTTAAAACGAGTTTTCTAGGATTGGTTTAAGCAGAAAGAGCAAGACAAAAAATTCTTCTAGAGGCTCTAAAAAAAGTTGTGATGAACCAAGTAGTACCGATGACGATTCTTCTCCAGCGTGTAAGAAAAGAAGCTTGAATGAAAATGATAGGACTGTTAAAATACATGACAGTTTCTGGAACTGCTTTGAAGAAGTCGCTACAGATAATATGGGAAATGCTAATGATTAGGAGGACGTGGAGAAGAATGCTATGGCAAACGAGTTGGATTTTTATTTGAAAACAGTTGGCCTAGATCGGAAGGCCGATCCTTACAAGTGGTGGTCAGCAAACGAAAAACAATACCCGAACCTTTCGAAATTTGCAAAAGTTTATCTTTCTTCGTCTGGAAGTAGCGTTTATAGTGAGAGTTTATTTTCTGAGGCTGGTAACGTTTACGATGAAAAGCGCAATCGTTTGCTACCAAAAAATGCTGAAAAGCTCGTTTTTATCCATCACAACTTACCAATGATTAATTTTAACTACTAAAATGTTGAAATTTGGAAATAAATACATAATTTGGAGTAAAATAACGTGTCTTTTTTATATGATTTGCTATTCGGTATTCGGCCGAATAGTACGTACTATTCGGCCGAATACCGAATAGCAAAAAAGTGGCCGAATAGGCCGAATACCGAATAGTTGCCGAATATTCGTGGCATCTCTATTCCCCGTAGTTATAAACAGCTTCTATCTTGATGACAGCATCAATATGTCACCACTTGAAACTTCAAACAGTCACTACGAATCTTCGTCGTTCGAAGTCCCAAAAATTCCTTACACAGTTTTAGCGACAAAATTAGTGGAACACATTTTTTCAAGCTATTTTCGGCAACACGGTTTCCGCATGCCGCACCGACTCGTGGACTCGTGGTAATGTGGCACGCCGTCGCACGCATACAACATGTTATAGCTTCGCGGACGCATTCTTGCGTGGCGCCGTACCCTACTTCGTGTGATTGCGATCGCTGTGGTTACTTTTATAATGATCAATCAATGTGTTAAAGAAAAACGTCACTTGTCTGGTCGCGAGTTGCGAGTTAATCTAGGGGAGTAAATTACTATGTGGCGATGACATTCTTTATCGGTTAAGAATAAATCTAGAATTCGAATGCAGATTAATACCTTATCATATTTAATTACTGTAGGTATAGGTACTGATGATAGAAGGGCTATTTAGTGTGATTTTTTTAATAATTAAATCTGAACAAGTTTGTGCCATCACAGATAATATAATACTATCATACACATGTCTCATCCAATACAAAGAAACCGTGCCGACGTAAGTAGCGTTTTTCATCTGATTATACCGATTATTTTTTGTAAATCGATCGCGTTCGGTTCCGTTCCACGGCGATAGATGGATCACCATCTATATCCGTGGAACGGAACCGAACGCGATCAATGTGCAAAAAATAATCAGTATTATCAGTACAGTACGTAGGCACGGTTTCTTTGTATGGGATGAGACACCACTGGTATCATTAACATAACACACAAATTTAAGTCCCATTAGATAGGGTGCGGACGAATAATAATGGGGAAAAATGCCAAACTCTGGACTCTGGCAGTCTGTCTACTGAGAATCAGAAAAAACTCAAATATGTTTCCCGATACGGATAAGGAATACAAAACCATAATTAGAATAACCATAGTTTAGCACTCGCGCATTACAAACGCTATACCAACCAACGCGCAGTCGTAATAAAGTAATTAATAACAACACAATTATTTATATTTGTTGATATTAGTAATTTATGAGTCTCGCCTCTAATGTATCCAACGATATATTCTATAAAACTATCAATGTATGAACTAAATAGGGATGTTTCTTGAGTAGAAAAATGATAATTCTATTCAGTCCGTCAATGAGATTATCAAATAATATTGAACCCGTATTTTTTGCTTTATCAAATAAATAAAAAAAGTCGGGGCTTGTGACGTCACTTTGTCAGTATAAAGTGTGACACGGCGTGACGTCACACGATATTTCAACGCTATCGTCGTCATTTTTTATTCACGTGGCAAAAGAAAAAATACGTGTCTTATATTATTAGGTAATCTAACTGACGATCTAAATAGCATTTTTTTTTGTCATTATCCCTATTTCAGCCGGGCGAACACGGTCTCTGTGATAGGCTTGAGTCATTTTATCACGGTCTTTGCTCCCAAACTGTAATAAAAATTTGTGACTCAAGACTGTCACAGTAGGCCGTGCTCGCCCGCCTGGTGGAAATACTCAATAAAACTGTCCGACCCGGGAATCGAACCCATGACATCATGATCAGCACTTCAGCAGTAGCTCTTGCTATCACTAGACCAACGAAGCAGCACTAAACAAAACTAAATACTCTTCTTCTTCTTCTCTCTTTATTAAAGATTATATTATTGTTCCAGCTACACAGACGAGTTCTCGGTACGTGAAGATCTGATGGGGCTAGCGATCGGGACACACGGAGCAAACATACAACAAGCACGGAAGGTAGCGGGCGTCACCAACATTGAGCTGGAGGAGGTGTCCTGCACTTTTAAGATCTGCGGAGAGGTGTGTACATACTAGTCTATCAAGTTGGGTTGGGTCATTTTTAAATTGATGGCAGGTTTTTCAGCAAAGATTTGATTTTATTATGTTTTTATTCTACTTTAACTATTTATGCAATCCTTATCGGTATAAACAATTATGCCTCATATTATAAATTTTAGTTTGTGTGTTATGTAACGTAAAGGCGCTATGTACAGTCAGTGGTGTCTCATCCCATGCAAAGAAAACGTGCCGACGTTCTATATTGATTATTTTTTGTACATCGATCGCGTTCGGTTCCGTTCCTTTCCGTTCTACGGATATAATATATTCCATTCCATCAATATTCCTAGCCAGGAATCAAACCCGTTGATACTGAAAAAAAGATACATACATTTACACATTCAATAGTGTCGCTTAAAAGGAATTTAAGATTTATTCTAGATCCTAAAATCACCAAGAACAGTTAATAACACAGGCTTATAACAAGCCCGTTAGGTCCCACTATAGCTTCTCTTGCATTTCCTTTTTCCTCAATCTCTTACAATATATCGCTTTTATAATATCGGCGAGATAGTGGGCAAACACGAGCCTATTAATAAAATAACCCCCATTTCTAAAGTTGGTAAAAATATATAGCCAATCCTTCTAGAAATCAAGTTGCTCAAAAACTAAACAGCATTATTTGTATTGTCACCAGTCAGTAGACGCAGTCCGCGCGGCGCGGTCGCTGCTGGAATACGCGGAGGAGTCCATCAAGGTGCCTCGCGCGCTGGTCGGCAAGGTCATCGGCAAGAACGGGAAGGTCATACAGGAGATCGTGGACAAGAGCGGCGTTGTGCGCGTGAGTTGATGCCGAGCTGCGCGCTCTAACCTGCTGGCCGCCTCTGCTGGCTGGCAGCTTAGAGCGCAGGGGCCGTACTGAAAGTGTTCAAGTCATCATAGGCGGCTATTCAAGCTGGATTCACATTATTGTATTATGCCATCCGAGGAAGTGAAAAAATGAAAAAGTTTTGTACAAGTTACATACATCTGTCATCTGTACACTGAAAATAACCTTGGTCTATGGTCATCGCACTGAACAGATTTTGTTTCAAGTAAAGTTACTTGTATGTACATCATCTGATGACGTTTGATTACCCTAACACGATACAGTAATGTGACTGCAGTAATCTTAATAAACGTAACTAAACATAATATAACATGTATTTTGGCTAAGCTATGTTCCTATTTACATCTTTCACTCGGACTTTGAGAGTTCTACGCGTATATGTTATAATATTATGCTTGGTCAAAGCACATTCTAACTTATGTTTATTAATTACAGCCTTAATCAGCCTAGTTCCATTGTCAAAAAGCACCATTCCTTTCTTGTATTGGAATTATGACTTTTACACCTCACTTTACGGCCCCTGAACATTGAGCCTTTTTATTTCTAATTTTAAGGTTAAATTCAGACCGAGATCTATAAACGTTACTTGGCATGTAATTTAGCTAGGTGCTATTATTGTTATTAAGAGGAAATATGGGCAGAGAGCGTTGACTGAATGTCCTAAGTAAAAACTCATAATTCGAGGTTTGGCTCTCGTCTATTTCCTCCTCCAATATTGGACCAATTTAAAAGATATTTCATAAAATGGTAAAGTAAGATATATACTATGTCCCTGTGTTTTCCTTTTTTCATTTATATTTGTCAAATTTGTACACTAAGCCTCTGTTGACAGCGCAATTATGAGCATTTTTTGAGGGTTCAAGTGCTTCTAAAGATAATGTATCATCAAAAAGAGAAACAAAGGGACATACAATATATCTTTCATTTTCAGTTTATGGAATATCTTTTAAATTGGTTCAATATTGGAGGAGAAAATAGACGAGAGCCAAACCTCGAATTATGACTTTTTACTTAGGAAATTCCATCGGTGCTCTCTGCCCCCGTTTCCTCTTAATGTACAAATATTACACTACAAGAGCTAAACAGCCGGGCGAGCATAGCCTCTGTTGCTCGCCCAACTGTTTGCTTCCAACCTGTGATAAATATGTGTGACTGGAGCCTATCACAGTAGACCGTGCTTGCCCCGCAGATGGGATCAAGTCTTAGTCAAAGCATTAGGCCAGTAATACTTTTAGATCTCGGTCCCAGTCCCCAGGTAAATATCACGCAGTTTTATCTCTGTGGATGCTGTTTGCACTACAGCTTTGTTGTGATGTAGTCACGAAATTAATAGAACGACGGGACGCGTGTTTCCAAAAACTACGATTTATACATTCATACGCGCGCCGCCCCCGTTTCCGGGCGGGCGAGATAAAAGCTAGAACTTCTTCGCGTCCCGTGGTTCATTTATGTCCATGTAAGCCCAAGTCTAACCTGATATTGAATTTCTGATTTTGTTTAATCTTCTAGGCCGCTCTGAGCACTAGCCGCAGTTATTTAAAAATGAGCAAAATTATTGTTTTTTTTTCTAAATTTAAGTTTGGTATTCCGAAATATTCGTTTCATGGTGTGCCGTGTGCATGCTGTTTGTTGATAACCCATGTGAATTATGATTTCGAATATCTTTGATTGGCCGTGTACAATAAATTAGTTGTGATGCTTGAAGTGTGTACTAATCTTCGCAGTACGCTGATGCGCCGTAAACACACAATTGGTGCCAAGTTCAGAGCGTGTTTAGAATCCTCGGTTTCTGTAAGCCTGGTCAAGACATGTGTTTTGACGTCAGTATAGTAAAAATGTGCAGCGTGACAAATTCCTTTGCATCAACTCGCACTGAAAATATACAAAAATATGTGGACGCATAAAGTCACCGCTAGATAAAAAAAATACCAATGTATTCCAATATTTTAAAACGATACGGATAAAATGTAAGAGCAGTCTTGCTAACACGATCAAAGCAAACGTATTGCTGTAAGGGGTGTTCGTGACCACCCAAAGGGGTGTTCACTTGGCATTTAGTAATGAGTTAATATCTCATAAACGCATGGACCGATTTACATGATTTAAACGGATAAAATGGTTCTACGCCTAATTTGAGACCAGAATTATCAAAATGAGATATAAAAAAAGAACAATGATTTCAAGTTACATTTTTTGGTACAAGTCGGATCAATGTTTTTTTTTATTTTTTTTTGTTCTATGGCGGAGACTTAGTTATGTCGCTTCTTCGTATAACAGTGCGAGTGCAATACTAGTGTCCTAAATCCACTAATTTACAATTTACAGTGGTCTCTTGATGGTGCAATTTGACAGATCTGGCATAATAAAATTTGTCATAAATGCATAATCGAGAGATGACTGGGACATTTGTAAATTAATAGAAGTGGCCGCGTTTCCACCTGCAAGCAACTCGCATGCAAGTTTAATTATTTAAATTGCGTGGCACGGTCGAGCGATTGATCAGATTATAACTCGGTAGCCCGCAATGTTATGCAAGTTGCATGTGAGCTGGTTGCAGGTGGAAGCGAGGCCTCAGGGCTGTTATCCCGGCTTTACAAACTGGAACAGGCTTTCAAATCCCGGCTGTAACGGTGTATATCGTGCTTAGTTAGTAGTTGCCGCAGTAGTTAAGTGTAGTGTACCCAGTTGGTTGCGGCGCAGGTGAAGGTGGAGGGCGACAACGAGCCGCAGCCCAGCGCGCCGCGCGAGGAGGGCATGGTGCCCTTCGTGTTCGTGGGCACGCGCGAGAACATCGCCAACGCCAAGGTGCTGGTGGAGTACCACGTGGCGCACCTCAAGGTACGTTGTGTGACCAACAACCGCCGAGCTATACTTGTCGGCACGTAACTTGGCTACATTTGTTAGATACATACAAGTAGTTTTTTTAAGGTTTCTTTGACGCTGGAACCGATTAGTACCGTTCCGAGCGCGCGATTGGTTAGTCAGATGACACAAGGATCGATTAAACATTCGCGTCGTATCCACGTTTCGTTCGCTCTATATGGTAGTTGGTCACTACGCCGAATCCTTGCCAAGTTACGTGCCGACACAGATAATATAATACTAGCATATATATGCCTCATCCCATACAAAGAAACCGTGCCCACGTAACTTGCCTTTTTCATCTGATTATACTAATTATTTTTTTAAATCGATCGCGTTCGGTTCTGTTCCACGGCTATAGCACCATCTATATCCGTGGAACGGAACCGAACGCGATCGACGTAAAAAAAAAAAACAATACAGTACGTCGGCACGGTTTCTTTGTATTTCTATGCGTACAGTTGTCATTAGAACTGTACGCCAAGACGCATGTTGGTTGTGTCTGGCTGTAATTTGTACCGATTGCCAGTTTCGATGCAGTGGAACCAAAATTGATCACATCCTAACAGCAACTTCGCTTGAAAAGACGTATAATAGATTATGTGTGGCGCCCTACTTGACGCGTGTGCTATGGTCCCTGGCAGGAAGTCGAGCAGCTGCGCGCCGAGAAGCTGGAGATCGACCAGCAGCTGCGCGTGGTGATGGGCGGCGGCGCCATGTCCTACCCGCCGCCGCGCGGACAGCCCGCCTCGCGCGCGCGCCGCACGCGCCCGCCGCACCACCGGTACCCCACCGGTACGTCCAACTAGTGGCAGACCTTCTAATGCTGTGTCTTCCAGTACACGGTCGCCTCTTCAGCACTTTTTGCCCTCATTGATTATCTGTTTCTCAGAACGAACCAAAGCAAAGTGAAAGAACCAAAAAATCAAGGTCATTGTGTTATTTATCAATCTGCACTAAGCTCCCGAGGGTGGATTAAAGGTCGTAGCCGACTTATACGACACCGCTCTCACCCGACAAAATAATGTTCATTGAAATGTAAGCTTCAGGGCGTCTTCTATACACATACTTTACTTTGATAACGCAAATTAGCAGACAGCTCGCTGTAAGCAGCTAATGTGTGAGTTGCGACCTTAAGGGCCCATTCTTTTTCACAGAGACGAGGCCTGTGTCCCAGGAGTGGGCACATTAAAAGGCTGATAAGAATGTGGAACAATGTGCTCTGCGTATTGCCACTTATGTTCGGAAATTTTATGGGCTACTTGGTCCGCCTGAGAATATTTAGATGAATGTGCAACATGTTGTATTGCAGCGGGCGGGCGGCGCATGACGCCGGAGCTGGGCGACGAGCGCAGCGACAGCGCCGGCTACCGCGGCCGCGGGGGCCGCGCGCCGCGCACCAACAGGTACGTGTGCGTGAGTACTGGCAGTGCTGTGTGAGCACCGCTAGTGGCTGTCGCCGCGAGGCTAGGCGCAGCTTGCTGCGTCAGGCAGTGTGCTCTTATTGAAATATGTAGCTATTCTGAACTCAATAAATGCCTAAATTGTATCGTTATCTCAAAAATGCTAGTAGTATTCATATTTTGAGTAGTTCTCTGCCAGGATACAATGCCATTTGTCACCATACAATCGTTACAAAACATCATTTAAAGCCTGCAATACATGTTGGCCGAGCGTTGTCGAGTGAAGGCCAATACCAACATTTAGACGGTATATTTGCCTTGTCTTGGTATTGCTCGGTGTCACTTGCCTTGTTGGTTGAGTATAGACAAGCGCCAATGTGTATAGACCTCATTTGCCGTAGCTTGTCACAACTTGCAGTCGCTCGCGATCACTTGCCTCACCTCGGAGCGCGTCGGTTTTGCTGCACATCTCAAAGGCGCTCGGCCAATAGTGTTCACATGTTTGTCCGCGCGCTATTATGCGATTGACGTTCATCGTAAGCATGCGTAAAAAATGTCACTTTCTACGAATTACAATGTATTTAGGTTTTTGGAGTTTACCAGAATGAACCAGTTATTTGGAATCCTAAAAACATACTGCACAAAGATAAAAAAAAAAAACTTTAGTGCGGTATACACTGACATAATAATTGTAAGCGTTCATTAAATAAATAGAAGCGGCTGAGATAATTTCGACGTTGTCGTCCATATTGTTTCAATGCGCAATAAAAATTGACAGCGCCCAACATGTGGGCGTCTCCTCAAAACTTATATTGGCCATTTGCATTGGCTTCCTTCAAACTTGCCGAACGTCTAGACAGTAGCGCTTGCCTTGTGTCAATTTGTCTAGGCTCGCGTTGGTCTATGCTCGGCCAACATGTATTGCAGGCTTAACATGTGTCCATGTCTTGAGAATGAGCTTCGAATACGCTGTCGTGTGCATGTAGTTCAGATCACTTCTTTATTTGCCATTCAGTAACAAATGGGAAGCGCTAGCGCAGGTTAAGCGCGGCGCGTACTTTGCGCGTGAATATAGCACGTTATGTATATACACGTGGGTAGTTAGCGAGCCTTTTGCTAACAGGCAGATGTGGACGCACCGTCATGTAGCAGTGTTCGTAGAGTGGTAGTTAATGAGTGTTAAATGTACAGATCCAGCGAGCGTGGCGAGCGTGGCGAGCGTGGTGAGCGCGGCGAGCGGCGCGGCGCAGAGGAGCGCGCCGACAGACGAGTGCCGCTGGAGAACGGCCGCGCGCACACCGCCGCGCCGCGCCAGCCCCGCGCCAGCGACGCGCGCGCGCCGGTACGTACTGCGCCTACTGTACTACTATGTTGTACCCACGCACAGGGGACCCAATGACACTAAATGCGCCAAGTGGACTCGCTACTCTATGTATCATAGGTCACACCACGCAAGAGCAGGGAGGAGCGCTTGTCTAAATAACAACCGCACGGGTGCTCATAACATACCAAGATGCTTCCGTGCCCTGAAAAACACGTTAAACTGTTATTCCCAGCTGTCATACATCTTTGACAATCGTTAAGGGTAATCAGGGTAGAAGCCAGAAAATCTAACCCAAGTCTTATCTTACCCAATGAATAAGTGTTGACCAGGATAGGATAGATAGACACCCTTTTCCGCACTTAAGATTCTCATTTGGTCCGTTGTGCGTGCAGCCCTCCTCTCTGTAAGAGGGTATGAGCCGTAATCCACTACGCGTTTTTGGCCCAGTGTGGGTTGGTAGATATCACAAACATCTTTTCGAATTTTTGGTTCTAATACATGCCAGTTAGCTTACGATGTGTTTCTTCAACATTTTGAAAGCAGTGCTGATGAAATAATTAACACAAAGTAAAGTGCCTGACTAGGTTCGGACCCGCGACCTACAACTTGTAAGTCACGGTCGTTACCACTGAACCACCACTGCTCTTAAAGTCAGTTGTAAAAACCAGACAGGCAATCACTCCATGTAAAATACTGGTTCGCAGGTGCATCAGGTTAGACTGGAAACTGACCCCAACTACTTAGGCAAAAAGCTATGCAGACTAATAAAACAACAACAATTGTTTTTTATTGAAGGTATGATATGATCTGATTCAGATTATTTATTTGTGTAAAGGAAATACCTATTCCTAAATCTATATCAGCAGCCAAACAGCGTTTTCCAGTTTAAATGGTGGGTCCTAGAGTAATTTGAGTCTCGTGAGTTAAAACTCATCTGATGTTTTGGTCAACTCAGGAGAGGCGACAGAAACACTTACCAGGACCATTAATTAGTTTGCCATCCAATAGAAATATAAAACATTTTGATAGGAACAATTTTATTCATCTTAGAATTTTCAAAATGCAATCTGTATAAATAAAATCTGTGTAATGCTGTATGTATATCTAAACATGTCATCGTACTGTTACAGAGCGGCAGACGACGCGAAGACAGACGAAGGCAAACTGACGACGAGAGCAGTGTGCTGGACAGCCAGGACGTGTCCAGTGCGGACAGAGGTACGACCTAGGCGCGCTTTGCTCTAGACTATTATCTATGCGGCGTACGTGGGCGCTCGACAAACTGCGACTTGCGGTCAGGCGGACAGCCAGCAAGCCATATGTAACTATCTCACAAAGGGCAAAGGGCTCTTCTCATAGAGAGAAGGCACGAGCATTGACATCCACGCTTGCTCAAGACGGGTTGGCCACCACAGGCTCTAAGACAGTGTCATTCGATGTTGGCGATGGCGGTATAGATAGTTCAAGTCGTGTTTGCACGCGGCGCTATGTGTGCGCGGTTGTTAGCTCGGACCACTGCCACACATGTATAATGTATCGCGCACGCACAGATGGCGCCGCACGCACAGATGAATTGAACTATTTATAGTCGAAATGCCAAAATGTAAGGGATTGACCACGTGTATTTCGCTAGCACTTGCCAGTCCCAAACATTTTCTCATTCACTATTGCGACGTATAAGTTGATAGAATCTCACTTGTCTAGATCGTCATGTCCCATGCCACCGTACGTACAGTCAATCGCGCAATACTGGGCAACAAAAAGCGGCACCGATGCTACAATAGGGGTGATGACTAAAAATTTTTTTGTATCCTGGACATGTATTTTTTTTTAGTCACGTAAACTAAAAACGACGACGATGTAGTAAGTTGGAGTTTTGTGTGACGTTTTAGTTCACTTTTTACTCAAAAGTGACGTCACAAACCTCCACTTCTGAATTTTGATACGCTTTATCTTCGTAAATTTGTATTTATTTGATAAGTCTGTAAGTTTCACTGACGAACTAAATAGAAATAAAATTTTGCTACGTAGGATCATTCCTATTGCAATATACAACTGGAATAGACTAGACGCAAAACCTTTAAGGGTTCGATGTACTCATTATTATGAACAACTTTTTTTAATAAGCCTCTAATGATGATACTTAACATTATTCATTTTATTCATAGTAAAAAACTATTATTGCATCGAATTGCCCGGTTTAGGCCGCGTTTCCACTGACGCGGAGCTGGGCGGAGACGTGCGGAAGCGACCAATCACAGACGAGACGAGTGGCGCGATGAGGGATTTCAACCATTGTAATTGGTCGCTTCCGCACGTCTCCGCCCAGCTCCGCGTCAGTGGAAACGCAGCCTTAGTCAGGGGGGTCTCACTCCGCAGTTTAGGTACGATCGGCCGGCGCTACGTGTGGGACGGAGTGTCGCAGTTGATTGCCGCTTACCGCTCGGCTCACACGCTAGCTGCTATTATTTGTACTGTGATTTTTGCAAAGAACGATGACTTCTAAACGATCTTATAATGAGTCCTATTAAGATACAGTTGTGTTTACGGGTCTCTAAATAAAGGAGAGAACAAAGAATCGATATTATCTTTTTTTACAGTTCCGAAAGATGTTGAAAGTTAAGCTATTTTGTTGTATTTAAATCATTACATAAATACTCTTAAACTGTCGGTAGTGCATATAAGAAAGTAGATGTGCAAAATACTAATAATTGGGTACCTACCTAAGTAGGTACAACAACAAAGTAGATAGAAGATGGATATCGTAGCAGCAGCAAGCCGACAACCCTAGCGCGTCACTCCGCGCCAGGCAGCATTAGAGTTACGCGATAGAAGAGAGCGGCAACGTTTAGGTGAATATCGCGTTAGGCATTGATCGCTTATGCGAGCTGAATTGCACTTTGTTGCCAGTAATGGCAAGAGTCTATATTTCTATCAATTGTTGCTCGAAGTGACTCTTCTGTACTTGTACTATTATTTATTCTGTGGTTTAGTGTTCAGTGACCTCTGACATAAGCCTCTTCGAGCTGCTTCCATTCTTCTCTATTGATAGCTTTCTTGACCAACAATCAATTTTGCTGTGCAGTACATTTTTTGAGTTGTGCCAACATAAACGTCTGTAAAAGTAGCATTTTTCGGGATTTCGGAGTTGTTCCCATAATATGTTCATAATAATGAGTACAATCGCCCATTTTGAGAATATGCGTTTTATCTGTTACACGTTTTATTTCAATCTCTCTATATATAGGTCTTGATATCATTTATTACCAAACACGTACGATTGACTGTACATACTAACCTGTCATAGGTGTATGCGTAGATCAGGGGTCGGGTCGTACCATAACTCAACGCCATCATGATTCCGATGGTGAAAATGGGATTGTGCTCTTCGTCCTGTATAGCTCCGTCTCTCTCTCTCTCTCTCTCTCACACACAATGGAAACATGATAGGCCCAAGGTTCATACGCCCTAATTTGCTGGCTGTTCGTTGGGTTGTGATACATTTTTATTTTCAAGGGGAGTCTATGCTATGTATATTCTAAAGATATTCGTCTCATAGAAACGAGGTCTTGAAAGCACTCCCACGCTTTTGGGTATGTTGTTATTATAAATAAATGAGCTACAATTTGGATAGTCTTTAATGTTGAAATAAAATATTATCGGACTGTATGTGTTTGAATTTTAATAGTTTTACATGTAGATACGAGAATAAATTGTTTTTTTTTTATGAAACACAAAATTAATCTCACACAGTTGTAAGCTTGAAGTTAAGTTATTTTAATTACTAAAGCTAACAGTTAACAAAGAAATATCTATACCAATATTATAAACAGGAAGGATTTTTTTGTTTGTTTGTAATAGGCTCCGAAACTACTGGACCGAATTTTAAAAATTCTATCACCTATGGAAACTAAATTATTCCCGAGTAACATACGCTATAATTTTGACGAGAGCGGAGCCGCGGGGATCAGCTAGTCTTAAATAAGAAAATATATTTCTGGACCGCATCTCAAAGACATCAATCTGAACAAGTATCCATAATATAAAATCAACTAACACTGAATTTGTGTTACTATACCAATCAGATTCCTTTTTATGGATATCTACAAAAATAAGTAGTTAATATCATTGGCTTTTATTTAATATTCGTACATAGAAAATGTCAATTGTTAAATAACGTTATAGACTCGACTGCAATAATCCTGAAGTTTGTCGACCGCCTACAATACATACTGAGCTATGTGTTCCTTTCTAGTTCCTATACTATTTAAAATCAAGTTTGCTAATGCAATCGAAAAGCTATGCCATCACGACAAATCTGAAAATATTACTGAATGTGCTAGTTAAAATGTAGTTGTAGTGTTAATACTTCATAAGTGTATTTATATGCATTATAATGTTTATATGTTTATTTTTTTCTGTGCACCCCGTTTTACATTTTAATTAGTACATATACTGTAGAAGGATGAATGGGCAGTTTTAGTTATATTCTCCTACCAGTTAGATGCGCGGGGTGAATAGTTGTTTGCTATCTATGGACGATGTGTTTCCTTCTCTCGCTTTGTGCTGCGGTTACTAATCCTTCGGTGTGGGCTGCTCGAATACAGCGTCTGTCCCCTGATCTCTGCATTAAGCATTTGAAGTTGAGTATTTGTCAAACTGTTCTTTAGCCTCAAAAATTGGCACTAAAGTACAGTTTGGCATGTTCTGAACTCAAAAAATTCAATCCAGAAATCGGCCCTATGATTCGTACCATCATGTACGTAGTTGCTGTGCTATGGTTCTGTTATCTATGTAATGTGGTTATCATTTGGAATGATTAGAAGTTTAATTTACCGCGCACGTGTCATGAATATTGCTTCGTTAATGTTACCGAGTAGAGTTGAGGTTCCATTCGTCCCCCTGGCGGGCGCAGGTCGCAGGGCGCAGCAAACGACTAGTCCCCCGCACTATGTGACTATGGGCTCATGCAGTCGTGGTAGTGGCGCTGGCTGGCAATGTGTAGGCACTTGGCATGTGTTGTTCAGAGTCGGCGACGTCCGAGGAGGGGCGCGGCGCGGGCGAGGCGGCCAGCGCCAGGCGCCGGCGCCGGAGGAGGGCAGGTACACACACACACACACTGTTGCACCAGCGAGCTGGTCTATAAACAACATACACGCTCCTTTTTAATGCTGACCACCTTGGACATCGGCCATAAAGTGGCACCACGGATTGGTTCAGTGAATAATAATAAAATCATTTTGATGTATTTCAGTGTTTTTCACTTGATTAATTTTAAAAAAAAACCTAATTTTTGACACAAATGTACTTACACAAATGCACAACAGTATAACTGTGTAAACATGCATGTTTTGATTTTAATTTGTGTTTTCGCACTAAAAGTTTCTAGTCTCCTTCTAGTTTATGGCTTTGTCATTATTTCTCAATGTAGTAGACGCGCTATAGACGTGGCGGTCGCATGACTTAGGACCGCTCGCCCACATGATGTAAGATTTTCAGATTTTTGACTTCCTGAGTCTCGAAGCGTTCGACAATAATCGTATCAGCATCTTACACTACGTCCTACATGAACGACATACACGACGGCGCGATGCGATGCTACACAATATGAAACAAGTAGTACAACTGTGTAGAAATGCAATTGCAGGAAGTTACTTTGGATTGATGAGTGAAAATAACTAGATTTTTTACAAGCTATGTTGTATTTTGAACAATATCGGACAGGGTATCGGTCGCGCTTAGTGTAGTGCTGCATCGCAGTTTGTCGTGTCGGTCGACGATATAGGGCTCTGTGTGGGTGCGCACGGCGGATACGGCTTGACTTGTGGCTGTTGCAGGAGGTGGGTGGAAGAATGGGCTGAGCACCGCCACTGGCGCTCAGGGCACAGCCGGCGCGGGCGCGGGGGCGGCCCCGGGCGCCACCGCCAGCGCGGGCGCGGCGGGGGAGGGCGCCCGGGACGTGCGGGAGCCTCGCGCGGCCGGCGCCACGGGCCCGGCGGGCACAGCGGGCACGGCGCCCGCAGCTGCCGCCAGCAAGCGCCGCTCGCCGCTGGCCAAGGCGAAGGCCGAGCCGCTGCTGAACGGCACGGCCTGAGCGCTCGCCGGCCGGCCGCCGGCTGACTACGACTCGCCGCCGCCTGCGCGTGCACAGCATATTATTATCCTAACGTAACGTAACATGTATGGCGCCCCCCGCCGCCCGCCGCCGCCGGGGGTGAGCCGTCCCTAGACTTACTCGTATTATGCTTTTGTAAGAGATTCGTGATTTGTATTCCTGATTACTCGATATGAAAATTAAAGATGTGTACGTCGCTCCCCGGACGATACGCGCCGATCGCGGCCTTTCGGTACCTTTATGGGAGATCGGACATAGCGCAGTACATACGTGTTCGTAGCCTGTACTCTGTGGTTATGTGATTTCCTATAAAATAAACATTTCTGTACATATTTTCAATCGTATTTTTATTTGTACGAATAGTTCGTTCGTCGTCTCCTCCCTGTCTAAATTACAGAGCGAGAACCTTACAAATTTTACAATATACATACATTACGATGTTGAAATACAATTAATACTTTATAAAAATAGTATGACTAGTTGGAATGTTACAATTGATACTTAAACTAGTAATACTTTAAACTCGAAAGGTACCTCGGTAGGGAAGGGGGCGGGATACATACATTTAATTTGGTGACACTAAGAATTTAAAATTCTAAATGTGATTCTGATGACACAGACGTATAATTAACAAATATTTACAGAACTAGACTAAAATATCAGTCATATAACAGTACCGTGATATGCATTATTGCCGGGATATCACTAGGAAGTATTTACAAAGATATGACGTCAGGTAAGAGGCAGGAGTACTAACTAACGTGAAGCGAACAGAAATGGCGTGTTCACAAAAGTAGAGGATTTATACAAAAAGGAGACACATACTATTCAAACTAGAGGACAAAAATTACTTATACTTACTACTTTTACTATTGTTAATTTACTAGTTTTGTGAACAAGCTTTCTAGTTTCATTAAAAAATTACTTCAAATCTTAACTTACCTACTCTTGCGACTATTTAACTCTAACAAGGAACTTCCAAGAATACTAGACACCAAAAGCAAATGTTCTATTGAGATTCAGCTCCAAATTATGTGACATTCAAATTATTACGAATCGTAACCAAAACATCGTTACACTGCTACGTTACCGCCAAAAATGTTTTTACTTGATTTTCGGGCTAGTAATATTATATCCTCTATGCTATCTTTATTATCAATCGATTTATGCAAAGGAAAAAAACTAAGAAAATGACAAAAAAAAGTACACGGATTTATTCTAAAACTAAATGATTACGGTAGACATTCGTAGTCGAATGTTTGTAAACGAAATTGACGAACACGAACTGGAAGAATATAATTTATTGTTCTTGTCCAGTTCTATTCACCCAAATATAATAATGTACCTATGTATAACAGTGTAGAAAAGCCATAATTAGAAAGTTGCTTTTTGATAAAAATAAACATAATTTGCATTATGTGCAATAATACTAAATTAAAAACCCAAGTCTTCTACGAAATGGTTGTCTTTGATTTTAAGTACTTAGACTTAATAAGTATGTTTGTAGTTATTCTTAGACAATTCATGGAAATCACAAGATTATGAATTAATATTTGTATTTCTATTCACTTCACATCGTTCGTTCTCCTTTACGTAGTAGGTACGTATGCTTGTACAAAATGATATGTGTCTACACTGTACAATAATTAGGCTTCAGTATATATAGTATTATATACTTAGGAATACTGTAATATTCTTTCCTATTATAAACATTATTTCTGAAAAGTCACAATGGTGACTAATATTATGAGAAAAATCATTGTTTTTGTAAATTCATTAACATTGTATACTTTTTAAGTAAACACTGAAGTCTTTAAGACCCAGATATAATTTTGATTCATGGCATAAAAATATATGCGTTTTTTACTGATCTGTTTGAGTTTTAATACCTTTACATACAGCCTATCTATCAGATGAAGTCGATGTATACTGACACAGTACACATTTATATAAGAATCGTTAGACCATTGTTTACACATCGAACAGAATAGTTACAGTCGAGTCAAGCGTGTAGCTAGTAAAGTTAATCACTAAAAATTACACAAATAAATTGGGGTTATAACCTTGGTTATAAGTTATAACACTACAGAGAGACTGGAGTTATTAATGTGTAAATTATTTACTAACAACTCGAAAACCTAACCAGAGATTGTAGGCACAGTAAAGATATACAAACAGTATGGAAAATACCTACAAACGCTCGGAACGGCACACTCACACAAATATGTACGCACCGACGAGACCGCTCGGGCACTTTCGAGGTAATGTCAGTACTAAGTGCCGCGTCGCGACGAGTGGTCACGTATGTTTGTGTTAGTGCCGTTTCGAGCGTTTGTAGGTAGTTTCCATACTGTTATATATTTTTACTGTACCTACAATCTCTGGTTACGTTTTCGAGTTGTTAGTAAATAATTTACCCATTATTAACTCCAGTCTCTTAGTAGTGTTGTAGGTTAGGGCAAAGTAGATTCTATAGAGAACATTTATTATTGGACTTTGCCCGCAAAATCGAAAGCAGTACGCGGTGTTGGTGGTTTTATTGTGAATTGGTGACACATTGGGCATACAATTTGTATTGTATTTGTGTCTGGGTGTTTTTGTAGATGGGTTTACACCCATCTACAGATGAACAGCAGACTAATTTATCAATATATAGTACTGATTTCACAGAATACAAATGGCCCATGTTGGCGGGATAGGTTTCCGATTTGTTTACTTACTGGGTTTAGGGTAAGAATTGCGGTTGACCCTTTGTGATAGATAACTTACAAAAAAAAAACTAGCTACACGCTTGTCTATTCCAGAAGAATTGTACAGAGCTTTTCAGACAAAAGTGCCCAGCTTAGTGGGTTTCTCCCCGGCAATAATGAGGTGGTGGCATTAGAGAAGTCGATGCTTGTCTTCGTGGCAGGTGTCGAGGTCGCTGTCGTCAGAATCGGAGTGTGAGCAGTAGGACGAGTCGCTCCAGTGCTGGAACTCTTCCTTGTGGTGCTCCAGCGCCATCAGCGACGGGAACAGGCTGTCGCACGCGCTGCATCTGTGAATATGAAGTTGTAAGTTAGTGAGGACGTAAGTAAGATGCTACAACAAAAATCGTGCGAGTATCTGATCATCTCGGCAATACCTGTTGTGTTCTATCGAGGTTTTGACAGAAACATTGTGTATTATCAGAGCAAGTGAGTGTAATTTTATACTATTAACCCCCATTTGGTATTTGTTTTTTTTTTGAGACATAATATGATTAGAAAAAAAAAAACTTAATTCAAAAAATCAAAAAACCCGACTGCTTCAAAAGCGAACTAAAAAGTCGTAAACAAGGAAAAAATCATGCTGTGCAGTCGGAGGATACATACGCGCGAGCTGGCTGACCAAAACCAGATGTATCCTCCTCCTGCACAGCATGATTTTTTCCTTGTTTACGACTTTTTAGTTCGCTTTTGAAGCAGTCGGGTTTTTTGATTTTTTGAATTAAGTTTTTTTATTTATAACTTTTTAGTTCGTTTTTTTTCGAATTAGATAATTTAAACATATAAGTGTTATACATTTTTGAAATCACCTCTTAAAGCCCTTTATTTGGATACCCCACACGATGGATTTGGAAGAAAAAAAAAATTTAGGCCCCCACAATATGGCACCCAAAATCCGCCATTTTTCTATTATCCAATTTTAATGTAGCCTATGACACTCGCAGGGTTAAGACGCATCGATTGACGTATGAATCATCAAAATCGGCCAACGCGTTTGGTCTCTGGAACGCCACATAGGAACAAACATACATACATACATACATAGACTGATAAACACATTACCCTCCTTCGGCAGTCGGGTAAAAAATACAAAGTTTATAGTAGGTACCATAGAGCAACACGGACCACCGGCGTGCCGGAGGGGAGTAGCCATAGCGTTTTTTCCCGATACAAAACTGTCTGTCATTTTTTGCGGGGGGAAATCTGCACTACCCACACTTTAACAAATTCTCACACAAAAATAATCGTCTGTTACTACGAAACTCACACATAAAAATTAAAAAATACATTAACAATTTTACACACACATGGATACATTCTGTGTCATGACAGTATAATGAGATGACGCAACTACACTGACAAGTTGCTTACAGCCGTGGTTGTAGCTACTGTCGATACGCATTATCGATAAATTCAAGAACTCGGTTCGGGATATACGGTTTAAAAAGTGATACAAAGTTAGTTAGTGTTATAAAGATTGAGTTTATTTATTATGAACTACAATAATTATCATCTAACAAATAAACTTAATTTTAATTTTAAAAACCAAAGATAGTTGTATCTATCACTGGTTTTTAAAATAGATTAGTTTTGTATAAATATGACGAATACATTTTTGTGGGTCTGCTTTTTTTATTAAGAACGAAATTCTTGTAGCAGTATATTTTTCCATTATTAATATTTCCAGTTCCAAATTATGATTTGTAAAATCATTTTTGTGTAAATGGTAACTAATAGAGGAAAACAATTCTTTATCAATAAACTTTTTTAAGGCATGTGTCACGATTTCATGTGTAGTACAAGATCGCGTAGGTTTATTGTCGTCACTTAAACGTCGTCTTATTTTATTTTTCACAAATCCAGCCATAAAAGTATTACCTATTTTGAAGCAAAAAGTAACTGTCCTCTGCTTTTTTGGTGTATTAACCTTTTTTATCAATTGGCCCAAGCAACCTTTTATGCACGTATTGCATTTTTTTTTTTTGATTTTGAGTAAATAACAAATCCAGCTATGTATTCTACAACCTTCTCGGCAAAAGGGGATATAAAAGTTAGAGCTTCAATCTCATCAATTAAATCGTTAATAAAATTGGTAAAACTGACTTCTTCTCTTCTTGATGTGCAATTTAGTACCTATCATTTTTTTTTCCAATGGAATACAGTTTGTGCCGCTTCCAGTTTGTGTTAATTCTGTATTAACAAATTTTTCTTATTAAATTGCTTCAAACTGAGAGAGCTTGAGGGATTATCGCAACAACAACCATGACTTCTTACAATCGAAAAAAGAGTTCGATGTGATCTTGACTTATCCTATGGAGTGGCATAAATTTCAGGCCATTTTGTTGGTTTTGTATTATATCTTGGAAGATAGACTTGGTACTCTCAATACAGATCAAAATGCCCAAAAACCTGTGTATCGTGGTGAATCTAATATTTTTTTTCTAATATGGTAGTTTGCAATTTATTTGCAACTAAGCAGCAACCTAGTTCTGTGGCCATCGCTAAATTTGCTTTTGCGCCTTCACACATTAATGCTTTTATTTCCACTCCAGTTTCATGTACTAATTCAAAGGCTTTAGGTACAAGCTGAGCTTTTAACTTAGCACTTGAGCCTTTAACAAAAAAATATCCGATTGGGACTTTGAATGCCTACAAATATAAATACTAGGACATCTGTTGCTTCATCCGTATTATTTGTTAATAAATCAATACCATAAACAACGTACCCGAATCGTCAATCACCATTCGGACTGTCATGTGGTTGTGTCTGTATATTAAAATAAAGCTTACAATAAATAAATCAGAAAACTCAATCTCAAAAATGTCTCTGTATGGATATAGACTCCTTTGCCTTGACCATTTTTATCGATAACTATCTACAAACAAACCGGTAACAACACTATCACTCGGTGACAGGCGACTACTCGGAAACAGACTCGGATCAGTTGCTCGATCGATCCGCATATTGTATGAGGGCGAGCGGCCTGTGTTGGTAAACAAATCCGAAACGTCACCGACCGATAATATTGTAATTTTTAAGTTTTATAGAAGTAAATAGTAATAATGTGATTAAAAATTGCTTACATATGAAAGATAACGCCATCTTATTGTAAATTTGACGTGGCAGATCTCTTTTTGCAGCAAAAAAACAGAACAATTCGGCATTTTTTTAGGACGTCGATTCAGTCGCGCAACTAGATTTAGTCTACTGAGCAGTGCGGCTGCAACTAGTTTTATTGTACGCATAGGACCACGTGGACTTGTACTTTGACAGAGGGGAATGCCTGCGTATGGCTACTCCCCTCCGGTCCGCCGGTGGTCCGTGTTGCTCTATGGTAGGTACTCCTCATTAAGACATATATTTTGCGTTCAGGTTCAGAATGTCCAATTCCCAAAATGTCCGATGGTTTCAAAATGTCCAATTCCCGAAATGTCCAATGCCCGAAATGTCCAATTCCCAAAATGTCAAATTCTCGAAATGTCCTATTCCCAGAATGAGTTCCCAAAATGTCCAATTCTCGAAATGTCCTATTCCCAGAATGAGTTCCCAAAATGGCCAATTCTCGAAATGTCCAAAATGCCTAATCAAAATTGTTTTATATATATATTTTTTTTATTAATTGGTTCGCGATTAACCACTATCTCGCCTGATGGTAAGCGATGTTGTGGTCGACGGTGAAGCATGCTTGCCTAGAAGTAATACCTATTTTTTTTTTTTTTATAAGTCATACTCAATATCCTTTTTCTTCTTTTTGCGCTTCTCATTTTCTTATACCGAAATCTTTTAAACAACAGTCCCAATATTTAATTATATTTATTTAAATTCTGATTAATATGCGTCAGAAAAACTAATATCAATAATATACGCGATGTCAAAGAATAGAATACTCTTTATTATGTACATCATATAAGTTACAGAAAGTATAGACGAAGAAAACATTACACTGGGTGACACAATGGGCGGCCTTTTCACTAAAAGCGATCATAGTCATCATCATCATATCAGCCGAAAGACGTCCACTGCTGGTCATAGGCCTCCCCCAAGCGTCGCCACATTGACCGGTCCCGTGCGTCCGGCATCCAGCGGATCCCCGCAATCTTCACCAGGTCATCGGACCGCCTGGTGGGAGGCCTTCCAACGCAACGTCTTCCGGTTCGCGGTCGCCACTCCAGAACCTTTGTGCCTCATCAGCCATCCGTTCTGCGAGTAATGTGCCCTGCCCATTGCCACTTAATTTTGGCAATTCTTCGGGGTATGTCGGTAACCCTGGTACTCTTGCGCATCTCTACATTTCTGATTCAATCACGCAAGGAAATTCTGAGTATAGCCCTCTCCATTGCCCTTTGGGTGACTGTAAGCTTTCTGATGAGGCCCATTGTCATCACTGGCAACACACACTGGTCATAGACTTTCGTCTTAAGACACTGTGGTAAGTTGGACGAAAAGATACCGCGCAACTGCCCGACTGCCCAGCCGAGTCGGATTCGACGATTGACCTCTTTCTCGAAGTTGGCCAACTTCGAGACTATCCAACTGGATCGTTTGTCCCAGGTAGACATAGTCATCCATTACTTCGAGTGTAGATCAGTCTCCGACCTTGATAGGAGTGGGTGTAACATGGGCATTCAACATCACCTTGGTTTTGTCCATGTTCATCCATAGACCCACTCTTTCGGAAGCTCTACTAAGATCATCGAGCTTTGTACTGAGGTCCTCCATAGTCTCAGCCATGACCACTATATTGTATTGTCTGCAAACCGAAGGTGAGTGATGTACTTGCCATTGACGTTGATACCTAGCCTTCTCCAGTCCAGAACCTTGAAGACATCCTCCAGTGCAGCGGTGAACAGTTTCGGAGATATGACATCTCCCTGTCTCACATCTCGCTGCAGAAGGACAGGTTCCGAGGTCTGATCCTGAAGTCGAACTCAAATGCAAAAAGAAGACTAAGGATATTGAGTATGACTTATTAAAAAATATTACTTAAATTTTGGGTCTTAGGTTACATCTAGGCAAGCATGCTTCACCGTCGACTACAACATCGCTGACCATCAGGTGAGATAGTGGTCAAACGCGAACAAAGTAATAAATAAAAAATATATAATAAAATATTGATTAGGCATTTTGGACATTTCGAGAATTGGACATTTTGGGAATTGGACATTTTGGGAAATGGATATTTCGGGAATTGGACATTTTGAAACCGTTGGACATTTTGGGAATTGGACATTCTGAACCTGAACGATATGTCATCATAATACTAGTTAGTTTAGTACTGCTAGATATGCTTAAACAAAGCAACAGGGATCATATATTATGGTTATAAACGTGATTACGTAACACCATATGAGATACAATTGAAGTACCTGCTCCCACTGCAGTTATGTTTAAGTCGCATGTAATAGGGGGCGAGCCTATTGCCATCAACCGGGCACGAGTCGAGACTCCGGGCTGATACTAAGAAATTCCAAAAATAGTAGGTACACCCAATAACCGACCTGGGAATCGAACCCACGACCTTATGATCAGCAGCAGCGCTTGCGACCACTAGACCAACGAGGCAATAGTTGTTATTTTTTTCTACTGTATTACGAGGCAAAAGTTATAATCATTTGCTGCGTATGCAGTTGATTGCCTGCTGGATTTGCACCATCCTTAACATAAATTGCTCCTGAACAAACCTGACACCTATCAATTTTCTAGTAAAACATAGGTGCTTAGGTAGGTACCTTCATGGGTACCTAGTTCTACTCACCCGAAATGTCGCTTCTTTTGTTGATGATCTCCGAGCTGGCGACGCGTCGGGAATGACCGGTCGCAGACGTTGCAAGTTAGAGCTTCGTCTGCAAAGTAAATAAAACTTACTTTTATTATTTAAGAATTAGCAGGTACATATAGGATAGGATATAGTATATTCGTCATCATCATCATTTCAGCCGAAAGACGTCCACTGCTGGACATAGGCCTCCCCCAAGGGAAAATAAACAAGGGTCTTATTGGGTCGCGTACATCGGAGGGAGATTATACGTGGGGTTTCGCAGGGGTTGGTTTTAGGTCCTCTCTTGTGGGATCTCGCATACGATGAGGTCCTGCGTATTGACCTCACCGTCGGCGTTAATATCGTATATTAAGTGCCTATCAATTACACAAAAGTTCATCACACCTATAGGTATTCGTTCCAAATGTTGGGCAGAGGCAGAGGTCGAGAAGCCATCAACCGGGATCTCATCTATATCTATACTAATATTAAACACATTACCCTCCTTCGGCAGTCGGGTAAAAAGAGGAAAGTTTTGTATGTTAATATGTTAAGAATAAACTTAAAACTACTGGACCGATTTCAAAAATTATTTCACCGTTGGGAAGCTACACTATCCCCGGGTGACATAGGCTACTTTTTAGGGTTCCGTAGCCAAATGGCAATGGCGTTTGTCCGTCCGTATGTCACAGCCACTTTTGCCGAAACTATAAGAACTATGGTGTTGAAACTTGGTAAGTAGATGTATTCTGTGAACCGCATTATGATTTTCAAACAAAAATAGAAAAAAAAAACAATAAATTTTAGGGGTTCCCCATATCTACTAAGAACAGAAACTCAATATTTTGTGGCTAAGTTTAGCTGCGCAGTAGTAAATCTCATACGAAAATAGCACCGTTTCGTGCCTCGCGCATCCGGTAAACCAACTTTCAGGGCGGCCAAGAAGTTTGGCGAGGACTATTTCTATTGATAAGTCTTCAAAAATTATATTGAGGTTTCGTTGTTTTTTTTTTCTAAACTGAATAGTTTGCGCGGTGGACACTTTCAAAGTGGTAAAATGTCCCCCCCCCTGTAACTTCTAAAATAAGAGAAAGATAAAACTAAAAAAAAATGTACATTATCATTATCATGTAAACTTCCACCGAAAATTGGTTTTAACGAGATCTAGTAAGTAGTTTTTTTTTAATACGTCATAAATCGTAAACCGCAATTTACCAAGTACGGAACCCTTCGTGCGCGAGTCCGACTCGCACTTGGCCGGTTTTTATCCCTGTATTCCCACGAGAACGGGAACAACGCGGGTGAAACCGCGAGGCGTCCGCCAGTTCTTTATTATGTTAGTCAATACAACCGGGCATAAATTCAGACTGGTCTGTTAGTAAATAGTCCCATACTGTCTAATCTGGGTGAACGTTACCCCAACAGGAAAGTGACTCCTAGAGTGATATGAGTGGAACGTATAGTTAGTGCGTAATCTGCTGTGAATGTGCCCTGCATAAAAAATAAGTGCGTGTCGCCGTTTTTGAAAAAAACGAAAAAAATGGTTCCTGCTGGGGTAACGTTGTTCCAGCAGGAAAATTCTAAACGAATGATCGGAATGAGAAATATTGTGCATGGGCAGAGAGCTTATAGTTGTGCAAGAATGTGCGCCGAAAATATAATTAGTGCGTCATCAGGTTTTCGAGATATTGCATTTCCTGCTGGGGTAACGTTTTGCAGAATCGTGTATCTCTAAAACCATTGTATGTGCGCCTGTAGAATAAACATACACGAGTAGCTCTTGATTTGTGCGTATTTGTGCCGGAATTAGATTTAAGAAAATACCTATAATTTTCAAGAAATTGCGCTTTTTTGAAAACCGGAAAAAAAATCACAGCGCCTAAATGAGAAAACGTATAAGCTCGCTGAAAACTGTATTCAGTCCATCTTGACGCTTGTAATAACCATAAAAAGTTTCAAAAGCATACATGTTTGCGTTATCGAATAATATTGCTGAAAGTCAAAACGAGGGTGTCATAACTTTGGCGGCTAAATACAAGAAACCGACTTAACCCAAGATAGGTAGGTGTAAACCACAAGTATGTGCGTTTAGTCAAAAATATATAGTAAAAATATTCAGCTTGGCATGTTTCCCAATACGTAGATTTAAACAAAAAACAAAACATGTAAACAATGGCTGGTTATCCGACCAAATTCAAATGACTACGAAAAAGCGACGGATTAATACATAACGATGACCTTCTTAACTTTACTCACGAACCGGTTGTAGCGTGTTGTGCTTGAGTACACTGAGGTAGAAAAGTTATAAAAAAAATAAGTTGATGGATTATATTCTACTAGCTGTTTCCGTGACTTTGCACTTGATTAGGTAAGTATATTAGAAAAGTGTGCCAAGCTCTAACCTATATTCTTTATTCCAAATTTAATTAAAATACATTCAGTATTTTGTGAACACATCCAGATATTTGCCTTTATAATATTAGTAGAAAAAAGTACTTCAGAGACCAAAATATGATGGCGGCTGTTTTAAAAAAAAGTTCAAGATATGTGTGATAAATACCTACTACATAAAAATAACCAACAGATACAGTTTATAAATAAAAAGCCAATTAACACAACAGTAAAAAAACAACGTAGGTATCTACACACATTGGTTTAAACCTTGGGTTAGATAAATTAACATTGAGTTTTTAGGGTTCCGTACCCAAAGGGTAAAAACGGGACCCTATTACTAAGACTCCGTGGTCCGTCTGTCTGTGTCACCAGGCTGTATCTCATGAACCGTGATAGCTAGATAGTTGAAATTTTCACAGATGATGTATTTCTATTGCCTAACAACAAAACTAAAAACAGAATAAAATAAATATTAAAGGGGGACTCCCATACATCAAACGTGATTTTTTTGCCGTTTATTGTGATACGGAACTCTTCGTGCGCGAGTCCGACTCGCCTTTGGCCGGTTTTTTTTTCATCATCAGTAGAACATTCCTTTTTTTGCGCCATCCACTGACGTCACGTTGCAAGGAGTCGCTTTGTCTAGCTAGTAAGTACTTTCTCTGTATTAGTGGGACAGAGACAGATACATAAACGTCGCTCATGTGAAGTGCTTTTTTACTAGGAAGTGCGTTTGGGTTATCACTTTGTAAACAGTGACATGCGCAAACCAGTGCGTTCTAAAGTGATGTGATATGACATTACGTTTCATACCGAGGAATATTACATTACACCATGACTCCAAACATGACGCGAAATGAAGCGCTACACGAGGTTATTGTAATTGTAATTACATGCTCGCGTACATACATCATTACATGAGATGAGATAGTGCGATATGGATGTTATATTGTGATGTGACAGACAATCGTCAAAAGTACACTTGCCAGTTGCTTTTGATAGCATGTACTTATAGTCGATTTTCTTTCATAATTATCTTTTCCCCAATCTAGGCATAATTTAACTAAAGTGCGAGAGTCATGATTTTAAACATCACTAGGCAGTCCGCGGTGTCAGAAAAACAAACCTTATTCCATGAAAAATACGGTTCTAGATAATAGTTCGCAGCCAGCGGACCGACCGGTGCATGCTCCTTCTCGCTTGAACATACGGCGAACGCGCGCCCGCACCGCCGCGCGTACTGTTTGAGTGTTATGTGCCATACTTAATTTGGTCGAGTAATGTGTAATGCTACAGTACGCGGTCGGGATTTCGCAGCCAGCCGACCGACCGGCGCATTACTCATAAGAAATAATAAGAATATAATTTATATGTATATTTAAAATTTTATATCTTTTACACAATAAATAGGTTTAGTTAGTACCAATATTACACTTACAACTGATCTGTGATTTTCTGTGATTATGCAATTTTACTGTTTGTATTTTAGTACATAAGTAAATGAAAAACTGATCTGTGATTTTAAATAATAATGACTACACACGGTTCAAATAATTTGATTGAACTATGTGTTCTAATATTAAAGAGTTTGTAATTTGATCTGTGATTTCATGCCATAATTACTTTAAGAAACAAAATTAAGAGAATAAAAATAATAATTTCTACATCAACAACCTCTTTCATTTGTTATGGTCACAAGGTGCATTTAATGTATTTTTTAATTAGCCCCCAAAATTTGGTCATACCAACAAACGTTTGAACGCGACTGTACGGACAACAGCTTAGGTTTAATACGTCCAATCAAGAAGGTCATCGATATGTATGAATCCGTCGCTTTTTCGTAGTCATTTGAATTTGGTCGGATAACCAGCCATTGTTTACATGTTTTGTTTTTTGTTTAAATCTACGTATTGGGAAACATTCCAAGCTGAATATTTTCACTATATATTTTTGACTTAACGCACATACTTGTGGTTTACACCTACCTATCTTGGGTTAAGTCGGTTTCTTGTATTTAGCCGCCAAAGTTATGACACCCTCGTTTTGACTTTCAGCAATATTATTCGATAACGCAAACATGTATGCTTTTGAAACTTTTTATGGTTATTACAAGCGTCAAGATGGACTGAATACAGTTTTCAGCGAGCTTATACGTTTTCTCATTTAGGCGCTGTGATTTTTTTTCCGGTTTTCAAAAAAGCGCAATTTCTTGAAAATTATAGGTATTTTCTTAAATCTAATTCCGGCACAAATACGCACAAATCAAGAGCTACTCGTGTATGTTTATTCTACAGGCGCACATACAATGGTTTTAGAGATACACGATTCTGCAAAACGTTACCCCAGCAGGAAATGCAATATCTCGAAAACCTGATGACGCACTAATTATATTTTCGGCGCACATTCTTGCACAACTATAAGCTCTCTGCCCATGCACAATATTTCTCATTCCGATCATTCGTTTAGAATTTTCCTGCTGGAACAACGTTACCCCAGCAGGAACCATTTTTTTCGTTTTTTTCAAAAACGGCGACACGCACTTATTTTTGATGTAGGGCACATTCACAGCAGATTACGCACTAACTATACGTTCCACTCATATCACTCTAGGAGTCACTTTCCTGTTGGGGTAACGTTCACCTAATCTGGACATATTGAACTAATTAAGAAGGACCCCAGTATTCGCACTAGTGACACTCTCACAAACAAAGCGCGTACGTAATAAGTAGGATATACACAGGGACAGGGTATACAGAGTTGGAAAAGTTCTATAATTTTGTATTAGAATGGCAATTGACCATTGAGTATTTGTTGTAAAGTGCTTGTTAATTTCGATTTAAGTTAGTATTCCTACTTATGCGCTAAGTTCTTGAACTTTTTTGTGTTCCGACTTCCCCAGAAGGAGAGTTTTTGAATACCTAATCGCTTGCCTCTTTGATTTCATGGCCTTTCTTCAATTTAACTTTGTCATTGTCCATTGTTAATTAGAGAGAGATTTGATCTCTAAAGTTGTTGGATATCTCGGTCGCGTACTTACATCGGATGGAGATTACGTGGGGTTTCGAAGGGGTCGCTTTTAGGTCCTCTCTTGTGGGATCTCGCATACGATGTGGTCCTGCGTATTGACCTCACCATCGGCATTAATATCATTTGTTACGCAGACGACACCCTGGTGTTAGCCGGCGGGGACACTTTTGACGAGTCCATCCAGCATTCTTAGCTCGGGGTGGCAAGAGTCGTGGTGTTGATCCGCGAACTGGGTTTTGAGTTTGGGTTCTATAAACTGCCGAGGATCAGAGAGCCACCCAGTTCTTCAGTGACGTCAATTGGGAGATGCGTAAGTCCAGGTGGGTCGATACATTAGGCCAACCCTGACCGGTTGATGGGGCTTCGAAAGGCACTTCGAGCGCCCGGTCACCCTCTTTGAAAAGGCAGTGAGTGGTCGCTTTGCATAGACTGCTGGCCAATCTCGGGAAGAAGTTTGCCGCCTCTACGCGGATGTCGTGCGATCAATGGTCCTTTATGGCACTCGTTCCACTAGAATCCCCTATTTCAGTCCCCCAGGGGATTCTACAGCACTCAATGTTCCACTACGATCCCCTATTCAGGGGATTCTTTAACTACTAATAAGTTATTTTCCTTTAAAGTCCCTTCTAAATAAAAAAGCCACCTATAAAATAACAATATGTAATACATAGAATTAAAAATCGGTCTACAGAGAGGATTGCAATGACGTAAATAAATATTTCTAAAACAAGTTAGATGTTAAAAAAAAAGCACCAAAAGCGTTGAAGAATTTCGCAAGTTCGACTAGTGCAGCATCTCGGTGGCGTTGGGTTCGAGTCCCAGGGATTCTAGTGGAACGAGTGCACCTAAGGCGTACGGTTATTTTCAATGTTTAACTTTTTCTACATAAAAACAAAAAACTAGGTCATTGGTCCTTTTAGTGGGAGGCCTTCAAACGCATCATCTTCCGGTTCGCGGTCGCCATTCCAAAACTTTTCGGCCCCATCGGCCATCCGTTCTGCGAGCAGCAATGTGTCCTGCCAATGCGAACCGGAAGACGATGCGTTGGAAGGCTTCCCACTAAAAGGACCGATGAACTAGTTTTTATGTAGAAAAGGTTTTTTTTTTTTATATTTTGCGTTTATCTTAAATAAGTTAAACATTGAAAAAAAACCGAAAGCCGCTACGCTGCACTAGTCGAACTTGCGAATTTCTTCAACGCTTTTGGTACTTTATAAAAAAAAAAATTACGTCATTGGCCCTCTGTAGACCGATTTTAAATTCTATGTATTACATATTGTTATTTTATAGTTGGCTTTTTTATTTAGAAGGGACTTTAAAGGAATATAACTTATTAGTAGTTAAAGAATCCCCTGAATAGGGGATCGTAGTGGAACATTGAGTGCTGTAGAATCCCCTGGGGGACTGAAATAGGGGATTCTAGTGGAACGAGTGCTTTATGGGACGCCTGTATGGTCAAGCAGGCGCCATCAGGTGTCCGACACTGCAGGACTAAAATTAATAGCTTGCAGCGGATAATGGCCAATCGTATCGCACGAGGTTAACAGACCGAACGTATCCTTTAAGGCGGCAACTCTCCTGGCACGCTTTCTTCCGCTGGACATTGTGGCGGACATGGACCTGAGGGTTTATAACCGAATTCGCGCCATCCGCAACAATGGTAATAGCGTGCCAGGAACCGCTGTAGTAAAGCTGAGGCGGCAGGAACGGCAACACGCGCTCGAGCGGTGGCGTGAGTGACTACAGCAGCCGCACTTTTCGCGCAAGCGCGTTGTCGAAGCCCACCAAGTCACTCCAGTAGCCTAATTGCGTAAGTGAATTCAGCAAAGCGAATGATTTGATCCCATCAATCGACAAATCACGTGCGAAATGATAGACGCGTTGTGGATTGCCGTCTATGTGATTGGTGGATCGATGGGGTTAAATATTTCGCCTTGCCGAATTCACTTACGCAATTAGGCTGCAGGAAAGACGATGGCAAAGTTATCACGTGCTGCCGTGCTCAGCGAGGCTCAGTGAACATTCACCTATTCCTGGTATTTTCTAAAAACTTTGATTTGGTGTATGATGTCCTTTGTGAAGTTTCGCACCCGTAGAGCAGCGGCGGCTCTCAATCGGTTGCGAAATGGGGGGTTTTATTGACCCGTCTGAGATACCTAGTGTAAGTGCGGTGCCCCTTTCCAGACTATGACACAAAAATGCAGGTGTGTCCCAAGTGCCCAAATACCTGCACTTTGGAAGGTAGGTATAATGCTCTCCAGTGACGCCGTAATTGGCGTGCCACCTATTGGCCCCAAAATATTTAAAGATAAAAAAATAAGTGAAAATGGAGCTGGAGTTAGTTCGACTAGGGGTCGCTCCTGGGGGTGGGTTCCCGCTTTGTCGATGCGTGGGGACTCAGTAACCGTGGCTTGGTCACCCACAGTGAAGCGAAGAGGAACCCGAGGAGGGGCCGCTCGTCAGGGCTTTTGCCGATAAGCCGACGACGTAGCGGCCAAAATGTAGGTTGCGGTACTGCCTAGGCGACATCGCAACTGAGGCGGGCCGCGATGTCGTATGGGGTCTCCCATACCCATACGATATCGCGGCTGAGGGTTGGAGGCCGCGGCAGGAGAGGAGTGCCGGTATTGCGGTGCGCCGCTCTCCCTACCTTCCGCGGCCTAGACGGGGTCGCCAACTCGCCACCGTCTGATGGCGGACGCGGTAGGGCCGCAGGGGAAGAGGAGTGCCGGTATAGCGTTGGCCGCTCTCCCTATCCCCTGCGGCCGAAAAATGGTAGGTGACGGGGCCATTGACCCTGACCCGTCACTAGGGGACCAAGGGTGCCAAACACGGGGTCGTCTGGCACCCATGTGCTAGTTTGGTCCCTGGGGTGGTCACGGCGCACAGTGTGTTCTGGTGCGCCGGTGTTGGGGGGTACTCCCCAGAGGAGGGTCCGGTGACGGACAGCCGCGGCGGGTTCGCGGTGAGTGCTAACGCGTACCCGTGTTCCCGCCATAAGCGGCACAGGAGGACACCGTGGAGTTTTAGTGGGTTAGAGTCCCACATAACTGCGCTATCTCCCCGTGGTAGTGCAGTATGCATGAGCATTTCTCCACGCTAAAAAAAAATTAAAAAAGGGGTCGCTCCGCGGATCGTAGCCTGGCCGCGCACATTTTGTACCTAGCTGCAGTTCAAAATACAGTCGCAGAAAAATACTGTACCTAACTGCGGTCGCTTGTATTGATATAGGAACCAAAACCGCGGTTAACCTAGCGCTATCTCACTAATTACGGCTTGGCTCTGTATAAAAATTAAGGGAAAATGGATCTCGAGTCCGGCTCCGGATCGGTCCGCAGGCCGGTCCCTGGCCACCGGGAGAAGTCCCGGTACTCCATGGGGCCAGTCCGAACCTGGAGTGACGTGACAGCGCCATAAGCACAATTACCTAACGTCACTGTTTTATAGACTAACCAGTGTAAAAATTTGGATTAGGTGCGTCTCACTATGGTCCTGTCATAACCATTATGTAGATAGGTACCTACCTAGATAGAGTCATCAGAGATTTATGATGTGACTAGCACTTCGACCGCGACTTCATTCCCGTGATCCTTATTTTATGTTTTCTTGACTAGTGCTCCTCTACCTACATCATAAAAAGAAGCCCTGTACAGCAAAATTCTTCAAAAATCTTTAACACCCCCAAAATCGTCTTTTAGGAGTAGGTACCTAGTTAGTTTTGAAAAACTTATAATGAAAACCTTTAACTACTAGTTACGTATGCTAGTATTTATGCCAAGTTTCAAATATAACTATAAGCCCAAGAAATTTCCACCTCCTTATGGGTAGAATTTCAATAAACCAATAAATACCTACATGAATCCATAATATCAACTAAAAGCTAGCATAATATCTTTAATTTCACGTGTCACACTTAAAAGACTAGAAATTTCACACAAACTTTCAACCCCCTTTTTACAGAAGGTAAAAAGGGGGTTGAAAGTTTGTGTCGTTTTTTTCGTTTGTGTTATTTTCCAAAAACCAATGAATACGTGAATTTTTATATCATCAAGATCGTAAATGTAAAATTTTACGTGTCCAATTTACAAACTGAAGAAATTTAATAAAAACTTTCAACCCAAGGGGGGTTGAAAGTTTTTATGAAATTTCTGAAAAGAGGAGGAATTTCCAAAAATCCTTTCTTAGTACGCACTTACGTCACTTGAGGAACCTCCCTCCCTGCCCAATTTTTGGTTTTCGATATTTCGTGATGAGTGAGTGAGTAACCTTTCGCTTTAAATTTATAGATGAATTACTTGAGTTTTTGCGATTGCTCATCACTCTACCTGCGACCCTACCGCAAAACGACCTTTATCCTCTTAGCTGATAACAAACAGAGATACCTGATGGTAAAATCCGTTTAGAGAGGATAGTCGTCAGCAAATTTAGCATTCATTACACTTATGTTTTTATTTAAAAAAATTGATCTTAAATTAATCTACATCCTGATAATCATAGGTAGGTACATACTGTAGTCGGTACTCAGCGTAGATATAAAATGATAGAAAAATTAAAATTCCTAAGTTTAATGAATAAATCATTTTACAAAAAATATTTTGTTGTAATTAGTTACAATAAGTTTGAGCATAATTATTTTATTGATAAAAAGCTTTTCGTTCGCAAGGCAGTTGAAAAAAGATTCAATTAATAATAATCCTACCTACATTAAACATTGATTGATCAATATTTACAAGATTTTTTGTGAATTATTATTTAATACACATAATTTAAAACTTGTACAGCTAGAGGTAATTATCAATAATTTTATATTTAGATACTCTGTGTGATATGTTTTAGCTATAGCTATAGATATAAATGCAATACAAATAATAATAAGTTAGACATTAGTGTAAAAAGAAGAACAATCCTTACGGCAAGATAACTAACACCTTAAAATAGGTTTAAATTAAAAATCAAATTAAAAATTAACTTAAATATGGAGAATTCTTACGAAACCGATTAATTCTATATTAGGAACGAAATACACAAAATTTTGGTGCAATCGAACTAGTTGTAAAAAGTTATATCTTGAGAAATTCTAGCTCGTGGGAATTCTCAGACAGCTGCTAATGGTCCTGCTAACTCCACGCTAAACGTCCTTGTTAATAGGGCAATGTAGTACATTGACCTAATGAACTGATAGACTAGAAATTCATAATTTCCATAAATTCATAAGTTCAGTTCTAGTTTTTGATTTTTTTTATATTGAAGGTGGCAGCAATGTAATCAGTTATTGCATTATATCCAGTCCAGATCCACTCTGCAATGGATTATACAAATATAAGACATTCAAACTTCACCACATTATCTCCTATTATAAAAATAACAATCTTAATTACTCATATCAAAACTTATATCAAAGTGTTTTTATATAAGAATAGTAAACTCTTCCAGTCCATACACATACGTAATGTTATATCGGTAATGTATTAGATACGGATGACTTGAACATGCTGCCGAAGAACCTCATTCCTGAAGAGCCTCCGGGGATGGAGCCCATCATCATCCAGACCAGGGCGACCACCTGGAGGACTGCACACACGATGGTCCACGGAGTACTTTGTAAGTGTAGCGCACAATAAAGAGTTGCTATGAGTGACAGCATGTACAGGGAAGTCGTGAGAGCTCTCTCTTTGCTAAACATTGACTTCAGGTGATTCCATGGGCCGTACAGGAAACTGAAACTGTTTTAGAATAAGGTTAGAACCTTCATCTAAAATATTAAATTATAAATTAAAAAAAAAAAAAATAACTATAAATTATTCATTTTATTACAATGCCACCAGTAAAAACATTAGAATGTCTATACTTGAATTATTTTTACGTTCTTTAAACAATAGATGGTAGTTGTACCATGAGAAAAAATTTCATTATTTATAATTACGTTTTTATGCAAAAAAGTAGCTTGAGTAGCAAAACATAGTATATTATACATACAACTGTGTTTATTTTGCTATACTGAATACTTGATTCTTTAGCAATGTGTGTTCTTCAACTGAGTAAATAGCAATAATACTGCAATACATTATGTTTGTGTGTCATCAGGATGGTGGATGTTATATTACATAAATAAACATGTAGAAAATATTAAAGCAATTAATTGTTTCATACTTTTATAATAACTGCATGTGTATCTGCACTATAACACCTTCCATCCTGATATTCACAAAATATTGAAATAGTATCTTGAAAGCTAAGCTGACCCGCATTTTCTGCCAAGGTATTGTGTTACCCAGATACTGGGTTGTTGAAGCCAGAAAGGCAGTCTGTCTTATGTAAAACACTGGTACTCAGCTGAATCCGGTTACACTGGAAGCCGACCCCAATCATCATCAGCCTTTTAATGTTCCCACTGCTGGAACACAGGCCTCCTACTTAGACCCCAATATAGTTGGGAAAAGGCTAGGCAGACTGATTGCATTTTAAACACAAGTCAAGTGATATGATTATCTCTTGATTATTCATAAAATCAATCACAGCAGCTAATGTATGTTTGTTAATTTGTCAAGTTTATTTTCTTTCTAGAAACTGTACCTTAGCTCATTAGAAATGAATATTCTTCTTACCTGATAATAAAGAACATGCTCCCTAGAGTAAAGAGTAGGGCGAACTTCCTAGCTTTTAGTAGTAACACGGGTATGTAGATGAACGACAGGATGAAGCAGAGGAATCCCAAGAACAAACAAATTCCAAAGCCCATGAATCGCTGTGTCCTGCTCTGAAATATAGAACATTTTATGTTAATACTCGTATTTAGTAGTAAAGTAGGTAAGTTTTATAATTATGTAGAAGCCATTATGAGACAACGGAAAACTAAGGGTAGAAAATATCTAAGGCATTAAGTCCGCTTCTGTACATGTGTGTGCGTAAAGTATTAAATAAATAACTGGGCAGCTATAATCTAGTTTTAATAAGAAAACTACATGACACAGTAACTCTTTAAACATACTTTCTTGTAGAGATTTCTTTGTTTTAGAGACAACATATCAAACTGCTTAATAGAATAAGCTTGTTATAAGCAATCTGTGTATCTAAGATACGTATGATGACCCATAATAAGTTAAATGCCTGTAAGTCCCTTCCTAAAAATAAATAAACAAACAATCATTGCAGCGTAAATCTTTTGTTTAATGGGCAAGCAGGTAGTGTGCTGACCCCATTAAAGGTTGGAAGATAATTCTGCACAGACCAGTTATAGTGATGTAATTGATAGCAACGCTATTGTATTGCATTGAACAATGATTCATGCGCAAATTAATTAATTGATCTAGCTACTTACCAAGGTGCAGTACTCCTTCTGTACATTCTCAAACCAAGTAGCAGTACTGCTAGTACTCGTAGGGGTTTCCTCAGTACTCCGTGTCATGAAACTCGGGGTAGAAAATGATGGTAAACTGAAATTATAGCTCCGACGACTTTCATTTTTCAGTAAATATTGATCCAAGTCGGTCTTTAGGTTCGCCATTTTTGGTTAAGTCACTTTGTTCCCGTTTTGTTGGTTTTTGCTCGTAAATTATCAGTTATTTCCAATTTCGTTAAAGTATTCACGAAACGAATAACACTGCCCACTTCCTGATGAGCAACAAACGTCAAATCATATGACAACACAACACTGTCACAACTTGGGAAACAAAACCACAGACAATATTTTTTTTGCTATGCCAGTTGCGTTAGTGACGCGCATGCTCTAACTTGGTAGCGATTCCCTTGTATCGATACCATTTCAAGAGAAAATGAAACTTAACTTTTCTTAAACAAGGCGCTAATTCGGGCGAGATTAATTGATAACATATTTAAACTCACCATAATCTGTATCATCGCTGAAGTCATCATGTGCATGTCGGCGGACGTTGTTGTTGTATCGGTCATGCGCACACGGTGGGCAGACTCCGCCGGTATCACGGTCATCCAAGTCGGTGCTGCTTGCATCAGATTCCACTTCCGCTTCCTCGATGTGAACATCATCCGATTCTGTCTGCCTGTTATCAAGCTTCTCGTTTGATGACAATTGATTGTAATTCTTCCGCGGTGGTCTTGACTCTGTAAACACGGGAAAAGGGACTTCAATTTCTAATCTCATTTTAGTAACTTCGGTTTGATTTGGTTTTTTTTTTTTATTAAACTTAACATTTAAAAAGGCATGTTATTCTTCTTAAGAATTAATCATTTGTTTCTTTGGGTTTTTTGTAAAATCGCCATAATTATAATCACAGTGTTTTTATTTTAATAGCTTTCATTTGGGTTTTACCTCAAAAAACCGCCGTCGTCGACGAGATAATATTTCCAAGTCAACAACGTTATTTTTAGACCAGGGACAACAAACAATTACTGTAATTAAAAATAAGTATTTGAAGGTGGAGTAGGTACCGAGTTTCTTAGAGAGTACCTATCGCGGACTCCTAATTCAAACGATATTACTTTTCCGCCACAAAATTCTCCCATAACGAAAGAACATGTTATAATACTTTTCGTCCACCAAAATCTCCCGAAATAAGACGTGAAATAAAGAAGGTGTAATCAAAACAAGTGTGGATCATGTATCATCGCTATAATTACGACAGCACAGGCTCTTCTTGCCGGCGCCATTACTGCGCGTTTTCGGTAGCGTCGACAACTTAATATTATTTTATTAGCTTATTTACGCTGCTTGTTCGTTGTACTACAGCTACTCTCAGGGCCGTATTTAAAGGTGCGGAGGCCGGCAGCCTAATTGTGTAAGTAAATTCGGCAAAGGAAACAAAGAAAAAAAAATAAAGGAATAAAGATTCAACTTTTTTGTGTATGTGTGTGTTTTTGGGAAAGAAACAGATTGTTTCCTTTTTCCGAATTTACTTACACAATTAGGCTGCCGGTCTGGGGTAACCAAGAAGTGGAGGCCCCGAAACATTTTTGTATTATTAGACAACAGTTTAGGCATGGTGTTGGGGTGTGGTAGTGATCTTCTTCAAGAAGAGCGACAATGCCCTACTGAAGAACTATAGGCCTATCTCACTTCTCAGCCATATCTAAAAGCTGTTTTAAAGAGTCATCGCGAATCGTCTCCCGCACAAATTTGACGATTTTCAGCCTCCCGAACAAGCCAGTTTCCGTAAAGGCTTTAACACCGTATACCACATACATACGCTGCGGCAGGTTATACAGAAGACCGAAGAGTACAACCTGCCTCTCTGCTTAACGTTTGTGGACTACGAGAAAGCCTTTGATTCGAACGAGACTTGAGCTGTGCTGCAGTCTCTTCAACGGTGCCAAATCGACTACCGGTACATCGAGATGTTGAAGTGTTTGAACAACAATGCCACCATGTCAATTCGACTTCAGGATCAGACCTCGGAACCTATCCTTCTGCAATGAGGTTTGAGACAGGGACACATCATATCTCCGAAACTGTTCACCGCTGCACTTCAGGATGTCTTCAAGGTTCTAGACTGGAGAGGGCTAGGCATCATCGTCAATGGCGAGTACATTTTTTGCCGACGAGAAAGTGGTCATGGCTGAGACTATGGAGGACCTCAGTCCTATGCTCGATGACCTCAGTAGAGCTGCCGAATGAGTGGGTCTTAGGATGAACGTGGACAAAACCAAGGTGATGTTGTATGTTCATGTTTCACCCACTCCTATCAAGGTCGGTGACTCTACACTCGAAGTTGTGGATGACTATGTCTACCTGGGACAAACGATCCAGTTGGGTAGGGCCAACTTCGAGAAAGAGGTCAACCGTCGAATCCAACTCGGCTGTGCAGCGTTCGGGAAGTTGCGCGGTATCTTCACGTCCAACTTACCACAGTGTCTCAAGACGAAAGTCTATAACCAGTGTGTGTTGTCAGTTATGACCATCTTTATCTTTTTTATCTTTTGATTAAAAAACGTTGCCCCACACTAGGAATTATGGCCTATGGCTCTGAGACGTGGTCGCTCACAATGGGCCTCATCAGAAAGCTTACAGTCACTCAAAGGGCAATGCAGAGGGCTATGCTCTGAGTTTCCTCGCGTGATCGAATCAGAAATGTACAGATCCACAAGAGAACCAGGGTTACCAACATAGTCCGAAGAATTGCCAAACTTAAGTGGCAGTGCGCAGGGCACATTGCTCGCAGAACGGATGGCCGATGGGGCAGAAAGGTTCTGGAGTAGCGAACGCGAACCGGAAGACGTTGCGTTGGAAGGCCGCCCACTAAGTGGACCGATGATCAGGTGAAGGTTGCGGGGATCCACTGGATGCGAGACGCACGGGACCGGTCAAAGTGGCGGCGCTTGGGTGAGGCCTATGTCCAGCAGTGGACGTCTTTCGGCTGATATGATGATGATGGTGATGAGACAACAGTTTTATTTACAGTTTTCAATCATTTATTTATATTTAGAAATAACTTATAAAAAATATATAAATGGTAGGGGGAATGGCACGTTTCGAGCTTTTTTCTTTAGTAAATAAATTCGATAAAGTGTAGTTCCCAAAGCAAAACAATACATTTGTGGAGGGTCCAGGGCCCCTGTTGCCCTGTCCTAAATGCGGCCCTGTCTGATTTATATTCCAATTATTCTAGTGCAATTTTAGCAAGATTGGACGCAAGTTTGGTTGTTTAGTTACGTTACGGTCTTGTTATTAAACCTCAAAGTTTGTGGTAATTGTTCTGGATTTTCTTCATCTTTTCTTAAATTCTATGTAACAGTCATCTGGGTACTACTTACTTGTTATGATTTGGATCTTCAAAAGAAGAGTGAACATGCATCATCTGAACTCGTTTCTTCAGTACCTACAGATCGACAACAACCACAGACCCATTACATAAATACCGGACAGGTGCGAGTTGGACTCGCTCACCGAGGATTCCGTAAAAATGTCTACATTCAACAAAATAATTAGGTAAAATTACTGAAGTTCATAAACCATGAAAGCACCGAACATTGCTTCTATTCTCATAACTGAATTTGAGGGTCAAAATTAACTATGCCATTGGAAACCTGTTGTCTCTATACAACGACATAGGTTGAAGTCAGTAGGTATATCAACTTCAAATAAATTAAATTCTTGAATGAAATAAGAAATGAAAGTAAATGAAATAGTACTACTTAATCGCTTTTACGTTATTATTGTTTCCTGTACCTATACAGGCTAAGTTTTCCAAGTGGGCGTGGATGGGCAGATCAAACTATGAAGAATGGCGAAAAACACTCAAAGGAATTACGAAAACTGCATCATTGGATTTTTCTCACCCTGTTTATCGGCAACTAGAATTGATTTACAAAATCTATATTAACGCGGTGAAGCCGCGGGCCATAGCTAGTATGCGACATAAACGGTTATATATTTTGATGGCGTTGATTTAGAAGATTTTTATTCACAGCTCTAAAGGAATGCACACTTGAGTATATGATATTAATATCAACTGAATACCTCCAGGCTTTCCAGAGAAAAAGGTTGTGATACACTTACAGACAGACAAATAACGAAGTGATCCTATAAGGGTTCCTTTTGAGGAATAAAACCCAAAGAAAATTGAGTTACTGCAACGAAATGAAATTGATGCCTTTGATGCGATAGGCGCCAAGACGGTTACTTTCCCGAAACCATCTTCACCGAGCGGGATTAGACCTCTCTCGAAGAATCGAGAGAGGTAAATCTTCTGGACCATCTCGGTCTTACAGAAAGTGCCATTCACCTCCAGTTAGAAAACTTAAAAAAATCTCAGCCTATGTAGAAATAACCTAATTATAATTATAGGGATAATAACGGGCCATACCCTCCTTAACAAACATGTTTTCAACGTAGTCGCCACAGACAGCCCACTTAGGAATCAGCCACCCACGTTTGGGCGCACGGTTGGCGCAGTGGTTGAGCGATTGACTGCTGCGCTGCGTGTCGCGGGTTCGATTCCCGCACGGAACAAATATTTGTATGACCTACAGATAGTTGTTCCGGCTCTGGGTGTTGTGTATGTGAGTTTATATGTTTGTAAACGCACCCACGATACAGGAAGAAATTCCTAGTGTGGGGCAACGTTTTTTTAAAAAAAAAAAAAAAAAAAAAAAAAAAAAAAAAAAGCCACCCACGTCATCCTGGAATGCGAGGCCGTGGCATTTCAACGCAAAGGAAGCCTCGGAACAATGAGCTGTCGCTCCGTGAAGCCAGTGAAGTTCCCAGGAAGCATCTGTGCTTTTGGACGGAGCTAGGATGGCTATTAATTCTAAAGTATCAAATTAGGTTATTCCAAGTATTTCATACTAGTTTTGGGGTTGCTATGCCGATATTTTTTAAATTTGCCGCGCTTTTTCAGTCTCTACTTTCGTTTGCCAGACTCTATGTTAGCTAGTACCCCCACGGAAAACGGACTAAATGAGAGTACTTAAGTTAGGAGTTTTAGGCAGTCACCTATCAATATATATATGTATATGTATATATATATATATGTTTTAATGTAATAGCAGTACACCACAGACTACCCCCTTTTTCATTGTAAGTTCTTTCAGTCCATCCAAAGGTTGTCTGGTAGAAATCGCTGTCAGCGATAAGACCGCCTTTGTACCCGTATAATTAAGTTTTTTCTTATAAAATAGATGTGTAACTTTTATGGTGTACAATAAAGTATATTCTATTCTATTCTATCAAGTCTCGTAAGCACCTAGTATTCCTTTCATTACTGTTTGAACAAGTTGGTTAACTCTAAAGAGGTGTCTGACAGCTCCTATTTTCTCATAATTAATATCATTTTCGCGATCGCTGTGACGTTAACTGAAACAGGCGCCGTTCATTTTGTGTGACATGGTGACAACAGAGCAGTAATTACATGTTATTTTTCCGACGTGCGGTGATGTGGCTTCTCCGAGTCGTTTACTGTTGCTTCTGATAATTAACTTTAACGTCAATTGCCCGGCGGCGGGCTAATAAGTATAGCCCGTTAATATCGAGAGTAATGAAACAAAGTAGGTACCTAAATAGATAATTTTTGTGGCAGTTCTTATTAGTGTGTCTACAAGCTTTTATTAAGTGTCACCTTGCCCTGTGTCACACTGACTCTGGAACAAGCTTTGATTACATACACACATATGTAATCAAAGCTTGCGAGTTTATTTATTATTAAATTATATGATTAAGCTAAAATTTTGCACAAACTAACGTGAGTTTATTAAAACATTTTTTTAAATAAAAGATTGATTTAATAATTTTCTTAAAATATAAAAGAGTTTCATCGTAGGTACGTTTGTCTCCCGGCTGTAAATACGCACTAGCGGTTGTCCGCCTGGGCGGTTCAATTGCCCTCTTAACCGCTAGGGGTGGCTAACCGCGCAGTTAGCCGCTTTTCCATTTTAACGTGCAACCGCTTATGATCGTACGCACATAACCGCTACAAAATTTCAAACGTGACGGTTGAATACAGGGTCGCGGCCCGCTTCCCGGCTGGCCGCCATCTCGTTTATACGCACTGGCGGTTCATGGGCGGTTGACTTTGCCGCGAGTCACCTTTGGTGTATGATGTATGTACGCAGAGCCGGACCCTCGACCCTAGGGCTTTTCACATCATTATCATTTTGTTCTTCCCGAATTTTAGGTACGGAACCCTAAATACCCATTTATGGTCAAGTTCAATCAACCACTTGACGCTGATGGACCGCTCATGTGCCTACGTACGCACAGCGGAACTCTCGACTCTAAGGCTTATGATAATAAATTAATTTATAATTGAGCTGTTTAAAGAAACTCCGAAACAGTGACAAGTAAGTTTATTTTACGACAGTTAGTTTAAGAAAATAAAAAATATATTATGTAAGTGTTGTTAGTATTTAGTTAATTACGAATCGCACAACAAACAGCCACAATAGCTAACAGTCAGTATAGTGTGTGGACCTATGTGTCGTTGTTTATTGCTTATTTTTTGCAGAAAGAACACCAAGAACAATCATTAATAGTACGGGATACGGAGTACCTACTTTGAAGAGTTAAAGCTTCTAAAACTGAGTACACTATTAAAGTTATTTTCCAAGATCCAGGTATTACGCGAGCGTCGCGCGACGTTCACTAATTACTTATGTATGTCTTACAGGCAATGATATATCTTACAGGTGTAGATTATATCGCTGAAGGAATGGGTGTATATAAGTGTATAGTCTATGGGAATGGGTGAGTGTCAGATGATGTAGAGTGTCACTATCTGACAAAATCATATTTTGAGTTATAAAAAAAAACAAAAAACCGAGAAATAATACAAGTCGATGCTGGCAACTACAAGTCATATGCGTGAAGTTTCCGGTGTCGAAAAATTTATTTTATTGCTTACTTTCGAATAGGCAGATTGTTAGTTTAAATCAATTAAGTACTCGATCTTCATCGTTATAATACATTTTTAATATAGCAATTTGTGACGTTAGGTGTAGAAAAATATTGCTTACAGAGATCGATAGAGAATTTTTTGCTGATTACGAAGGTGTTAAAGAGTTATAAAACGACAAAATGTCAGATAATGACATCCTTGTTATTTATAGAACGGCAGCGTCCTGGAATCATTAACTAATCATTTTTGACTTGTAGAATACGTGACGTCACCGTGCTAAGCGATTGCGATTGCGTGAGTGCGATTAGATGAGCTTCCTCCCATACTTATAAAAACGTCTGTAGAAGAGCTTACACTACCGTTTTATTTATTAATTAAGCAATCATTTTCTGAAGGGATATTCCCAGAGGCGTTAAAAAAATCCTTAATAAAACCCATTCATAAGAAAAACTCGAAGTCAGATCCAAATAACTACCGACCAATTGCACTTTTACCAACATCATCTAAGATATTTGAAAAACAATGTGCAATCGCGTTTCCAACTTTTGCGAAAAGTTTCATATTTTTGATAATTGCCAGAACGGCTTTCGGAATTACCGCTCCACGGTTTTGGCAACGTATAAATTTACACAGGAAATATTGAACGTTTAAAATAATAAAAATATGCGACTGGGATTCTACTGGATATGACTAAGGCATACGATAAAGTGATATATAAAATCTTATTAGAGAAATTGTATGGTATCAGTGTAAAAGGAATGACCCTTGAATGGTTCACATCATACTTAAAAAACCGAGAACAGTTCGTGGAAATTGAACACTGGGATCACAATCAACTGACGCTGTTGGACCGCTCATGTACGTACGCAGAGCGGCACCTTCGACTCTAGGGCTTATGATATTAAATTATTTTATAATTATTTTAAAATTATTTTTTAATTTTTTTAAACTGAGAAACAGTTACAAGTTATTTGACGAAAGTTAGTTTAAGAAAAAAAAATACGTAGGTAAGTGTTGTTAGTATTAAGTTAATTACGAATCGCACAACAGCTAACAGTCAGAATACTGTGTGGACCTATGTGTAATAGTTTATTGCTTATAATTTGCAGAAATAACACCAAGAACAAGCATTAATAGTACGGAATACGGAGTACCTACTTTGAAGAGATAAAGCTTCTAAAACTGAGTACACTATTAAAGTTATATTCCAAGACCAAGGTATTACGCGAGCGTGCGCGACGTTCACTAATTACTTATATAAGTCTTACAGGTGTAGATTATATCGCTGAAGGAATGGGTGGTGATGTGCTCCCATCCTATACCTAGAATGTCACTATCTGACAAAATTATAATAAATAATATTTTGAGTTATAAAAGAAAAACAAAAAATCGCGAATCTGTATTATACAAGTCGATGCTGTATAACAACTACAAGTCATATGCGTGAAGTTTCCGGTGTCGAAAAATTGATTTTATTGCCTACTTTCGAATAGGCAGATTGTTAGTTTAAATCAATTAAGTACTCGATCTTCATCGGTATAATACATTATTTAATATAGCAATTTGTGAAGTTAGGTGTATGTGCCCTAACAGGCGTTGCACAGAGGGGGTTCCGGGGTGGTCATAAGAGGTTACGGGGCCCCTTCTACGTGTTGATGGTGATCCCCGGGGTGGTTTTAGTGAGGTAAAATCCCACACTCCCTGGTCTTTTCTCCTAAAGTCCAGGCGCCTTTTGAAGATATCCCCACGAAAAAAAGAAAATATTGTGTAGAAAAATACTGCTTACGGAGGTCGATAGATATTTTTTTGCTGATTATGGAGGTGTTAAAGAGTTATAAAACGACCAAATGTCAGATAATGACACCCTAGTTATAGAACGGCAGCGTCCTGGAATCATTAACTATTCATGTTTGACTTGTAGAATACGTGACGTCACCGAGCTAAGTGGCCCTCTTTACGGTAAGATATTGAGAGAAGGAATTCATTATTAATTTTGTGAAGTTGTCCCAAGTTATGAGTGGGGCAACTGACATCTAACCTCAATTTAAACTTCCTGGGTTCTGGTTAATAACGGTAATATATCAAATTATTAATAAATGTGGTTTGAATGTAGGTCATCGAAATGAATAATTCTATGTTACGTTACTGAAAAGCAGCTCTGTAAACTTGTATTAATATTCCTAATAAGTCAGCAAGGTACATAAGCAATTACATAACAGCAATAAAAGAAAATCACCTCAATCTTCGCGCGGCGCAACTTACAAAAACTATGCGCCATAAAGCGAAGGTCGTAACTCATTCAACCTATAATGCTCCAAAAGATTTACGAGTTAAAAACTCTCTTCGTGGAATCTAGTTTGGGTATTGTGTTTCTTAATGATTATTTCTCTTTGTTCCGAAATAAATTAACTAGTCGGGGCCTGTTGGCGACAGCCGGCAGAACATTTGTTGTCTGTGGAACCAGAAGCTGTTATTCATTAGACCCATTAATTATCCTGTGACCTTTCTAATTAAGACTTACGAGCGTTAATAAGGCCAACCATACATTATAGTGCGGGGAATTGGTTTTGGTTTATTAATGGTTTTTGTGCGTTGTTCATGTTTTTTTTTATCTGAATGCATGCGACAAGTAGTGCGAAAGTAATTCTGTCTGTTTATTTTCTGCAGAAGCCAGTTAGTTTAAGGTCCCTGCCCACTACAGCTAGGAGCGTATCGGACATGACAAGCAACTTGATACACTCTACTATGTCCACTGAAACGGATCGACGGAATTCTATGCCCATATATGTGTTGGGCGCACGGTTGGCGTAGTGGTTGAGTGATTGACTGCTGCGCTGCGTGTCGCGGGTTCGATCCCGCACGGAACAAATATTTGTATGACCTACAGATAGTTGTTCCGGCTCTGGATGTTGTCTATGTGAGTTTATATGTTTGTAAACGCACCCACAATACAGGAAGAAGTTCCTAGTGTGGGGCAACGTTTTAAAAAAAAATGTAGTGTGCACAGAGCTTGTTAGCCAGTGCTAACACGCTCTGAGCAAGAACATTTTACCGGTGTAAAATATTCTCGCCGACGGTACGCGACGGTGTTGGTTGGTGACGGAACGGTCTAGTGGGAATAGTGTCATACTTTTCAATACAAATAATATATTTTTGTCAGACACGTTCCTAGCACAGTCATGCTATATACGCTGTAGTGGAGGACGCTAATATAAAAAATCTGGATTATTTTACATCATTATGCTTAAAGAAAAGTGTGTAGCCGGTTTGCTACGCTACGTCAGGCAGACCCTGTTGCTACGACGAGTGCTACGCGAACTACGGCGTAGCTCTCCGTAGCAATGTGTCATTGCTACGGAGGAGGATACGGAGGGATAGGTTACACAAAGTCGCAGTGAAGACTTTGGACAATATACTTCTTCAAAATAAGTATAAAAAATATAGAAATATGTGCAATTTAATAATAAAAAAAATAAAAAAACAATACTACGAAGAAAGGCTAAACAAAAACAAAGGAAACATAAAAAAAACCTGGGAAGTCATAAAAGAAGTTTGTGACATGAAGAAAAATAAAGAACCTGTTATGGAATTATTGGATGTTGACAACACTCCAACTGAGTCTCTGGATAAAGTTAATAACTATTTTGCTGGAGTTGGAGAAGTATTGGCAAATGAACTACTGACTAAGCTAAATAAAACTGAGCAAGATCTATCACGTGAAGCGGCTAGTGACACCTCACCGACAAATTCAATATCATTCATGCCTACGGATCCTTTCGAGGTGAGGGGCATTATCCTAGGACTAAGATCACATAGTGCACCAGGGTGGGATAAAATTACTACTGAAATTTTGAAAGAGAACATTGTTTCTCTTACACCGCCCATCACATACATGTGCAACCTTAGTCTAGCAACTGGCACATTTCCGTCTTTATTTAAAAAAGCTGTTGTTTGTCCTATATTTAAATCTGGGAACAAGAATGAGCCTAGTAACTATCGCCCTATCTCTCTTCTATCAACGTTATCAAAGATTCTAGAAAAAATCGTTAACAAGAGAGTTATGAAATATCTAGAGAAGAACAAGCTGCTTAGTGACTTTCAATTCGGGTTTAGAGAAAGAAAATCAACCGAGGATGCAGTTTTGGCACTGACTTCAACTCTGGTATCTTATCTGGATGGGGGGAACAAGTGTTTGGGGGTCTTTTTAGACCTCCAAAAGGCGTTTGATACCGTATCCGTTAAGATACTAATAGCACGTTTGGAGGGCGTTGGTATAAGGGGGGTTGCCCTGGACTGGTTTAAAGATTATTTAACCGATAGATCTCAACGAGTTAGAGTTGCCGGCTATGAAAGCTCTGAATCAACATGCAAATACGGTGTTCCCCAAGGTAGCACGCTAGGACCCACATTGTTCCTCATTTACATTAACAATCTATGCAAGATAGCTGCTACCCTGCCATACTTGGACCTCCTAATGTTCGCTGATGACACAGTGCTGATCTTCCATGCTCAAACCTGGGACATGGTATTTGAACGGGCTGAGACAGGCTTAGCAAAGGTGATCTCCTGGTTGGAAAACAGTCTCCTGTCATTAAACACCAGTAAGACAAAATATGTATGCTTCAGCAAAACATCTGTAGGCAAACCTGCTGCCTCGCACACCATCAAAATACATACCTTCCCGTGCAACAGAAGAGATACTCGAACCAGCTGTGATTGTTCGACGCTTTCACGAGTCGCCTCTATTAAGTATTTGGGTGTCACGCTGGATGACCAACTTACCTGGACTATGCATCTCATGTTGACAATAGCTAGAATCAGAAAACTAGTATATATCTTCAAAAACTTGCGCACAGTTGCAAATAGAACTCTACTTGTACAAACTTACCGAGCTTTGTGCGAATGCATTATCAGGTACTGCGTTTGCGCATGGGGAGGTGCGGCAAAAACCCATATGATTGGAGTGGAGCGGGCACAGCGTATGGTGCTGAAAGTACTTTTATACCTACCGTATCGACATCCCACATCTTCAGTCTATGAACTAGCTGGAGTATTGTCTGTGAGAAAGATATTCACCTACGAAGTACTACGAAGATACCACAAGCAAGTTGTTCCTAACCTACCAAAATCAGAAAAGCGCGTGGAAAGATGCCCTGTTCCACGTACTAAAACAACATTTGCTAGAAGACACTATGCTTATCTTGCTCCGCATACCTATAATAAATTAACTAAAGTCCAGAGGGTAAGCAAATTGAATAACAATAAATTTAAATTAATTCTATATACCTGGCTAAAGTCAATGGACTATACTGATGTAGAAAACCTCATAAAAACATAACCCATCCTGCATAGCAAATGCACACACACATTTACACAACCAAACATACACAAACACATACATATACACACCCAAACATACACAAACACACACACATACACACACATCAGCACGTTTGTTAACTATTCCAACATTTTTATTTATTCTGTCTGATATAATATTACTGTCACTTTATTACGGGGAAGACACTAGCACCTGCAACACAGTTTTACTAGCGCAGGTGCTAGGGAATCCTTTAATCTAAATTGTATCCATTATGTCAATAAAGAATTATTATTATTATTATTGTGGTTTTGAAACTTCAGTTTCTCAGGTATGAACCTGGTGTTTTTATAGAATCTCACGGGTGTGAACCAAGGTGAAATCCTAATTTTCTGTTTGACCTGGTAAATTATTTTGTACTGCACTCAAATTGTAATCTAAATCTAACTGTAAAAATTTTCTTACTATTCGGCAAGTGTTTAATATTGCAGCTTTTTGTAGTGTTAGGTATGTGTATTTTGATAGATTGAGAACATTAAAACTATTGTATATTTGTTTCGGAATAACACCTGTTGTTGATATGACTATAGGGACTATTGTAACTCTATTCATTTTCCAAACTCTGGTAATTTCTTCTTGTAACTCTGTGTACTTCCTAATTTTTTCTGTGATAGTTTTTTGTATATTATTAGTGTTTGGGACTGCTATATCTATTATATATGTGTGTTTGTTTTCTTTATCAACAAGTGTTATATCTGGTCTGTTGTTATAAATAGTGTGATCTGTAATTATTGTGCGGTCATAATATATTTTGTATAATTGATTTTCTAAAACAGCTCTAGGTGAATATTTGTAATATGGTGTGTACGGATCCTGCATCAGTTTAAGATTGATTGCAAGTTTTTGGTGTATAATATTAACAAGTTGGTTATGCCGGTGAGTATAGTCGTTCTGAGTCAATGTCATACAAGCTCCCGTAATATGTTGTATTGTTTCAGGTTTGCTGTGACATTTTCTGCATAAATCGTTTCTAACTGTACTATCTTTTATAATATATTTTCTATAATTTTTGGTATTAATGACTTGGTCTTGAATGGCTAGCATAAATCCTTCTGTTTCTGGAAACAGCCCACTTAATTCAAGCCATTTGTTGGAAGCTTCCCTATCAATGTGTGTTTGGTTTAGATCGTTAGGATGTCTTCCGTGTAGTTCTTTCTGTCTCCATTTTTTATGTATCTCTTCTATGTGTTTTGCTTTGTCTATTGTTTCAATATCACCTTCGCTAAGATTCAGTGGTGTATATTTGTTATCTATTTCTACTATTGTTTTATGTAATTGACTAGCATTCTTCTTCCTATTAAAGAATTGTTTTAGGTTTATTATTTGCCTTTTGTGTAAATATGATATTTCAATTAGCCCTCTGCCCCCCTCCTTTCTGGACATAATCACTCTTTCGATTGCTGATTTAGGGTGGTGATATCTATGTTGTGTAAGAATTGTTCTAGTTTTAATTTCAAGTGCATTTAATTCTGTTTTAGACCACTTTATAACGCCAAAAGAATAAGTTAGTATAGGTATAGCATAAGTATTTATAGATTTGAACAAATTTTTACTAGAGAGGTACATTTTACATAATGAATGGATTCTTTTATAATATTCCTGTTTTAGTTTGTCTTTTATAGATTTGTGCTCTAATAGTCGCGCTTGATTGTATCCTAAGTATTTATAAAATTCCTCATTTTTCATTGCTTCTATTACTTCTTCCGAATCTGTTGTGTAATTTCCGCCGACTATCTTACCCTTTTCTATGTTAAGCTTTCGGCATTTGTCTAGTCCAAAATCCATTCTAATGTCTTTTGAAAACGATGTTGTTATGTCTAATAAACCATGTAAATCTGTATTTTTATTAGCGTATAGTTTTAAATCATCCATATAAAGTAAATGTGTTATTTGGTGTAATAGTGATCTATTGTTCTTTATGTCAAATCCTAATTTAGATTCGTTTAATGCGCGAGAGAGTGGATTTAGGGCTAAACAAAACCATAGAGGGCTTAGTGAGTCCCCTTGAAATATTCCCTTTTTAATTGCTATTTCATCTATAGTTAAGTTTGAGGTTTGTGTTTGTAGCTTAAGAGTAGTTTTCCAGGATCCCATGGTGTTTTTAAGAAAATTTGTTAACAATGGGTTGATTTTTATTATTATTATTGCAGTACGTTCTAATTATTCAAAAAATTGAAATGGGAAGAAATTGCATAAGTCCCTGGTGGGGCAAAAGTAATGTAATTATGGAAATGTGCCACAATTCTTGCAAATGGCTTCATATTTCATAGTCATTACGAAGTTATGTTGTAGATATATAGATAATTAATTTACAATAAGCAATGAAGCAATACACATTCCATTGCACACTAGTTCACACTCCTGAAACCAAGAGAGACCAGAGTAAGGCTATACTTTATTAACACCTGAGAACACGGAATTATTATTTGTTAGGCAATGTTCAATTGACCAATTTTTAGTCCATTCTTTTTACGCAACGTGAAAAATCAAAATTCAAAATTTAAGTGTTATGTAACCAAACAAAATTTGCATTTCTGAGACGTGGAGAATCCCATGAAGCCGGCATTTTAACTACATTTTCACAGGGCTTCATGTCATCAATGAACCTTTAAAACTTTACCTTTTAGCGTAAACAGAGCCCACTTTTTCATTTCCTACAATATTTGAGCTAAATCATATTATATCATTATTTTTCACCATCTTGTGTATAAAACCTTATATTTACATGGTGCGCAGTGGTTGAGCGATTGGCTGCTGCGCTGCGTGTCGCGGGTTCGATTCTCGCACGGAACAAATATTTGTATGACCTACAGATAGTTGTTCCGGCTCTGGGTGTTTGTGTATATGAGTTTATATGTTTGTAAACGTACCCACGATACAGGAAGAAATGCCTAGTGTGAGGCAAAGATTAATTTAAAAAAAAAACCTTTAGCCTGTAGGTAGAAACTTCGATAACGGACGTGCTACAAAGTACAGACACTTAAAATAATTATATGATATACAAAGATTCAGTGAGATATTTAACTAAGATTTACACAATATTATGTAGTCCATACATTTTACGCTTAAAATGATTGACGAATTTAATATCTAAGCCGTGAATACGGCTACCTTTGTCTAGCCGCGATAAATATTCATTTTCTAGGTTTGCTTGGTAGGCGCAGCTAAGTTCATCAAATGTTAACTGACTGGCGTATCTTAACGATCTGAACCACCCTACTACCCTTAACCCTTAGTATTAAATGGAATACATGTAATTTACTCAGTTTAAAAAAAAAGCAAGCAAACGAGTGCAATAAGTTGACAAATATACATAGTAAGATGCCGTCATATTCTACCAGCCGAGGCCATTGCATAACATGCAAATACATGCAAATCCATGCAAACGATCGCAAACTCTTTAATTTTTCCATTTAACAGTATTAATTGTATGTTTTACGCTGTAGATGGATTTATAAACATATTAAGTAATGGATTAGGATGGAACTCCTTTCGGTTGTTATAGATACTGTGATTTAGTGTAGGTAGGTAGGTACCTATTAAGCAATAAGGACGCAGGTGTACAAATCTTAATAAGAGTGAAGGTTTTTACTCAAATAAATCTTATAAAAAACTCATTAGCCTCAAATAGAATATACTTTAGTGTACACCAGTTATACATTTCAGGGAAGTTTTTACAAAATTAAAATTAACTAAAAATAAAACTTGTAATAAAAGTAATTTACATAAATATATTGACAGCTATCTCAACTTCAAATCCAATCTACGCGTACAAAAGACATAAGTACTCGTAATAAGTATTGTTCGTAGTTAGCGGCACTCGATCACAGTAGCTGTTTAGCGAGGGCCCACAGAGGCTTATGAAGTTAACTAGTTCGCTGAACATTGATAATATCGCCGATATTATCAATTATAATTTATGTATAGTATTTGTTTATAATTGTTTGTTATATTGAGTTGTATATAGACAAATAGAATAGGCGTTTAATTAATGGTAGAATATAGACCTTAAGTCCCACTCCTAGGCAACAGCCTTCATCTTTTGCCCAGGTGTGGCCTGCCTAAGTTTTCCCTAGTCTAAACCTTATTAGAAGAACCTTAATCGAAATAATGATTTTTTATTGTTATTATTTTTACCATAAAAAAAAACTTATAAACAAAAAAAAACGACTTCCAAATCTAAACACTACAAAGAGAAAATAACTATTTTTCCGAAATCGGTGTCTTTAGAACCTTTCGTTTTTAGGGTTCCGTAGCCAAATGGCAAAAACCGAACCATTATAGATTCGTCATGTCTGTCTGTCTGTCTGTCCGTCCGTATGTCACAGCCACTTTATGCCGAAACTATAAGAACTATGCTGTTGAAACTTGGTAAGTAGATGTTTTCTGTGAACCGCATTAAGATTTTCACACAAAATAGAAAAAAAACAATAAATTTTGGGGTTTCCCATACATGAACTGAAACTAAAAAAAAAATTCATCAAACCAAAAATGAAATTGAAGTTTCTAATATCATTTTTTTCTAAAATTAATAGTTTGCGCGAGAGACACTTCCAAAGTGTTAAAATGTGTGTCCCTCTCCCTGTAACTTCTAAAATAAGAGAATGATAAAACTAATAAAAATATATGATGTAGGTACATTATCATGTAAACTGCCACCGAAAATTGGTTTGAACGAAATCTATTAAGTAGTTTTTTTTTAATACGTCCTTAATCGTAAACCGCAATTTACCAAGTACGGAACCCTTCGTGCGCGAGTTCGACTCGCACTTGGCCGGTTTTTGTTAATAGTTTGGTATATTTCTCTTTTAAGTTATGGCAAATACCTCAAATTACCATGAACAACCACCACCACCACGACCATTACCATTTATAGCCAAAGTACATCTCATGACGATTGCAATAAGCCCAAACACGACTAGGATACATTGTTTTATTTCGGAGTTCCAGTGCCTACCTGCCGGCTTCACCATCAGATCGAAAATGGTACCATCGAGTACCATTTTCATCAGTATAATTTATTTATAGGTATTTGCTTCATCATAGTCGGTAAAAACGTAAAACGTTTAAAAGAGCATTATCTATCCTCTCAAGTCTGATCTTTATTTATATATATGTGTATGTATATATATATATATATATATATATATATATTATACATAAGTATCTATATATTTTGCAGTTATGTATTTATATTTGTATATGTCCACCATCACGCTATTTGTGTAGGTGCGCTAATTTTTATTATATCTTAGTTTAAGACGTTCACTTTTCTTATTTTCCTGTTCTCACACACTATTGTCTACATTTCTTTTTAATTTTTCCTTTTCGCGGGTCTGCTGGCAGAAATTTCTTAAGAAATAAGCAGTGCCCTTGTACTCTTTTGTCTTGATGTGTTGTCTTTATGTATTATACTGTGTGTGTACATTAATTATTAAATAAATAAATAAAATATTCGCGATATCTTATACCCGTGACATACTTTATTAAGGAGATCCAGTGGCCATCTGTGGTCTTCTTCATCAGTTCCTCTTCACCAAATGATACTTTCTGAGTTCAAATTATTGCATTGTTGATGAAAATACCAAAATCCCTATATATTTGAATATAATATATGAAGATATATTTGAAGATATTACTTGATTTATCCAGTATCCCATCATCAGATCCTGACCTGATGACCGTGGGACCACCTGGACAGTATACTTTCATAAAAAAGAAGAATTTTCTAAATTGGTTTAGTAATCAGGTAACATACATTAAAAAAAGTATTTCGACGAATTGAGAACCTCCTTCTTTTTTTAAAAAGAACACAAGTAAAATTTCACAATTTAAAAACCCCCGACGCATTTATCTTGCGAAAACACCCCGATTCAAACAGTAAAACGCCCATTACTTTTGAACGGCTGAACCGATTTTATTCAAACATAGCTAAGAACACTCTCGACAAAATTACCTTTCAAACAAAAAAAACTAAATCGAAATCGGTTCATCCGTTTAGGCGCTATGATGCCACAGACAGACACACAGATACACAGATACACAGATACACAGATACACAGATACACAGATACACAGATACACAGATACACAGCATCACACGGGAAACTTATAACACCCCTTCTTTTTCCGGCGGGGGTTAAAAAATAGATAAGGAATAGGGAAAATATGCGCAAAAATACGCAAAATAGGCTGATAATAATATAACTTCATCTATAATATAAAAAAACACTGACAGACTGATAGATGAGACTGAAATTTGACAGAAAGGTTCCTCAAGTGACGTAAGTGAGCACCAAGTAAAGATTTTTTTAAATTCGGGTGGAATTTAATTTTTAAAAAAATCTAAGGGTTTAAAAACGGGGTTGAGAGTTTGTATGAAAAATCTTATTCCTTCGACTATTCTTTGAAACTTGGCACAAATAGTCATCTAAGTAAATGATAAAGATTGTCATTATTAATTTTTCGAAACAGCTTGATACTTGATATAAATACCAACCTAAATATTCAATAAAGGTTGTCGTTATAAGTTTTTTGAAATTAACTCCAAAATACGATTTAGCTTGTGTTAAAGTTTGCTAAGAATCTTACTGCACAGGGTTTTGATATAGCGATCTAAGATGGAGACGGAAGCACGGGTGTTTACGGCAATTCAACCTTTAAGAGGGTGAAAAGGGGGAATTTATTTGTGTGTAAAATCTATTTACTGGGGAATAAAGTAAATAGTCAATCATAATAAGTTTTTTTTAGACTATTAACCATCTCGCCGCCGCAGTATCTACAGAGCTACAGTGTCATAACGCACTATTCTGTTTTATTAATAAAATCTTCATGACACTCATATTCGTTACTAAGAGAACCCTGAGAGTATATGATCATCACCTAGCAAGCCTTTGAAAACTAAACCTACCCCTTAGAGATGGTTAAGGTGTGTTAAAGATTTTTTGGAGAATCACTGCGCAAACTTTAGTTTATGTATGTCAATACATAAACTTAAAATTTAATAAAAAGAGTACAAAAAATTACATTATTTGTGTTGTTGAAAACTCGACCCTCAACGGGGCAAAAAGGGTTTTTTATGGAGTAACCAAAAATGTATTCTTTAAGTCAAATAACGAATCGTCCCAAACCAACAAATCTAATAGCTTATTTTTTGTCGCTCACTAACTGTACGTAAGAAAGTCATCTGTAAGATAAAATACGAAGTCACGCGAACGAAGTCGCGGGCGGAGTGCTAGTGTACTACTAAGAAGTTTATGTTAATATGACTTTAAATACCAAATAGCTCTTTGATTAATCAGCTATTTCGATCAGAGTTCTAGAAAACAACGAGAGTAATTTATTACGAAACTAATATTATACATTGTTATGACAACAAAATGATGGTCGTCGGGACATATTTTTATTTTATGCTACTTAATATCTAGTACGCTTTAATATGAAACCACGGGGGTTGCGGGGACGAGATCAAGCGACGAATGTCTATGGCCAGGTCTGCCATGGATAGGCTGATGAAAATATGGAGGAATCACAATATCACCAAAGCCACGACAACCCAGCCGGATAAATAGCTTAGACCTGGACTCTGAGAGACACTGAGAGGAAGAGAATAGACGCTCTGGAAATGTGGTGCTGGAGGAAAATGCTTGGAGTATCGTTGACTGAGTTTCACACTAACATATCCATCCTTCAAGAACTCGGTATCAGGCAGCGTCTATCGGCTATAGTCCAAGCTCGAGTACTCCACGTCCTTGGACACGTGTCGCGACGAGGCAACGACTCTATCGAGTGGCTTGTAGTTCAGGGTAGAGTGGAAGGAACGAGGGCGCGCGGTAAGTCGCCCATGCGATGGACCGAGCAAATTAAGTTTGCAGTATGTGGCCCATTGCATGAGTGCACACGAATAACAGCTGATAGAGAGGGATGGCGTCGCATCGTTAAGCAAATTATGGCAACCCGAAGTCTCACTACAACATGATGACCACCACCGCTCTGCCAAGAGTGTACCGACGAAGAAGAATATCTAGTAAAGTCGTCACAATCTAAGAAGTCCGTTGACGTTTCTCATTTTACATGCCGCGATAACTTTCTACGTAAGAAATTGAAAAATCTAATTCATAATCCTAATTAATTACTATGTTATCCATACACTATAACAACGAGTATCATTCGCAAACATCGTCATCGCAAGTTTAATTATTATTGAGTATTTTTTTATAGCTGTCAAAACGGGCCATTTATTTTTTGTCAACTTTAGTAGCTTCGATCGACAATCTATTGAACACGTAATTGTAACACGATGTCTTGCAAAAACACCACGATTCAAACAGTAAAACGGCCCATCACTTGAGAACGGCTGAACCGATTTTCATCAAACATAGCTAAGAACACTCTCGATAATGTCACCTTTGGAACAAATAAACAATGAAATGAAAATTGGTTCATCCATAGAGCCACAGACTTACACACAAATACACAAACAAAACACTTTTCCGTTGGGGGTTAAAATAAGAAATTCAAAAGTGAAGATAATGTAAATATAATTTAAATATTCTTTCATAAATTCCGTCTCGCCGACCTTCTAGTATGCCTGCATAAATCAAAATCCCATGTTTATAATATCCAAGGGTTGCAGACAGAACCCAGATGTTGGGCACATTCCTGCTAAATATAATTACGGATGGGGCTGGAGGCGGGCAAACACGCGGCGCAAACATCAACCGCTCGAGTTGGCTTACTTAGGTTGGATTAAACCGCGCTGATTCTATTAATGTGATCGCGACATATTTATGTGTGTGTGTGCGAGAGAGAGATGATGTGTGACTGTGTTTTGTTTTTCTTATAAATAGAGCGAAAATACTCAAGCTCGCCGGTTGATTCCGTAAAAAAAATCACCTTGAAATGAAATGTGATTGTGGTGTTGATTTTGAATACTTAGTACTACTGTATCTTGCATAAAAGTGTGAAAGTAGCTTGCATGCTAACTTCTTATTGATGAATGTCACAATGTTTGTCAAACTCCTTGCACACTTTTATGCTAGTTACAGCTAGGCATGTGTATGTTCGCCCTTAAACTAATGTAAGATTTTGTTTTGTACTTTGACAAGTTTTCAGGCTAAGGTTGAGCTTGACAAATACTTAACTTCTAATTCTTAATTCAGAAATTAGGAGGTAAATGAGACTCATTTTGGTACAATGTGCAAAGTTCTATAAAACAATGCGTCCTCGTGTGGATAACGGAGAGCCGAGCAAGTTCGCAAGTTGCTTTCCTGTATCAACATTTACTCGTAAATCTATCTTATGAGTGATATTTTAGTGATATGATAGTTCATCTAACTAAGTGTAGTATATAATCTCTATCTAAACATTATTAATTTAAAAAATAAAGTTGCCTAACGCTAGGAATTTTCTTTGTATCATGGGAGTGTTTAAAAACATTTAAACTCACACATACAAACAGCTGGAGCCAAACAAATCTAACTGTAGGCTATATAAATATTTGTTCCGTGCGGGAATCGAACCTGCGACAAAACAGCGCAGCCGATCGCTCAGCCCTGTCGCCATCTTCGTCGGTTTGTATATCTATCTCTATCTTGGCACGTCTCGTTCCTAGAATTTATAGTAGAAATACACAACACAATACTGAATCAATGTCAGCTTGACATCCAATCAAATTACTCACGAACAATAAATTGGAAACAATAGAATCGTGTCTGTTGCTAATGGTGGCATGACATTCAATTAAATTGAAAACAAGAACACATTTTTAAAATGTTTAACACATTTTAACTTGTTGCAGCAGCTGAAAGCTTGGTAACATGTAATTAAAATTGAAAAATAAAAGCGGGAAAAACAGCTGTGTTTTGTTTTTCCAAAAATAAATAGAGCTAAGGAAATCGTGTAAAGCAATATTGTGTTAAAAAACAAATGTCTATTATTCTCCTGTTGCCAGTGAAGCCTGCCTGCGTTATTGAGATAACAGAAAAATACATTTAAAGACAAATAATTCTTATAAAAGGAACGCCGAGGGCAAACAAGGAGGTCCTATTAAATTAACCCCGACTCACACCTGCGCCGGGGACATTCTCTTATAACTTCATGAGGAAAATTGCCCTAATTCAGTTATTTGTCAGCATCAAAGAGGCCTTTCTTTTCCACTTAATACCAGCTTTTTTATTACGCGAAGAGAATTTCAAGGTGATCGTAATGGCGATAATATTTATTAAATTTTACCGGCATTGGCATTGTTGGCTCTGGGCTCAGGACCCAAGATCAACAGAGAATTTGCTCGCTCAATTTTGAAATTAGAATTTAGGTATATTCTTGGTACCTTTATTATTTAAGAGTTTGTTTTGAGTTTATAAACCTTTTTAGAGTGATGTTTTAGTAATTTTTATCTGAATAGATTTAGAATTTCATTTAGTAAGTCCAATATTACAAAGCGATGTCCACAGTTTTCAAAAATGTCCCTATTCTCGCGCCTGCTCCATAATCTATGGCAATATCTACCATAGACAAGAGGAGCCTAAGCTGTCAGTGTCACGTCAGGCCGAGCGATGATAAATTATTCAGCAGATCCCTCTCAAAGGCGTCACTCAAACGCCGCTTGTATTGAGATTGTCAGGATAATCCGAATTCTTGTCAGGACAAGGTGGAATTACAAACGAATTTAATATAAGTTAGTATGTTCTGTTGGACCGTAAACGTCTAATATTTAATATAGGCTTTCTTTTGTCGTAGTGAAGGATATTTATTACAACGATTGACAAAAAGATTTGTTGTTTTTATATTGGATCGTTTGACCATTCCATCTGGAGTCGACACAATGTGTTCGATGTCCTCAGAAGAAGAATGAGATTGAAGGAGCCGCTTCAGTAGTTATTGTTTATGAACATGAAGAAAAATTAAACATCATAAAACTTTTTTGTCTTGATCAGAACGCACAACGTTCAATCAATCGCACACCGCATACCGCAGGGTTGTGCGATCCGCCCAAGAGACCAAAGCGTTTGAGAGAAAAGTAAATTAGGTTAATAAAAAAACATGCTCGTGCATTTGCTCTAGATCTTTCTTTAAAACATATCAAATGTTCCCTATATCCGTCATAGCAGGAACAATACACCTACACTACATATAGATAATCCGCTATCCGCTGATGGGGCAGTAATCTCGGTGAGATATCGCCGATCCAATCACTTTACACCCACTGGCAGAGTTGTGTCTATCTATTTTGTGAAAAATGGACACAGGGGAAATTGTTTGTACCTCTAACTATGTTGTGTCAAATGTCATAAAAATGCCATTTATTTGTCTCGCGCTCCTAAGCGCTACTGTTGTGCGCGAGTCCTGGGTTTATTGCCTAGGTTGGGTAAAGTGAGCTTCAGTTTCCATTACGGTTTTCTCAGTGGCAGCCCTGGTTAAGTTAAGTTAATGGTGTGACACCCCCGTGCCTTAGAAAACACATAAAGCCGTTGGTGTTGCTCCTGCTGCCTCCTTGGTGGTACCGGATTGCCGTCTATCGGACTATGAGAGATAAGGAACATAATAGGGCACCTGTTTGCGCACACCATTATGCACCTATATAATATAATATCTCATGCGTGCTTGACTAATCTCCATCGAGATTGGCTACTGTGACCGAAATTCGGTTGAGAGGATTATAAATGTCAACAAGGTACTCCTAAATAGACAACAGAGGTATTCCTAAATAGCAATTAGCCAATGTATTAAGTACCGGTACCTTATATTTACCCATTCTTGAGGCAAAAAAAATATTGCCTGGTTTACCGTTTCACGATAAGGCCGCCCATTGTTTGTGTATTAGTTTTAAGTTTCTTTTTATAATTGTACTTTAAGGTGTACAATAAAGCATATAATAAATAAATAGATAGTGAAACCTACAGTAAATATGTAAGTTTTCACATATCGCTACAAGCAACTAATTCAATGATTTGCTTACTGAGAAAATACACCAGTTACTTACTGATTTGCTTACCTAGTAACCAATCGGTTTTGTCAACTGTACAGTACCTACTAAGTAAAAGAGATGTAGGTCTGTTTATTAAAAGTATATCAGGTAGAATATAATACATAATAATGATATCATGGAAAAAGTATCTAATGTAATTTTAAACACCGTATATTCATAACGAAAACATTTCTGACTAAAATAATAGGTTTAATGTTATGTTAGAGAATTCGGGATTCGGGGGAGATTCATTCAAATAATATATTATTTACATGAACCGCAATATCAATTAGCGACTATCCTACTTCCTACTATTATAATAAATATGGCAATCACTCTATCTGTCAGTTTGTTTGTTACCTATTCGACTCCGAAGCTGTCAAATTATAAAGTTTAACGTATGTAGATGTGGTCTAGGACCTGGATAAAGATATAGGATATTTTTATCAACACACCACGCGGGCGAAGCCACTAGCAGAAGCTAGTTTATTATAAAAGACACAATCGTAGCAGTGCTACGGTTACGATCGCGTCGTAGCTCACTTAGCCCTGACCTCTGCTACGCCGTAGCAGTCTCGTAGACAATTTATTACTAAAGCCGTTATGAGGTAGAATCACAAACCACGCACGTTGTGACGGACTTTCTTGGTAACATTATATTTTATTGTTTTATATTGATAAGGAGCTGGGCAGTTAGACAATAAGTTGAGGTTTATCTCTGTGGAACAAATCTACTGTGGGTTGGAGAACAAATTCCATGGACATTCCTTTAAAATCAAGTATTTACAAAATACTAGTTTTATACCCGATAGTAAAAAATGTTGCTCGACACTATCCAACTTTTTGCTAACTGATGGTGATGACGCATAGTGTCTCCTTATACCAAACTAATTAGCAGGGACACAGATTGCATCTACATGCCTATCCTGACCTAGATATAGTAAAGTATTATGAGACCACAGGGCACCGAGACCGCCTCGGCCGCCATTTCTAGTTTTACGTATAAATCCAGCTCTGCTATGACAGTCAAAACTAGTGCTTAGCGCAAATGGTACGAACTTTATAATAATAAGTAGCTTTTGACCGCGGCCTCACCCGCGTGAAAAGTGTTTTATAAACTTAATACCGAGATGAAAAGTTTTTATGTCCTATTCCAAGGTCATAGTCTATCCTTATGCCTCAAAATTCAATCACACACATGACATACACGGATCTTATTGGTGATGTTCTTCAGAAAGGCCAGGTGCGCAGTACTCATAACCAGCGTGCTTGAATGACAAGATGTATGAACATACACGGAGCAAAACGAGTCTGTCAGTATCGTAGCAGGGTGCGTTCTGTAGTTTCTGCCTACCACCCATGGAAAAAAGGCGTGAGTTTGTGTATGTATGTTCAATCAGCGGGTAGGACATGAAAAATTTAAGAGTACGAAGACAGACACATAATACTAGCTTCTGCCCACGGTTTCACCCATGTAAAAAGTGTTTTATCATCCCAAGAGAACACTCTACTGGGATGCAAACTATCTACATTACAAAAATCATCTAAATTGGTTCAGCGGTTTATGCCTGAATAGGTAACACAAGAAAAGGTAACAAACGACAGACAGACTCTGTTAAATGCATTTACAGTATTATAGTATGGATGGAATAGTTTTGGCACCGCAGGTGAAACTCGCAACTGGCGGAGATTCCGTGCTCTGTCTACGAACCCACTATAGGATGATTGACGAGTTCCAATCTTTCGGCGACTGCTGCTGAGATGATGACGGTGAGTGATTGACGGCCTCCTTTGATTGACGCGGGGATCTCACATCATGGACACTTATGCCTATTTGTTTGTACGTACATATAAAACGAGCCCCCTGTATAATATGATCAAAGGCCAAGCAGGACTGTAACAATAACGACAATGTAACTTTCTTGAAATCTTCAATAATTTTAGAGAAGATTGTTGGAAGAACGCAGATGCCTAGCGTGAGATGAACTTAAATTGAAAGTGAGACATAAAGTAAGAAGGTGGGGGAAAAGCGTAGTTAGAGCGCGCAAACATCTCTGGCGAATGGGCATCCATTTGAGCTGAGACCTGTAGCACGACACATGATCATAAATCGCACAAAACGGAGACGCTTGGATAAAGTAGGCTTTTACCCAAGCAGTGGGAGACAATAACGGTTTATATACCATTTATTTCTGAAAAGGTTAACATAATAATTTCTTAACGAGAAACAAAGTTTGGATTTAATATTAACTAATTATTAGAAGGGTTGAATGAGGGATCATATTATTGAAACACTTAGTTAAATTTAAAAAAGGTTTAAGATTATCATAGGCTGAAAAAAAAGTTGTAATTTTCTTCAGTCACAGAAAAGAAATGAATTGATTGATTGAACGTAATTGATGACGCCGGCCGAGTGCAAACTCGTTCAGATTTCTTACAAAGGTTTCCATCACCGTAAGCCAGATAAGTGCGATAGCTACTAAACAAAGACAAAAAAATATTCAGCGTATATTATTACATTGCTCAACAAAGATTTTCCATACAAAATTTTACAGGAAAAATATGCAGGTAATCTACTCACAGTCAAAGCTAAAAGTGGTTCCAAAAATGCGATCACGGTTTTGTTTTAGCCGAGTATTACTTTTGTGTATCGCAAAGAAAGACTTTACCATCGAATGACACGTATTTTCTCAACAATAGCCTCTACATCATTAGGCAGGCCACTATCTGGCGTGTTGTCCTTGTCACCGCCACACAATACCTCTGTATCGATGACAACTCATCTGTCTATGGTCTGACAGTCATCCCTGTCTGCCTGACAGATGGCCTTGTCATGTCATTGTGTGGCCAAAGACAAAATTATGTGTGTATTGTTTACTTTTGTATGGTGTTGACTGTCCACCATTCTAAAATTTTGTTGATGTAACAAAGACTGGTTCCCAGACAAGTTTTTAAAACAAAAAAGTAGTAGCATCATTGTCATATTATCGCGGCGCACATGTCTGCATACTTAGTATTAATTTGTTTTGTCTTATCGTGTCCTACCACAAATTACTTAATTACATACCTATTTTAATTAGCATTTGAGTGAAGACTGCTTTATTAAAGGGTGCAACTTTTAACAATAGCTCTGGGAGACTCGACACAATATTCTAATATCAATAAACTCAGAGACATCTAAATTATTGCTTGTCTTGGAAACTTCTGTTTCGTCATTCAAACTGTTCAAAAGCAATTTCTTTGTCATTTATATCAAACTATCCTGTTTTATTTAGGAAAATTGCTTGAGTTCACATGAAACCAGGTTTGTTCTTTGATATATGAATGCAATCGCCTTTTCTGAAGCGAATACAAAACTTTTTGCTGAAATATACGCGGGGTGTTTGATTGTATTTCTGAGTCAACTTTGGAGTTTCAGCTAGAATAAATACAAAATGTTTTCAATAATTAAGTGACTTTTCATAGTAGAATTTTATTTTCATTTAGATTGTTCAGGGATCCAAGAGGAGCTCGTGGGTAAATAATAACAGGCGCACGGGTGGTCAAGCAACGCTTGCCGAGGTCGTTTCGTGGATGGGTGGTGAATTCAGCTATAGAGAACTGTGCGATATGAGCCACTTTTTCAAAATTATTACCGTATTTTCTATAAGGAAGATCAACTATAAAGGTGGGTATAGAGTTTTAAGTGGGCCATGTAAACACAGCTGCATTTAAATAATTCGATTCTGGGTAATTCTAATACATACTGTGTTACTTTTCGTTTGTTACTGTTACGGATAGTTAGAATGTGATACCAGTCTTGCCAAAGGAATATCGTATTACCCGATTGCAGAATCCAGAGAGGCAGTCACCTAAAGTAAAATACTTGTACTCCTTAAATGGAATCCTACTCCAATATATTTGGAAATAGTCTAGCTAGATTGATTGTTTAGGACATCCAATATAAGTAACATGTTTCTCATGCATGATGTATCTTGGTAGAGACTAAGGGTTTGGCTACACGCTCAGTCTTATTTGGACAAATTATTGTTTGTACAAGCAAATAGTTATGTGCGTTAAGGTTACACTAGTCGAAAATTCTTCCCTAAAAACGATTACTCCGCTGTTTGACGATGTACCTTCATAATTAAAAATGATATCAATTTGTCTCATCATTATCTAGCCCTGTATGGAAACAAAAAAATAAAATAATACGATATTTAAAAGTTATGATCGTCGAAAGTTCCATATTTTAACAATAATTTTAACGCATCTTTGGGCGGAAATAAATATTATAAGAAGAAGGAAAATTGCAAAACAGCTTCGATACAGGGATAGATTAGTAATTCAACAATGCAAATAATTTTATTTTGAAAATATTCATTAAGTAGTTTTTTCATGATATTAAGACTCCCAAAGGTCTGTTTATAAAATTTCGCGCGCTCGTTTTCGTCCTAAATCATCATCCATTTCGATACAAATTTGTAAAAGTGCTAATTCGTACGTGAAATAGCTTCTTACTGCTCATCACGGCATCTATCTTTTTCGCATGTGTTGTCGGATAAGATAGCATGCATTTTAACCTCGCGCACAAAATTGTTCGTGCCGTCGATTAGGGGAACCTTAAGACGGAAAAACGATATAACACAAATGGCTTGAAAACGCTAGTTTGTACAAAATTTATTTAAAAAATTAATGCATGTACGTGGAAACAATATAAATACGCCATCTGCACAATCAAGAAAACAAGCATGCAAATTGCTAAAAATTAAATTTGATAAAATTGCGTGTAGACACCACGCCGGTTTTGAGCCAATCTTTGCACACAGGCAGTACATGCAAGATTGAGCGCGTAGCCAAACCCTTAACCCCGAAAATTAGGTAAACTTCACTTTCTTTCAGGAAATCTTAAGTTAGCCCAGTAGCATTCTCCCCTACCAGTTTAATAATCTACAACAATATCCCTATAATGTTCGTCATAGTAAGCGGGCTGGTATTAATATTTGAAAGGAAATCGAAATAAGTAATTCTGACAAGGTGTCGCTTCATACTGCCAGTGAAACAAGGTATTTGCATAGCACAGGGACGGACTCTTTAATATCTCGTTGTTATAGACGCGGTTTTATGAGAAAAGGAAATATAAATTTCGAAGGAAATGAGGTGCAGCAATGAAGGAAAGCATGTGATCAAATGAGCTAGAATATTATTGCCTGAGTCAATGGTACACTGTTAGCTCGTGGATGAGACATAAGTGGAGTGATATTTTAGGCGAATGGTTCTATGTTATGGGGGTTTGGTTTCCGCACTTAGTCCTTCAGCTGGACCATTGTGCGTGGGCCATGGCGGCCGTTGGGTGGATTATTCCAGCCAGCCCACCTCCCTCCAGAAGCTGATTAGGGCTCCTGGTTTCTTTAGAACGTCCGTGTAAGTTCTGGGCGACCCGAGGGTTTGTGTTCTTATCTCGGTGACCCCTGTGCATTCGAAGAGAACGTGCGCAACGGTTTCCTCAGTCTCCATGCATGCCCTGCACAGAGGACTGTCCGTTATGCCTATTGTGTGGAAGTGTTTGTTAAGTGAGCAGTGTCCCGTGATGATCCCCGTCATCAGGCGCAGGCCATTCCTGTCCAGACGTAGCAAACGTCTGGTAAGCCTACTGTCCAAAGAGGGCAGAGCTTCTTTGGACTGCCTACAGGCGAATGGTTTTAATGCTGTTATATTTTTTGGTAATGTTCTTGAGAAGGGCTAGGTGCGCAGTACTCATAACTTGCGTGCATGTATGATTAGATGTATGTACGTGAGTGATAAACAAGGAAAAAATCATGCTGTGCCGTCGGAGGATATCTACATATTCGCGGGCTGGCTGATCAAAATCTGGTGTATCCTCCGCCTGCACAGCATGATTTTTTCCTTGTTTATGACTTTTTAGTTCGCTTTTGAAGCAGTCGGGTTTTTTGATTTTTTGAATTAAGTATTTTTATTTATAACTTTTTAGTTAGTTATTTTATTCGAATTAGATACATTTAAACATATAAGTGTTATATATTTTTGAAATCACCTCTTAAACCCCTTTATTTTGATACCCCACACGAAGGGTTTGGCAGAAAAAAAATTTGGCCCCCCAAAATTTGGCACCCAAAAGCCGCCATTTTTCTATTGTCCAATTTTAATGTGGCCTATGACACTCGCAGGGTTAAGACGAATCGATTGACGTATGAATCATCAAGTCGGCCTACGCGTTTGGTCTCTGGAACGCCATATAGGAACAAACATACATACATACTTACATACATACATAGACTGTTAAACACATTACCCTACTTCGACAGTTGGGTAATAAATACTAATTTACCGAGATTTTTGAAAAGTTTGCGGCGGAGTTGAGATTGGACGTTTGAAATAATTGCCTTGTTCGTTGGTCCAGTGGTTGCAAGCGCTACTACAGAACATATGGTCCTGGGTTCGATTCCAGGGTCGGGCAAAGTTTTATTGGGTTTTCCATATGGAATTTCTCAGTAGCAGCCTGGAGTCTGTCTTGCGCCCATCATCACATCACACATCATCAGCCTATTAATGTTCCCACTGCTGGGACACAGGCCTCCTCTCTGTGAGAGGGAATGGGCCGTTATCCACCACGCGGGCCCAGTGCGGGTTGGTGGATGTCACATGTCTTCGAATTTTTTGGTTCTAGGACATGCCGGTTTCCTCACGATGTTTTCCTTCACCGTTTTGAGAGCAGTGGTGAAGAAATAATTTACACAAAGTAAAGCGCCTGCCTGGGCTCGAACCCACGACCTACAACTTGTAAGTCACGGCCGATACCACTGGGCCACCACTACTCTCTCATCCCATCATCATCAGCCTTTTAATGTTCCCACTGCTGGGACACAGGCCTTCTTCCTCTCTGTGAAAGGAAATGGGCCGTAATCTACCACGCGGGCCTAGTGCGTGTTGGTGGATGTCACAAGTCTTCGAATTTCGAGTTGCCTCACGAAGTTTTAAATCAGTGTTCAAAAACAGTATTGTGCCCGGTTGATGTCCATAGGCTCGCCCTGTACTACCTGGGACTTAAACATAACAGATTTTACAATCATCTCTGCCTAACTCATCGGAGAATTTAGGCGTGATGTTATGTTGAAATATGTACGAAAATTTAGCTTCACGGTTCGGTGCTAGAACAATCCAAGCGTCTGGTCGACTAAAACTAAAAATGTTAAGCGTATATATTCCCCAATGTTGACGCGGTACTGGCCGTGCGCCCGCTCGGTAAATATCAATATTGTACCTCCTTGCGGACAGTTTTGTTTGCAAAATATTTTTTGATTTACATATCCTTTGTAGGGTAAAAAGACATTCAAAACCATTAAATTTTCGGTGTAATAATATTTTTGAACATCCAAGTTGTTTTGGAGGAGTATGCAAAAGAAGCGAAAAAATATCGTGTTGATAATTATTTTTTTAAATGTTCATGAATCATGTTTTCATTACTTTAACCTAGGCGTTACTAAGGAGTATGCTTTAGAAAGTATCGTTTTTACGGCACTTAAGAGGGGCCTTAACATCATACTCACGAGCCGAGTTTTTCTGCTTGTGCAATTGTCAGCCAAAAAATCGTCATGTAGCATTCACAATCATAGTTTTCTAGTGTCGGCTTCGATTGCGTCATGTCAAAGCATGTTTCGGACAGCCGGTAAACTGGCTCGGCACACTATGAAGTACGAGTATGTTGCAGACATATGATATATTCCGTGCCTACACATATTATGGTACTGCAGCTCACTGATTGGATTTTGTGTCCACAGGGTCACTGCAAACATGTCTTAGTCTTAATTGATACCTTTCTATCTTGCTACAAATAAGCTAACATTTTTGCCATGGGATTCTCTAGAGCGTAGTTTCTATCCGTATCTTTTTCATAGAAAACTATTGCTTTGTATCTGTTATAGCAATTCTATAACAATTTTTCTGTATATAAGAGTTCCCATGATGTTTCTTGGACGTTCTTCTCCATAGAGATCTACGCTTTGGAACGTGCAATAGGTTTCATCTTTCTGATTGGCCGATTTCATTTTACCGTCAAATGGTTTAATTGAATAATATACCTTGTGTTTGAGTTTTGTGTTAACAAATATTTTGCCCAATAAAAACGCCTAGAATGTTTCGGTTGAAATACCAAAGTCCTAATCAGTCCTGAAATAGTCGTTAATCAATTCGTAATTCCACCCTAATCCTAGTGTGTGATACCCTTTCCAGAGACAATAGAATCTTGTGACTGTTAAATGATTGTGTTGTTCTCTATAATCACGTGGTGTAGTAACGTTTTTATGAGAACTGTGCGAGACAGATAGACATATTCTTAGCCCGTCACAGACATACCTTTTTGATGTACAATCAAGTAGGTATATTCTATTTTATTCTATTCTACCTTGCGGTAATTAATCTCTTAGGAAAGTTCCTTCGTTTATTCTTAATTGATGTACCTATTTCATTAGATACTCTAGATAAAGATATAAACGGTGACGATTGTCGGAAAGTCAAAATGTATTTTAATGGATTTCGAAAGTACATGTCATTTTAGACTTTTTAAACATCTTGAGAATGAATGTGATAATGTTTATGCTTTCTTTATCTGAATTGTTTTTTTTATGAGATTACATTAAATGTTGTTCATGTTAGTATAGTTACCGGAATTATAAAATGAAAATCAATTCACAAAAATAAATTTGGCTACAGAAAACAAATCCTAGATTCCTTGACAATAAATGAAATTATTATTACAAATCAATTTAACAATAGATGCCCATTATGCCTCTTATAAAACAAGCCTTTTCTCATTTCTTACAGTTGATTGCTGCTGATAGCGGAGGCGTAGAGCAGACCATTACTGATCTACTACAATTTCCGACGGAGAAAAAGAAACTAAGTAACTTGAAAATGAGGGCGAACCATGTACTATGTACTTATCTCTATCTATACGAAGGAAAGGCTAAAGATTGCTATGGTTCCGCATACAATAAACAAGATAAAATAAATAGTTTTAGTTTTATAATGTTTAGGTATCGATTTAGTTTTCTAACATTGAGATTTCTTCTGTTTCGCTATAAATTAAAACAAATACTATAAAAACTACATAGTTACTTTCAATCAATTTTATTTATCAGTTTAGAACGGATTGTTTTTATTTTTAATAAGGTACCTCAAATCTCCTCAGTTGAATATGGCTCACTTGCTAAAGAGCCCCAAGTGCCCAGACACCTGCATTTCTGGGGACCTGATGAACGCCACTGACGCTGGAATCAACGTAGCCACTTACTGAGCCTAAAATATTCGAAAAATAAACCATCAACCCGAAAAGAAAAAATAAAGAAAAAGTAGTGTTTTTTATTTGTGTTTAAAGTAGGAGAGTACCTCAAATAATTAAAAACATTAAGTGTATTGTTACTAAGCCACCAAGTATCTATAAAACTGTAGGGCAAAACTGATAGCTACAACCTAGGGGTATTTAAGTCAAGAGTGAATAAGTTACTTCTAGACAAGTGTGCTGTACCGTAGACCGCATGACCGCATCATCGCTTACCATCAGGTGAGATAGTAGTGAAACGCTAGCCTATAGATTATATAAAAAAAAAGCAAGAGCTTTAGTAGGTAGACATTTTGCCTTGAGACATAATTTCTCTCTTTAAACCAAGAAAAGAACTTCGAGTTAAATTAAGGACAAACAGTAACCTACAATTTTATTAAGCCACAATCTCATTAAAAAATCATTTAAGTGCGAGATGATTTATATTGCCAAAGGTTCCGTATCTAAGGAACAAGATAACCCACAGGCCTTCTACTCGAAACCATGTATTTTTGACCAAATTGTTTTAACTTTTCTGACTAATATCTAAATTATCAGTAACAGCGATTAAGCGGATAATACATTAAATAATACGTTTCTTCGTTAAAAGAATACGTGACAAAAATGGTTCATGCCACTGCGTTAGATGAATTATTTTTGTGTTGTTTGAGAAAGATCAATTTTGGTAAGTTAAAGGCGAACATATCTTGTGTAGGTTATTTCACAGTTACGTACGGAACCCTAAACGTACCTACACATAATCACAGTATTTTATAATTCTCGTTTCTCCTCCTTTTTGCTCTGTTTTTACTGCGTAAATGTCCTGACCTCAGGGAATAATCTTACATTAGCTTAGCTAACAGATACAACATTAATATTTTGTTAGTAAAAAACGTATAAATAATATATTCTTATAAAAAAGCTTTTTAATCTTGCCTTTGATTACGCTATCTATCTGATGTTCAAAGAGAAAAGAAAATATAAATTTGTGCCATGTTGCTAGACAGATTATTTTGAACGGAGTTCTAATTTCAGTGTGTTTTTTGACGTGACAACGTCTAATAAATCGATGAACGCCGGCTGCATGCACGAAAAAGTGTCCCGTTACGCTAATTGTAACGTTACGATCGGAGCGAGAGCGCTACACGAGCGAGCGAAATACACGATCGGCTTGAGCGTTCGGCTTTCATCAATGTTTTGTTATGACGTTTTCACATTAACGTTAGACAGCATAACGCACAAATAAGTCCATTCTCAGCCAGTTAAACATCAAAACCAGATACTCCACGATCTGCTACCAAAGAGTCCTAAATTACTTTGGTCGCATCACCCGGTGACAGCCAGGTAATCTGTCATTACTGCTTGTTGTAGGAAAAATGGATGGGTAAAGGCCACGCGGACGCTCACCCACTCGGTGGTCAGACCAGATCAGGGCGATTACGGGCCTCACGGTGACCACTGCCCTGAGAAGAGCCGAAGACAGAGTGGCTTTTAAGCAGCTCGTCAACAACTCCGTGAAAGCTTTCCAAGACGGGCACGATTGCACACCGATCTATTAAAAAAGAAACTGACTTAAGAACTCAACTGAAGTTGAGTAATTTGCCAACGTCCAACTCGACTTTAACCTGTCAAACTGTTTTAACTCCGAAAACACATTTTAGAAATCGTTTTTTTTTGGTGTTTAGAAGAAGATAAGTTGGGACAGACAGCCGTTGGCCAATGACTGTCATACGTTCAGTAGTTCAGTAGTTCGATGTTTAAAATAAATAAATTTTATGACGAATTATTAAGTGACGAGAAAGTTCCGTTCATCACGATTATGAACATTCTTTAGCCAAGACTGTCATACTGAACTTCGAAGTTCAGTATGACAGTCTTGGGTAACAGGTGGTTTTGCATGATCAAAAAGTAACAGTTATCATTTATTTGGTAAAACGTACAGAATTACAGGTGACACTAAAAACACGATCAATGACCACCATGTTAGGAAATTCTTGTGTTACAGGGGTCAAAAATACTTAGTTAATAAATAAATGGTGAACTCGCAAAACGGTGACGGCAATCATTAAAAGGAAACCGGCAGGTCGCTAGAACTAAAAATTCGAAGACATATGACATCTACCAACCCGCACTGAGCCCGCGTGGTGGACAGCTCATTGTCGCTCACAGAGAGGAGGCCTGTGTCCCAGTAGTGGGAACGTTAACATACTGATTGTTATGCTAGTTGATAATAAGAACAAATCTCGAAATTAAAACATTTATAATACGCCTGGTAGCAAACTCAGTACCGTAAGAGCCAGAGGCTTTACAGCAAAGCGATCCATCCTATGTTCCTTGTACAACAAACGTTGTAACGAAAATATAAAAAACAAGTACGAGTACAAGAAATAGCTACATATACAATATTATTCTTATAATATTGGTGTAAAATTGACCTCACAAACGAGCTTTGTTCCTCGTAATATTTTTCTAGACGCGACCTTTGTTTCCAACGAGTGATTTTCCTGTAAAAAAATAAGGAAAAACTCATTACTCGGAGGAAAGGTCCGGGCCCGAACAAACTATTGCTATGAGCTTTAGTTTCCAAGTTATTAAAGTGAGCTCAAGTTGGATAAACAAATTCTGCGGTAGGGACTGGACTAACATTTGTATGCGTTAAGCAAAAGTCTTAAAGCTCGTGGGAATGTCCTTCGTGTTAACATGGACATTTGTATTTTCTTTCGATGTTTAAACTATAGCAATTCAATTTATTCCCTGTTTTACTCATACCTACTCCTTTAACAGCTGCACGACAGGTTTATTACGTATCTTGCAAGGGCAAAACGATAGCGATTTTTGCGCAATATTTGTTCTTTAATCGTGAATCCGAATTATATATCAGCAAAAGCATTCAAGTTTAAGTTAGCATTAGCAGTGGTGGCCTAGTGGTATCGGCCGTGACCTACAAGTTGTAGGTCGTGGGTTTGAACCCAGGCAGCCTTTACTTTGTGTAAATTATTTCATCACCACTGCTCTTAAAATGGAGAAAAACATAGTGAGTGTTAACACGGAGGACATTCCCACGAGCTTTTAGACTTTTGCTTAACGCATACAAATGTTAGTCTAGTCCCTACCGCAGGATTTGTTTATCCAACTTGAGCGCACTTTGATAACTTGGAAACTAAAGCTCAAAGCAATAGTTTGATCATCGATCTTCTAGAGATCGGTCTTTGGATAGATGACTATCTTAACATACCCAGCATCCGCCGTGCCTCGGACAACGTGAAGCCGTTGGTCCCGCCCTTCGATCAATAATACCTGTTGATCGAAGGTCCCGCATGTCATTTGTGGCTCTTTAGCAGTCTCTACGGGTAGACAGACGCCAAGACATCTGGCATTAGTCTGGCCAAAAGAAACCATGTTACCTAGTTACTGGATTGTGGATTTGAAATAGGCAGTCGCCTCATGTAAAGTACTCAACGGTAGCTACTGTTGGAATAAGGCTGGGCAGGGTGATTGATTGACTCCTCTAACGATGAAACACACGTGAGCCAAGATCTACGATGGGGAGTAATTAATCAGAAACTTCAAAACAAAAACTCTCTAAGAGAAATGATTGAATAGTCTAGGTTATCACAACGAAATTAGTTAGAAAATAAAATTGGAGAAGTGTGCCTCGTCTAGCTTTTATTTAACGTGTTTTAGATTAAACCGAATAATTAAAACATTGAGGTACTTTTACCTCATTGTTATTCTAGTTTTCATTATTTCGCAAGCTATAGAATATTTCTACCAGGGTATAAAGACGGTCCCTTGTTTACAGATATTAATCTACCTACCCTAAATCCGGAACCAAATTAATCAAAAGCTAGAATCAGTAAACTAAGAAACGAAAGCCATTTTAAGATCACAGATACACGAGCCTCTTTCATTCTAACTTCAAGGAAAAGAATTCTGAAACATAAACAGATAACTCACTGAAACCACAGATAATATAATACTACAGTCCGGAACTTAAAAGAAATATAAAACCTTCCTATTCAAATTTCGAACCACAAAAAACGACCGCTGTTTTAATCTAACCCTCAAACATCCAATTCCGTTTCGAATAACCCTCCAAAAAAGGATTCCGCAAACAAGTTATTAAACAGACCTTTTTGCCAGTTCCATCGGCAACGGGTTGAGTTTCTAGCTAAGTTTCGCCCGGCGTGGATTGGAAATGGTCCAAAGGGAGTACTTTGCGCTGATTAAACTTGCCTTCAGTTTGTCGAAGCTTCTCGTTTATCAAATAGAAAAAGTTGTTGTTTTATGAAGTAATGGAAGAGGTGCTTTTTACGTCGAATTTAGAAACTTTTTCGTTTTTGCGAAGGTGAACTTGAAATGGTGGGCTTGGGAGTAGGGACTTTGATAGTTATGTAGTTATATATACGGTATGCTTTGGATCGGGTTGGAAACTTATTCACTACATTATAGAGTTTTGCACAAGTACCTATATTAAAACATCAATGAGAAACGAGGAGCTCTTGACTCAAGGATAACAACCGCACGGGTTGATCTTCTAGGTAAAGCAAAGTTTGCCGAAGACGAAAATGAGCGTTTTTCTTCTACTCATTACAGGAGCTCGTGGCTAATTATTATTAGCTGCACGGGTCGGGATCATCATCATCATCATCATATCAGCCGAAAGACGTCCACTGCTGGACATAGGCCTCCCCCAAGCGTCGCCACATTGACCGGTCCCGTGCGTCTCGCATCCAGCGGATCCCCGCAACCTTCACCAGGTCATCGGTCCACCTGGTGGGAGGCCTTCCAACGCAACGTCTTCCGGTTCGGGTCGGGATAGGTGACCTTTAACTTACCGAGATTTTCATCGTGTCTCGGCAATCACGTTAAGGTGTCATTTTGTACACCTTTGTCACTCGTTGCGGGTAGTCAGAAAAGTTTGATAGCCAGCCTTGCCAAGGGCACAGAGCACCGGATCCAGGCTTTCCTTCCGGGAGGGGCAAATGTTTTCCCCTAGGGGAGAGGAGATTATTAAATGCTGTTCCTGCATTTAATAACCTCCTGCCAGACTCAGTTTGGGCGAGGCCCTGTGTCCGCGCCTGCACAGATAAAAGGTTTTGTGTTACTCAGTTACTGAGTTGTTGATGTCAGATAGCAAGTGCTCTATATAAAATTCTGGTAGAAGGCCTGAAAACCGTCCCAACATAGGCATAGGCACATTGGGAAAAGGCTAGGCAGATTGATTTATATTAATCCCTAAAATATTACAAGCTTGTATTTATCTTGCAATGTATGTATGTATGTTCGGGTCAAATCTTGCAACTGAATTTTAAAGCAGTTATCCTCAACCCATTAAGATGAAATTATGCATACACGTTTAGTTTGGATGACAATGCATGGTTAGCTAAGTGACGTCATTCTAAATCCAATAAGGCGGTCGACCCAAGATGGCGGACTAGTTATTTTTTGTGCAATGCCATGATATGGGCATAAAATGAAAGGGTTTGCTGAGAAGAATACGAAAAAAGCTAGTTTAAAAAAAAAAAAAAAAATGAATAATTTTATTATATAGTCCACTTCAAATACTGAATGAATAATGAAATTATGAAACTTCTATTTTAATAATGTAATAGAAAATTGCCTGAGAAGAACTTACTCAATGAAATCAACAAATTACTCAAAAAAGCACGTTAACTTAACATAAATGAAGCTCAATTACGTTAAACCGCCGTTTGACGTTTATGACCCCTGTCTACGAATGTTGGCGGCGTACTATGTCAGTTAACGGTAAATACCGCAACCATGGCCGGTTTTATGAGAAAACTTGATGTGTCACGAGTGGGAAACGAGCTATGAAATGGTAATGCTTGTGATACAGTCGTTGTAGATGTTAAGTGGTTCCGTTAGTGGAGTTAACGTATGAGTGGGTTAAAAACTTCTGGCTTTTCTTTAAAAGAAAGACCTTATTTATAAAAAATAATTGTTTAGCAGGTTCTTTAATCAGATTATCTAGAAAAAAAGAGGAATAATTAATTATTTTGGAAGGGTAATCTCTGAATGTTCTGATACGATTACAGAGATTCTTTCACCGATTGAAATATGCACAATGCCTGAATGGATGTACTTAATCTCGAAAAAATACATGTTTCTTATGAGTTAGAGCACGGGAGGAAGAAGCGGGCAGAAGTTAGTACTTATTACAAAACGCCTAACTTTTCAAGAAGACGACGATTCCTGTATAGTGCTAATAAACTTAACTTATTTCTTAAAACGATTACTCTCTGCACTTACAGTTTGACCCAATACGTGCAGTGAGTCAACATTTCGTTAAAACATATTATTAGAAAATCAATAAATTAGAATAATAAAACAGTAACCAGATAATGATAAAAAAACCTTGCAATAATCAAATAACATTAACAATATGTTTTATTCAAAATAAAGTAATAACAATAAATTATTAATGTTTCGATACAAAGAATTTAATAAAAATAATTTAACAACAAGATAGTTAAATAAGTTAATAATAAAAAATAAAACCGGCCAAGTGCGAGTCGGACTCGCGCACGAAGGGTTCCGTACCACTATCGCAAAAAAACGGCATAAAAATTACGATTGTTGTATTGGAGCCCCACAAATATTTATTTTATTCTGTTTTTAGTATTTATATAGCGGCAACAGGAATACATCATGTGTGAAAATTTCAACTATTTAGCTATCACCGTTCATGAGATACGGCCTGGTGACAGACGGATAGACACACAGACAGACGGACCGCGGAGTCTTAGCAATAGGGTAACGTTTTAACCCTTTGGGTACGGAACTCTAAAAACAATTAGCAGATGTACTTAATTTATAATATTGTTGTTCTTCGATTAGAATTCAAGCCACAAGTTTGCAAGCTAACTGTGTGATTTGGTGAGCTTTAAAAAGTTAGCTAGGGATGGACAAGTTACAAACCTCATTTAGAAAACGCCAGAATGTTTGATGGCGATGTTTTCAACTTGTTAAGTACGCAAGTTTTGTTTTGAAGTGATAAATAAACCGATGTTTAAACCGTACGAGCCATTTAGCCGAAAGCATTTTTTTTGTTTTTAAAGCCACGCGTGTCATCTGGTTCATCAGTAAAACTAAAAATTCCAAAATAAAATAAATTAATTATTATAAACACAAAAAAACCCTACCAACTATACTATACTAACCTACTCACCTGCCCTACATACCTACCTACCCTAACGTACCCTACTCTCACAGACTTTTTTGATGTTAATAATGAGTACTTTAATCATGTAATATTTATTTATTTATTAAAACTTCATGGAACGTAAAAGTACATAGGCGGACTTAATACCTGAGGCATTCTCTACCAGTCAACCAAGGGCGGTGAAAAGATAGCATAGCAGGTGCATAAAAAAATAATAACATTATAAACGCAACATTCAGCATCAATAGTTTTCTCAGCGCACGCAACATTTTGCTACTTTAGGTTACATTATTGCAATTTTCATAAGGATCTCTATCTTTTTTGAAAATAAGTTATAGCCTATGTTACTTGCAAATAATGTAGCTTTCCATAGGTGAAATATTTTTTTAAATCGGTCCAATAGTTTCGGAGGCTATTCAGTACAAGCAAACAATACAATATTTCCTCTTTATAATACTGGTACAGATAGACAAGATATCCAAATAAGTTATGTGGTAAAAGATTATGAATACTTAATAATATGGTTTTAGTGAATATAAAATGTATGTGACTGTTTCACCATTTTACTATCAAAGTTACGCTTATCTTGAATTTGTGCCAAAATAGTAGTAACATAAAAGTGTTACGTTATAAATATTTTTGGAATGATCTAATTACCTAGTAGCTATCATTTAATACCAATATTGTTATGATAACGAAAACAAAATAGTATCACTTCTTTTTTTGTGGAGAGACCGGAGGCGCCATATTTGAAAATTGGCCTATGACACTTTCACAATTGAGACGAATCCAATGACACCTCATATGTCTTAATCTGTCAAACCGTTTGGGCTTGCCATATAAATGGACAAACATACGCTCGAAAACATTATTCTCCCGCAAAAAAGTCTAAAGTTGAACTATCTATGCCGCAAAAGTGCTCAAAATCAAAGGCCCGTATTAAACTTTACAAAGTAAGAATTATTTTGCCAATTTCGTAACAACTCTATTTTATTTTATTCAATATTGATTCTACTTAATCCGCTCAGCATTACGCTCGCCTATTTACAGTTTCGCTGTAAACTCCAAAACTCGCAAACTATTGTTTCAACGTGTTTCAATGTTTGTTCATTTGTTCTGGTAACTCGCAAAACCAGCCAATTGAATTCTGTCGCTGTTTCCACGACTAACCTAGGGCGAGCAGACAAAAAGAGCAGTTTGAAATTGTGGGATTCAGTTAGACAAACAATTAACTACATAAATTTTACTTAAATATAAAATGAGAGAAAATGTTATTAGGTAATTTATATTTCAATCTTCTTCTTTTTCGGGTGAGGTCACCTCTGGTGTCAGAGTTAATTAAGACGCCTCTGGGAACCCCACAGTCCTCTGACTTGGCTATTTCAGACTAACATTAACTATATAAGGCCAGGTTCCCTCATGATATTTTCCTTCACCGTTGTCTGTGATGTCCAAGATAAACTTAGAAAGTACGTTATGAATTTGAAAAAGTCACGTTGGTACTTGCCCGAGAGGTGAGGTCTTACCCACTGGTCCACCGCGACCAATCGAGCTTTTCAATTAAGTACATGTTTTATCATTTTTTTTTCTGAAAAAAAAAGGTATGCAGTCAGGGATTCATGTTAGGGTTAAATTTCAGTTGCGGTTAATAAGTCATAAAATAAATAAAAAACCGGACAAGTGCATGGCCGGATTTCGCACATTTAGGGTTCGCATTTGTTAGTAAAATATACATAATAATGAACATTGTCACCAAATTTCAAGTTCATGTAGGTCAATGGGGAGTAAATAATTCTTCGACACAAAATTCTGAGACAGACGACGGATATACAGACACGTGAGTGACAGCAATAGGACTCCGTTTGGACTTTTAGGGTACGGAACCCTAAAAATTAGACGAATCAGAAGTGAGTTGCTAAAAGTGGCATAATTCAGGCCTTTACTAAGTCTAATTATAACTTACAAAAAAAAAAAAATAGTTTATATCTAAAGCAATTTGGATTTAACAAAATATAAGTAACTACTTGATATTTTAGCCTTCATTATATGGACCTGCTTTATAAAGCAGAAAACAGCATCAGCAATAAACTGCCGTCTCATATAATCATGAATTTAATGCCATAGATACGGATGAAAACATACTGAGAGAAAAAAAGAAAAAGACCATTTGATAGAAAAAAGGAAAAAAAACCCTGAAAAATGTTGGGTTTGCAATGGAATTTGAACTTTGTCTTGTTTGATATAAAGTGTATTATTCCAAAATTATATAATTATCTCACATTCTTAATTCAAATATATCTTGTGGTCGATTCAAATATACAGCGGTCGTTACTTTTCTTAATGAAAACCTCGTACAATAAATTACTCGCTGATATAAGGCCGCCATTTTCTTTGAGGAAACTTTTCAAACCTCACTAGTGAGACTTTATAGGAATGATCCATTAAGGAACTACCTATGTTTCAAAACCAATCGCGTAATTTACTTCAAGGGCGCCGTAAAACGTTCCCTGTATTTTATGTAACCATTTATGTTTTAGTGTTTAGCGTTAAATCAATTTAGTTTGATGGCTATTTATTGACGGTTGTGTTTTGGTAATTGAATAGTGGACTTTTGTAATGTAAGAAATGGCTATGCTGAGAGTTGCTTTGCGTGATCGAATAATAAATGAAGACATCTGCAGGAGAACTAGGGTTACCGACATAGCCCGAAGATTTAGCAAACTTAAGTGGCAGTATGCAGGACACATTGCTCTCAGAACGGATGGTCGATGGGGCCGAAGAGTTCTGGAGTGGCGATCGCGTGCTAGAAGAGGCGGAGTTGGAAGGCCGTCCATTATGTAGATGACCTGCTTAAGGCTGCGGGAATCCGCTTAGTGGCACAGGACGATTGACGTGGCGACACTTGGGGGAGGCCTATGTCCAACAGTGGACATCTCTTGACTGAAATGATGATGATGAAGTAACGTAGCGCTATCCTGCCTGTTATTTGACTTCAAAATGCTATCCCTGAAAAAGTTTGTGAGGATGCATGGATGGATGGTTATTTAAAGCACGGAAAAACCACAAAACGGATATTGATAAAACTTTACAGAAATATAGCTCAGACATCCAAATAATAAATAGGCTATTTATTTGTGAAGATAGAACTAATAATTTCACGGTACGACGGGCGGCAGTTACTAATAAAATATTTGATGAATAATGAATATTATTCATCAAATATTTTTATTACTTGAACGAAGTTTAATGAATATCACTTCTACTCGGTCAGTCGCGAACTAATCAATAACTAAATTCTTGTAGAGACTTAATAATTAAGTTGACGTAACTCTGTTCGTCTGTTTGTTAAGCTTTCTCGCCTAAACCACTTGACCTTGGATAAGAACTTTTCCCCTGAAATACACGCGGGCGAAGCCGCTGGCTGAAGCTAGTGTTAAATAAAACATCAATATAGATATACCTAGAGCAATTTGATTAATTTGGTTCCAACCCAGTAACATGCAAATAACCTCTCTTGTACAGCGAAGGTAATTAAAGGCACATGCATATTCTAACATCGGTCAAAGGGACTCAATTTTTTCGCACTTGTTAAAAGAGATTGGATACGGGTCAGGACCACTTTTTTTGTTTACTGTGTTGAAAACAGTACCGATTTTTTATTAAGCATCAACCTACCTTGAGGGCTGGTACGAGGTGGTGTGGGAAACGAGTCAGAGGGTCTTAGGAGACGCCTTTTTCAAGAGTAGTAGGACAGCAAAAAAAAACAACTCGTACTGGTACCTCTCCTGTTATTGGCACTTCTAAGTTTATTGGCTAAAATAGATTACGCCATGTTGATATTTCTATGCCAGTAATAGGATTTTAGATTGCTGTTTTTATAATTTAGTGAAAATATTTGTATAATTACTATTTCACTAGATGAAACAAAAATAAAGATAACAATATTTCCTTTGATGTTATTATATTTTTTATATGCTAGTGTATTTCAATATGATTTCCTGGGCATTTGATTGTAGTGGGCATTTGATTATGGTGGGCATTTGATTACGGTGGGTATTTGATTACGGTGGGCATTTGATTACGGAGCTAGGCTAGATATCTGCCCATACCTATAAAATTGTTGTATTTATTCGCTTCCCTGCTCCCATAGACTAACTAGTAGGTGTACCTACATAATTACAATGTCTACCTACCCTGCTTGTTAATGTTAAAAATATAATATTTAAAAAAAAAACTGACGAATTTGGAACCCTCTCCTATTTTGAAGTCGGTAAAAATAGGTGATGACTTAAATACCTAATACATATCATATAACTACCACCCGTGACGACGCTTTATATTCGCAGATTACACTAAATACCTTCGTGTTAGCAAACTAATTAAATACACCACAAATCTGTGACAAACCCTGACACCAGAAAAATCATTCAACACAATTATATCGAAAAGCGAGCGCCCCTATAAACTCTAATTCCTTCCCGATTACTTCACTAACCTCCAACCTAACCAGAACTGATTAGACGATAAAAGCCGTCCTTAGCACCTCCACTTAAAACACAATATCATTTCGAGAGGTATCGTGTTAAAACAGTCTTTACCACGGAGCTGTAATGAAGTCTGCCACTGTTAGGTAGTAGGTGCCAAGCAATTTTCCTCCTTTTGTCCGGCTGTTTAGGATCCAAATTGTAATGGCTGCGGTTAGATAGGATTAATTAGAACAAAACAGCTCCTACCGCGTCCTGTCCTCCTGGTAGACGTGTCCAACTAATTGGAAAAAGAAAATGCTCTTGATTAAAATTTAAATAAAAATTTGTTTTTTTTTAATCTATCATTTCACCAATGAAATTGTCTTGTTGTTTTTGTTTTCAAGAACAAATAATTATTAACAGCGGGACCTTCATGTAAAGTATTAAATATTTTGTAAGACATTAACCTTGACCGACATTTTGTATCAACCTCTGTCTGTCAAGATAAACATGATAGATTACGACAGTGATATTATTTATTTCACATTCTTTAACAAAAACAAACTTCCTAAAGCTTCAATAAGCTGTAATCATCTATAAATGTTATTTCCTGCGATACGAATAAACTTTGACGGGTCTGAAACAAAAGGTGGAATAACTATGATTGACACATTATGGAAGGGAAGATTACGGCTTCCATACTCCATCAATCAATAACTTTATCCTCCAAGAAACCGCGAGATCTACACCGGTTCAACAAATACCTTTTTCCAGTGGCGGACTTAGGGGTGGCGAGCAGTGGAATCGCCCGGAGTCTCGCTCTTGCAGGGGCCTCGCACAACCCAAAAAGCTTACAATTGAAACTTCTTGTTTAATCCTTATTCTTTTTATAGAGCCAAAAATCACAAGACATGTGACATACACCAACCCGCACTGGGCCCGCGTGATGGATTACGACCCATTGCCTCTCAGAGTGCCTGTGTCCCAGCAGTGGGAACGTTAAAAGGCTGGTGTTAATTTTATCCTTAGCAAACAGTTATTCATAACAACAAAATAAAGTAAGTTAAGTATTTCATAGTTAACTATTAAAGTATGAATAGTAATAAGTGCCAAGTTTTGCATTTCTCGCCTATCGTCACATACATTGTAAAAAGGACAAGGGCCTCGCAAATATCTGCCGCCCGCTCGGAACGTCGCAGTGGTTAAGGCCGCCCCTGGTTTTCCCTTAATATTATGTATCGCTTGCTTATCGTAATGTATTAGATAATAATCTCGAGAGAGATCGCTAGGGATTCTCGTGTATTTCGGTTAAGTAAATAAACAGGTAGCTAAAAACATAAATCCTACGTCAATAAATTGAGATTAAAGGAAAGCTTCGGCACTCATTTTCAAACTGTTTTTATACGACAGCAATTTTCTCTAATTGTTATTTGAGTAGGACTACTTTTGATCTGTGCGTTCGGTAAACGTATCTGGATTCTGTCTAGAGTAATTATACGTACTATAGCAACTTTTTCTATTTGTCTGTTCTGCCAAGTCTTACTTTGGTAGGTACCTACTGATATCTATATGATATATAATATTTTTTGCCAATTAAAAAAACGTTTTTATAAAAATCTTTTGTAGCTTACCGAGCATTGTCATCCAAACAAAACGTGTATGCAAAATTTCATCTTAATCGATGGAGGATAACTGCTTTAAAATTTAGTTACAAGATTTGACCCGAATACACATACATACATACATTGCAAATTAATAAAAAGCTTGTAAATGAATAAAGGAATTCCTAATTCCTTTGGTCACGCCATAACTTAAAAACGACAATGGTTTATGAAAACAAAATTACTTTCTATATGAACAAATCCTCCATGTCAAGTTCTCTAAACTACGCCTCGATATTGGTAAAGTTACGAGTATCATATTAGGTAATACCAATAATTGGCAGTATACCTATGTCGTTACAAAAAGGTGAACCTTGAAACTTAAAAGAGTTGTTTTATTAACAAATAGATAGAAGTAGATAGATACCAGGCCGCGTTGATTACACAGTACTTTTCCCCAGAGCATAAAACTCCACGTTAATCTGCTTTTTGCGCACTCAAAATGGCGAATGTCGATGAACGGACAATTAGCACGCCACTTAATGGATTAAAAAATACTGTAGCGAATGTACGAGTGCTTTATGTAGTACATACTCGTCTGTACTATACAGAGTACATAAAACATTTTTTGTTTAGTCTCGTACAGCCCGTTAGGTTTAGGCATAATACATTCACATTTATCCTTTACAGCGGGGGCTGGTCGTACGAGAAAAATTATGTACTCAAACCCGGTTGTCATTATTTCTACTAGTATTAGAGAAAACCGTGTGGATGTCCGCTGCGTGGTTTAAAAGAGGAGAAACAGACAGAGACCGACAGTGACTTTTTTATACTGTTTAGAGAGTCCCATGTAAGCCTATTAGGGAGAGACTTATGCATGAAGCATTAAATTAATAAATCAGTTTCAAATGACCCCGACGATTTTCAAGTTTTGCAAGTGTCTATACACCCTATATAATATGCTGGCCCTGCTTGGAGAAATACGAAATTATCAGTCATCAGGTCAACCGAAAGACGTCCATTGCTGGACACAGGCCTCCCCCAAGCGTTGCCACTCTGATCAGTTCTGTGCGTCTCAACTTGACCCAATTTATATTATGAATGTTAAAGTTTAATATTTTTGCGCGATTGAACGGATTTGAATAAAGCTTTTTTCGACCACGTAATATATAACGCTGGTAAAGCCACAGGCTAAAGCTAATACAACATACAAAATATAAAGGTAAGGTGCTTCACAGTTTCTCTGTCCCTTTATGCAATGATTGTGGCAGCCATCTCTTAGCGGTAAGTGTCATAAAAGTGTATCCTGTCTCCTAATTACCAATAAATGTGAGCATTACATCTCTGCCAGGTGGTAATTATGGAAATTTTGATGTTCATTGCCTATAACAACCTGTTATTCAATGTTCTTTCGGAAGAGTAAATGTAGGCTAAAGCACAGATAATATAATACTAGCAAGGCTATGGATAGCTTTCTTCTAATATTATTGAACGTTGGCGATGTTCTTCAAAAATGTCATCGGACCACAAGACATATGGCGATGCGCCAATGCTACATTGTCCACATCCTACCCATACGCACTAAATCTTTGGGAATACTTTCATTGCGCGTATCTACGAATTCCCTGCTGGAGTCTGTGTTTCTTGATAGCTACAAACTGAGGGTCTAAGGTTACTTCTAGGCAAGCGTGCTTCAGCGTCGAATACATTATCGCTTACCATCAGGTGAAATAATGGTCAAAAGAGAGGCTAAAATATGGTACGAAAACAAAGGCAAGTTTTATTTTGATATTTTTGACCATATTGGCGATGTTCCTCAAGAAGCTGATGGTAAATGGTGTATGTGAACATGAGCAGCAAGCAAAAGGAGAAGGTACGAAAGGATGGAAGCAGATAGCGGTCAGTAGTTTCTGCCTAATCCCATGGAGAATCGGCGTGAGTTTATGTATCTATGTTGGAGTTTAACAAAAACAAATCTACAATACTCTGTCTAGCCTGTATCTGTCTAGCCTTAAAATACGGGTTATGACTCCGAACCCTAGTCAGGTAGTAGAGACCGAAAACGTAAATGATAATGATAAATGATTTTATTTCTGTAAGTTGGTTTGTACAAACACTTTTACAAGTCGATCATATTTTTTAAAACTAGATGAGGTCGGCGTTTCCTATCTGACTACTCTGAGAAGAAAGGCCGAAACAAACTCAGAGGTCACAGTCTCTTTTAAAGTCCTGACAAAAGCTTGGTTATATCATGTGAAGACCATGTAGACAGATGTCTGAAATGGTCTTTTGAGGGAAGAGCCAGCCAGTTTGAGTGGACCTGTCCAGTCAGTGCACGCATTTGTCAATAACCGAGCAGCTCAACTCAGAATTTACGGAGCTCAACGATTCGACGAACAATACCAAAGAAAGGACATTCGGGTAGGCCGCATAAACTACTCAAACTGCCAGACCATGAGTAAAAACTAACTAAGTTATAATAAAAAACAAAAATCCACATAGTCTTCACATTCACAATAATAAAAATAAAATAATATAATACTTTAAAAAGTAAATATTCTTGTCATTGCAAGAAAACAAAAAAAAATATCAAAATTAAAAACAAAATTCACGGTGCAAAATATAAAAAAATCAAAATTAATTGGAGCAGCTCAATCCCAAGCCTTTTTGTCCTCAACGTAATCTTTAATAGTATAAAACGCTTTCTGACACAACTTACGTTTAATGAATGATTTGAATTTATTAAGACATAGATCTTGTACGTGGCTTGGAAGCTTATTATAAAAGCGTACACATTGACATCTAAACGAGCCACCTATCTTCTTGAGCCTTGTTGTAGGTACTACAAATTTGTGTTTGTTCCTAGTATTTATGTTATGGATATCACTGTATTTTTTAAACAATTTTATATTTTTATGAGCATATAAAAGATTTTCATAAATATACTGAGAGGGCACAGTCATTACATTAATCTCCTTAAATTTCTCTCTGAGAGAGTGCCTCGGGCTTAATTTATATATTGATCGAACAGCTCTTTTCTGCAAAACAAAGATATTCTGGATGTCGGCTGCATTTCCCCACAACAGAATACCGTACGACATTACACTATGAAAATAGCTAAAGTATACTAAACGGGCTGTCTCTATGTCAGTTAAATTACGAATTTTTCTAACAGCATATGCTGCGGAGCTTAGCTTCTTTGACAATTTATCTGTATGTGGGCCCCACTGAAGCTTAGCATCCAAAGTTAAGCCTAAAAATACTGTGCTATTCTCAGAATTCAATTCTTAGCCCTTTATCAACACTTCAGTTTTCACCTGCCTAACGTGAGGCAGGGTAAACTTAATGCATTTGGTTTTTTTTTCATTAAGGAGTAAATTGTTAACATTGAACCAGTGAACTACTTTTGAGATCGCGCTATTTACTTCGTCAGTAACCAGCTGCTGCCGTTTAAGTTTAAACAAAAGTGAAGTATCATCTGCAAACAACACTATGTCATGGTTTTCCTTTATGAGGTAAGGCAAGTCATTAATATAAATAAGAAACAAGAAAGGACCAAGAATCGAGCCCTGCGGGACTCCCATTTTTACTATAGATCCGTAGCTGTTTTCATAACGCAATCGCGTTAGCCTTGCTGGGAACACATGTATCGCAAAATATTACTGAAACACACCTTCCAATTGGATAGAAAGGTAATTAAACTGTATTATTGAAACCCTAGTAAAACGGTATTTCATTATTGTCCACCTCTACCTATAAACCATGTTTGTATTTTCAGTATCTTAGACATTTAGGAATCTTTCAAGTTGTATAGTTAGGTAAAAGTTGTTAGTATATATATTTAGTAGCATAGCTAATCTTGCCAAGTCTTGGTCGAAAAACATAATTAGTAGATTATGCACTGAGGGGCTAAAGTTGTGTCTTATGTCACGGGCGTCATATTGAATCTCGAGCGCAATGAAGGATTCTGGATTTAACTCACGAGCAAAGTGAGGGAGTTAATCGGGATTTAACTCACGAGAAAAGCGAGGGAGTTAATACAAGAATCCTGAATGCAGCGAGGGATTCAAGCTAGCCCAAGGCAAAGACACCTTTAGCCCAGAGGAGGATACTCTACTTTTTAACAGACTTACAAAAAAAGGAGGAGGTTCTATGTTCGACTTTATGTTTGTTTTTTTTTTTTTTTTTGTGTATGTTCACCGATATCTCTCTCTGTCAATTGTGGACCGATTTTGAAAATTCTTTTTTTTTCTTGAAAGAGTATGTTTCGAAATTGGTCCCATTTTAATTTCGTGAAGGTCTGATGAAGAACTTCGGAGATACACAACATAACTCTTCAATAAATAACGGCAAAACTCTCGGGATTGCTGCAATCGCATGTCTGTTTGTTGTTTATACCATCTCATAACATAATATCACGCCAGTACGCTCTAAAGGGGTACACAGATCTCTCATTTCACCGGTTATGTTCAAGTTTCATTTCAAGTTCATATTCGGTTAATCTATTCTGGAGTTATAGGGACCTTAATAAACAACTTGCTATTAGGTAGGTAAAACTAAAAAGGGAAAAATAAAAAAACTTTTTTGCAAAAAAATACTACCGACTTCCAAATGAAAAACTACAAAGTGAAAAATAACTTAACTTTTGGAAGTCGGTGTCCATATCGCAAAAAAATGGTACCTACGAAAGACACCGACTTCCAAAAGTTAAGTTATTTTTCACTTTGTAGTTTTTCATTTGGAAGTCGGTAGTATTTTTTTGCAAAAAAGTTTTTGTAGTTTTGTCATTTGGAAGTCGGTAGTATTTTTTTGCAAAAAGTTGTTTATTACACCTACTGTGAGAAAATAATAGCCATAGTACGAAAAACAAAGTATTTATTAAATAAACAAAGAGTAAGAATAACATATTTTGTTGATAAATTTAAAGTTTAAATGCCAAAAGTTCGCGCCTTATTTGCGTCTACCAATAAGTAGCCAAGACACGATCAATTCGATTTTCTAAAAAAAAGTCTCTTCTACGGTTTTGTCGTGTGTGTCTATTGATATCACTCTCATGGAAGTGGCGTTTGTGTAAACTAAGCTTTATACAGGGCTGGTAGAATGGTTTTGGACGATTGGCTGTATGCATTTTGAATTTAGAACGTCATTGGAAACGCCAAATCGACTGTAGTACAGAAAGGTTTTATTATTTATTTATTTAATCACAAAATCCACAGCAATCTTTGCGCAGTTTACTTAAAATAAATTAACTAATGTTACAGCCAATTACTATTACGGTATTACGGCGCGGTACGGTATTTGTTATTATTAATGCCAGTTTTAATGTTATTCCATTCCTTTTAAAAAATGGTTCGTAGTTATCTAATTATTCTTACAATATTATGTCTTCGAAAACATGGCAACGATATGAAGAAGCAGTCGTTATGATTTTATAGGAAATCGAGAATATCATCCACGTGTAGTAAGGGTATCGAGAATAGCTTTCCTCTTTCTGGCACCAAAGGGTGTTTGTTAGTACTATACTGCCAATTAAGCTGACCATGTGAGATTCCAAATTCAAATCACATTATTGACCAGCGGGTCATAATGAAATCCAGTACAACATTATGGACCGGCTGTGACCCCGGCCACTAATGACTCACTTTAGGTTAAGGTTGCTTGACATATAATTTGACATTTTCGAGCAGGTGGTGTGAAAAAATATTTAAATACGGTTTTGTGAAAATTTCAAGCGCTACCTACATTTTCATCGCTTAAATGAAGATGAAACTAACATAACAAATGTATTATGTTTTTTAATTAACCGTATTTAACCGTGTATTTACGTAACCCCTTAACCAATGTTGGGACCTTTGGATCGTGGTGGAGAGGAGTTTAGGTAAATGAAAGTCTGACGTTCAAGGTGACAGTCTATTGTTGATTACCAGGAAATATTGGATACAGTGCACTCCTTATGCTAAGTTATACAGACGCGAGTTAATGCCACGGCGGCGTGGACGACTGACTCATGACTGGCCGCTAAACTGTATGCGCGGGAAACATTCTGTTTTGCCTTGTCAGCATTTTTGTTACCTGTAGTTCCTACAAAAGGTAAGGTAGAACCAAGTTTCGTTATAAAGCAGTATTATCACAAGCTTCGTCTCATATTTCTCTTGTTAATAGTTGTTTTATAGTGCGTCGTTTATAACGCGTTTAAGTTTTGCTGTTTCGTCTACAATGTAGTTTTATTTCTTAGTCCTGTTAAAAACGAAACTGTTTCTTCTCTTTTTAATTTTTCAGTTTTTTCATGTTCAATTTTATGTAACAACAAAGTTTTTTTTTACAGGAGAAACGTTTCCCAAGATTCTACAAAAGGACAGCTAACAACCTGACGTCATGTCCATCGACCGTACGTCCCACAGACGTTACCGCATTACCCTTGCACGACCCCGGGCATCGAATAACATACTTGACAGGTAACATGTCTGGCCGGCCGGCTGTTCCACGTTCTAGGAATGGAATATCTAATATATATTTCTAGAGTTATGTGTTCTGAAGTTTCAGTTTGATGTAACGGATGCTGATATGCGCATCTACAGAATATATCAACATGCCTTATCCCCGAAGGGTTAAGCAGAGGTATAGTAAATTCACATTTCGTGGGCGTTCGTTGATCATTCAAGTCTTAACGGCTTAACGTATTTACATGAAATTTCGCACTAGGGTAGACCATGACTTGGATTTTAAAATATCCATGACATATCATGACTTGGATTATATATCGCATATTTTATACCGCAACAATATTTTCTCTAGGGATAATTTTTGAATTTCACATGTGTAAAACTGATAAATGGCAAATGCTTGTATGAAATATATAGCATTAAATACAAGCCTAAACGTGTATTTTGCAAAACACTCGAATTTTGTAAACAATCATTCATGAAAACTCATTACTTACTAGCTTCTACAAACGGCTTCACCCGCGTGAAAACTGTTTCATTATCGCAAGGAAACATATAACCGAGATGAAAAGTATCCACGTTCTGGTCTATCCATATGCCAAGTTTCATAGTAGGGATTGTATAGAGCTTCCAACAGCCAACAAAACAGATAATATTTAGGTGGCAAAGTGGTTCATAGTATGTAGGAACCAATCGATTCTCGATTAACAAAATGGCCGCTCGTTATTAAGTTGTATCAATATAATATCTACGCTCGTTTGTATGGTTATCAGTTAATGACATTTGTTAGTGACCTATTTATAAAGGCCCCCTGTGTCACCGTTGCTGAATAGGCCATAAAGTGAGGAGACTATTTGACAGCTTGGCGTGCTGGAAAGGTAGATAAATATAATTTTCAATGGATTTCAGATAAGTTGACTGGAAAAAGTCTTGTCTTCTACAAAACCTTATGCAAACAAACGGGCTACAGCTGATACGATTGGTTGACTAAAATAGGTATTTAATAATAATAAAAGATATCATGATATTAATAAAAAACTTTTTTGCAAAAAAATACTACCGACTTCCAAATGAAAAACTACAAAGTGAAAAATAACTTAACTCTTGGAAGTCGGTGTCTTACGTAGGTACCATTTTTTTTTATATGGACACCGACTTCCAAGAGTTAAGTTATTTTTCACTTTGTAGTTTTTCATTTGGAAGTCGGTAGTATTTTTTTGCAAAAAAGTTTTTTATTTTTCCCTTTTTAGTTTTGCCTACCTAATAGATACGCAAGTTGTTTCATAAGGCCCTATAACGCCGAATAGATTACCCGAATAACATGAAACTTGAAAATAACCGGTGAAATGAGAGATCTGCGTACCCCTTTAGAGCGTACTGGCGTGATGTTATGTTATGAAATGGTATAAACAATAAACAGACATGCGATTGCAGCAATCCCGAGAGTGTTGCCGTTATTTATTGAAGAGTTCTGTTGTATATCTCCGAAGTTCTTGATCAGACCTTCACCAAATTAAAATGGGACCAATTTCAAAACATATTCTTCCAAACAAAAAAAGAATTTTCAAAATCGGTCCACAATTGACGGAGATATCGGTGAACATACACAAAAAAAAAAAAAAAAAAAAAAAAAAAAAAAAAAAAAAAAAAAAAAAATAACAAACATAAAGTCGAACATAGAACCTCCTCCTTTTTGGAAAGTCGGTTAAAAATCATGAAAGTATGTCGTAATGTCTGATCACATTAAGGTAGACCGTATATATTAAAGAAAAGAAAGAAAACATATTGTTTATTTGGCAAATACAATGGATACACACAATGTAGGTAAAAATATAAGAAAACATAGTTCGAAGCCAATAACGTTGTGTGTCTCACGGCTGCGCCAAATATGTATGTCCAGTTCAGCAAAATGCCAGAAATATACATAGTAGTTGCCTGAACTTGGTTTTCCATTGAACTTTGTGAGTTGAGTAGGTTTACAGAATGGAGTCGAACAAGGCATTTCATGAATATTATAAAACCATGAAATTGGTAGGTATGTGGGTAGGTAAAAACTTCCATAAAGTGAGCTTAATGTCGAACTTATATAAACGCCTAGGTACTTCCACAAGTTGTCGACAGCTGACATGAATTCGGTAACAACTCGAATGGTTTTTTTTTTGGAATATACCGATAACTTAATTGAAAAAAATATTCTTCTTTGATGTGGGTAAGGGAGACTGAATTTAATATCAATTCGGTAAAAATTGAGAGTTTCTAAGAAGTCCGCAAAACGCGAAATTAATATCTCCAATCCACATACTTTTTACTTTCCTACTCAAATCATTCCGAGCTGACTCCCCAATTACAGGCAACCGGTGGCAGAGACATGCTCAGCTTACGCCACGACAAGTTCTACGTATTTTTAACACGCTTTTGTTAGCTTGGTATGTATGCATCTATGAATCTATATAACGGAATCTTTGAACGTGATTTACACCCCTTTCAAAACGCCGGATTAATTTGAAATTCGGCACACTTATCAAGGTCCAATGAAAATGCGACAATTTAAATATTTTGTCCCATTATCCTTACCAGAATTTTCAGGATAAGCCATTGAACTAAAAAGTAAAAAATAAATAATATTTAAAAAAACTAACATACACGATGTAATAGAAAACCAAAATAAAAATTTGAAAATATTTTTTAATTAATTTAAATAAAGAATAGCGCGATTAATAAAAAAAAAAGGTAGGAGCTCGTGGCTAAATAATAACAGCCGCACGGGTCGATCTTCAAGGTTAAGCAACGCTTGACGAGGTCGGTCCGGGGATGGGTGACCATTTCAACATACCGAGTTTCCTCCGTACCTCGGAAAGCACGTTAAGCCGTTGGTCCCGGCTGTCATTTAAAGATCTTTGACTGTCGTTACGGGTAGTCAGAAGCCTGAGATCTGACACCAGTCTTGCCAAGGGGTACTGTGTTACCCAGCTACTGGGTTGTGGAGGTCAGATAGGCAGTCGCTTCATGTAAAACACTGGTACTCAGCTGAATCCGGTAACACTGGAAGCCGACCCCAACATAATTGGGAAAAGGCTAGGCAGATGATGATAATGATTGTTAAAAAGCGTGGGGTGCTTTTTAAGGTATTTTTAAAATAACTCTGCTTTAAAAAAATTATTAAATATTAATAATAATATATTATGTTAATATATTTATTATTATTTTATTATTTATTTGATTTATTTATTTATTTATTATTATTTTTTTTATTTTATTTTTTTAAATATTATAACAATTGTCATCATGCACCCCACGCATTTTTAAAATAAAATATATTTTTTTGTTATTCACACTATTCTTTACTTAAATTTATTAAAAACTATTTTCTACTTTTTATTTTGCTTTTCTGTTAAAGTGTTAAAGTTTTTATAAACTATTTTTTATATCCGACTGCCGAAGGAAGGTAAAAAGATCTGACATCTGGTTTTGGACAGCCGGCTCGCGAATATGTATCCTCCGACTGCACAGCATGATTTTCTTTTAAGTTCGCTTCTCAAAGCAGTGGGGTTATAAAAAAAAATAATGAACTTTTTTTTAAGTCGATCCGATTCCCCTCCATTCCCTTTCCGTTGAAATGGTGTGGTTCGACACATGAAATTTTAGAATGTTTGAATCATTTGTGGATGGCGTTTAAATGAATTGTTGTTTAATAAGTTTTCATTTATCTATTCTTTCGGTATATGCGCAATTTTACTGTACTTATATTTTTTTACCATTCTTCTGTTTGTTGTGATTGTATCAAATAAAGGTTTTCTAATTTTTTATTTATTTCTATTGTTATAAGCCTGTGTTGTGCCCACCTTCCGCTTCTTTCAATCTATAACTGTCTATTTCTTTCTGGGGCTATTTATACTAGCCCATAATTAAAATCAATTCAGCGTGACGTGACGCTAGCTAAGCGTATAATAAACGAAAACGATTACTCGGAATATTATTAAGAATTTAATTTTTGTTTATATTTTCATAATAAATTTTTTCCTTGTTCTTGTTTTTTCGTTTCCATGAATTTATGACGACATTTAGAATCCAATTACTGAAGCTAAATGTGTTGTCCTGATATCTATTTAATAGCCATTCAGAGTGAATTAGGGTTTCGTTTATTTAGGAGTTTGTTGAGAAAGAGCTTTTTAAGTAATAAGGATATCTGTCACCTGTTGCTGGAGTTTGGAGTTGTGCTCGGTAAAAGACTTGTTTTTTTTATTTTGCTTTGCACCTTGTGTTTCACTACTTAGCAAAGGGCTCCCCCAAATCCTTCTAGGATTCTTTTCCTGAGCCACCGCGAACCAGCCCTTGCGGTACTCGATCAAATCGTGTCTCCCTCTTGGCCTCATGTAGTTGAAAAATTACTGGCGAGCCGTGGGTGTACCTTTTCTATACGCATCTGCTTACCCTTCTCAATTATGTAAAGGAAGACGCAGATATTAAAAAATATAGCAAAGAGTTTTCCATCCTTTACCTGACTGCCGAAGGAGCGAAGTGTGATTATCAGTCTATGTATGTATGTATGTATGTTTGTTCCTATGTGGCGTTCTAGAGACAGAACGCGTCAGCAGATTTTGATGCTTTTTAGACGTCAATCGATTCGTCTTAACCTTGCAAGTGTTACATTAAAATTGGCAAATACAAAAATGGCGGCTTTTAGGCGCCTATTTTGTTTTTCTCCCGAACCCATCGTGTGGGGTATAAAAATAAAGGGTTTTGAGAGGTGATTTAAAAATATATAACACTTATTGTTAATTAAAAAGTTTTAAATAAAAAAAGTAATTAAAAAATCAAAAAACCGGAGAATAAAAGGATAAAAATTGGAGGATACGTATATGCGAGCTGGCTGACCAAAGCCAGGTGTATCTCTGTACCTCTGACTGTAAAGCATGATTTTCTTCTTATTTACGTCTTTTCAGTTCGTTTTTTAAGCAGTCGGGTTTTTAGAATTTTTTAAATTACTTTTTTAAAGGTACTAATAGTCTACTAATACCATACCAATATGAATATAATAGTTGCATACATTATTTTATTTTAAACATAAGATTCCACAAACATATAGCCACTTTCTTTTCATCGCGTACTTATCCCTTACATAAAGTAACATAAAAATACGAACAATGTTCGTAGGTTATAGTTACGAGTAAGTTGCGAGAAGATAGGCCTAAAGATACGACGGTTTGGGAATGTAAACTTCAGGCCGGTGGGCCGTATTTTTGGCCGAACTTGACCCGCCTCTACCGTGTGTCGTAATCGATTAGAAGGAACATTTTAGTGATCCCCAGCGGGTTGTACAAACGATAGTGGCCGGTAATAATTTGGGATAGTATACTGTCATGGGGAATTTATTTTATAGATTAGTTAGGTTGGTTTTATTGTTGGAATGTGTCATTATTATAGTCGTTATTAGTTTCATTGTATCGATCGGTAAATCTTGTGGACATGAGCCTCTTTGATGAGACATTAGGACATGGGACATTGGGACAATAAAGCCGCTTCTAGCACACGTCTTCATCATCGTCGTCCGCAGACTGACTTCGCCTATTGCTGGGACCTAGATAGACCTCTCTTTTTTGTGCCATGCTCACCCATATCCAGGCTCGAACTGCAATGGCAATAATATCGTCTGCCCATCTCGCTGCCAGACGACCCAGATTCCTTCTGCCAGTCCTTGGAGGGTGCCACACGGTCACTGCCTGACTCGCCGCGCCTTGCCATATGTATTGCCCAACAACATGTTTTCTGATATCGAAGACCTTCGTAAGTCTCCAGATCTCGACGTTTAGAAATCAGCCTAATAATCTAATGTCAAACATTATTATCAGAATGCATGCCACAATAAGCCACAGTGGAATCAGATTACCTGAAAATTCAATCTATGTGTTGTGTCTAAATTATAGTTAATTACATTATCTCCTATGATGGATACGTGACTCCAGTCAGTGACAATGGAAATCAGACACTAATTAACGTAATTAGTAAATACTTATTAGATTATATTAATTGGAGACTATTGTTGTTCCGATGATACCTAATAATATCCTGATATTAAGTGAATTACATATAGGATAATCAACTTATAACGTGCCCACAGTTGAGACACAAACAAGCCCTCTGTGAGTGGGAATGGGCAATAATGCATCAAGTGGGCTCAGTGCGGGTTAGGCCCAGTTTATTGATCCCTAGTTAACTCAACCATTGGTTAAATATGCTTACCAATGGTTGAAAATTTCGGTAAAACCCGTTTATTCATCAGTTGTTTTAATAACAAATGGTTAAATAATAATCTCTCCAACTTATTTGACCGTTATTCATAATCATCGTCATCATTTAGACGTCCAATGCTGCACATAGGAATCCACCAAATGTCGCCACATTGACCGCTCCCGAGCGTTTCACATCCAGCGGATTCCCGCAACCTTCTCCAGGTTATTGGTTCATCTAGTGAGAGACCTTCAAACGCTGCGTCTTTAGTATTTAAAAAAAATCTTTTCTTATTTTAATTATTTTAATTTTTCCATCATAATTACAATGAAAAACAATGTCTCCGTGGTCCAGGGTCCCCAAGTGGTCAAATGCGTGAACTGTCATACAACGTTCCATTGCTTAACACTGTCTGGTTGGCCGCCGCAACACGGATACGGTGTGCAGACTAGAATTGCACGCCAAGAGAAGGAAGACACTTCTATCAGGGCAGATGTCTAGCAGACATTCACGAAAATGTCTGCCGCATGCATTTGTAGAATTTTGCATTTTCGTATAAATAAGAAGTTCTTGAGTTTAAGTTAACAAAATACCTACATTATTTTGATGTAAGCAAGCAGAATAACAAGATAATGTTTAATAATAATTTGCAAATATTTAAACAATTTTCCAACAAAAAACTAAAAAGGTTTTCCGTCCTCTTTTATTAAACGATGTTCGTTCGTGTCGAAAAACTCAACAATTTTGCCAAGGACATTGAATAAAAGGGTAAACATTACGTTAAAATTATATTAAAATTAAGAGCCTGTTCTATTACTTTTGCTTGAAAAGTGGCCTTATAATTAAATGCCAGCTGGTCGGTAATTATTAATTCTAATTCAAGTTTAATCAAGTAAATTAATCAGGCATACTTTGAGTTGATTGTGAAATAATCAGAAATATAAATAACTGGAATTAGGAGTACTGTTAATTGGTTCAGACCTAATTGATGGCAAGTGTAATACAAAGTTATTAAACATCATAACCCCTCTTTTGGTTTCACCGTAGCGAGGTACAATTGGCTTACTACAATTGTTTTTACAGTGATACTGGCGAGTGAGATGTTCTGGGTTTGTTTGTGAGTTGGATGAATCAATAACGAGTTAATTTTTTTTTGTATGGTATACATGTATTGTTAGGTAAAATGTATATTATGCTATTCTCTTCTAGCAGATATTGAGATTTTCCCCACGATGAAACATATACAACAGTCTGACAATAAACATCGGTCAGTTGCCCGGACCAGACATTTAAGACGTCTGATCGGAGGATCATTCCTTTTCAATGGAGGTTGCGGGACCCTGTTCTGCATACCTCCTCATGTTTGCACATAATATGATCAAAAACTGTCGGCGATTATTTGATAAAATATAACTAGTATCCACTCACACAAACACACGGAAAAATTATTATTCAATAGTATACAGTACCACAGCATAGGTAATTACAAAAAATACATTAAGGACGAGTTTCCAACTTGGTGTGTTAATTTTGGAGTAAGTTAAGTACATAGCAGCGTCAATTTCCGCTTGCACTAAACCTAAGCATCCCCTAAATTGCCACTTAAAAAGTTTGGCGTACCCTTCTACCTGTGCTGCAACAAGTTTAGGAATAGCCTTTGCCGTGCAAATGACGACAAAGGGGTTAACTGTAGCTAATGTCCTACGTTTATGCATACTGCCAAACTAATAGAAGAATGAAGGAAAAAGAGCGCACCCATGCGATGCGTGATCAACCAGATCAAGTTTGCAGAAGGCGATCCATTGCATTGCCGAAAGAGAGGGATGGCGTCTTATCGTGAGGCGAATCATGTCAGGCCACAATCTCAATGCAACATTATGGCCTCGAACGCTCTACAAAGAGTGAACCGACGAAGAAGATACTAATATTACAAATGCGAAAGTGTGTGCGTATGTCTGTTACATTTTCAAGTCTAAATAGATAAACGAATTTTGATCCAATTTGGCACATGGATATGACCAGTATTAGGAATGAGGATAGTTTTATCCCTTGGTATAATTAAACACTTTCCACGCGGGTAAAGCCTCAAACGGAAGCTTGTCAAGTATGAAATTATATAAAATTAGTAACATAAAAACTCATACAGAAAACGGATAAACAACTAAAAAAATATTGCACGAGTCGACTTATTGTATGTATCTCGCAAAGCATTGCAATAATACTGCTGTAGATGGAAGAGAAAACATTTTGGGTTTATGATATACGAGCGAACGAGTAAACGAAACAAAACGACTGCACAATACTTGGATTGAGTTTACAGCTATAGCTGTTGTATTTTAGTATGGCAATAGTTTACATTGACCCACTGTTTACATTTAATTTATATTTTAATTTCAGGATAAAGAAAACACCCATCTTGATTTAATATAGGCATATACTAATGCTCTCATCATTATCCACAGCCTGACTTCGCACTCTGCTAAGTAAAGGACTCTTTTTTCTTATGTCCAGGTAGACGACATTGTTGGCAAGAGCCAACAATGTCGTCTGCCCATCTTCTATATTACTCTACTTTTTACTATTCAAAACGGAATTAGATAAAAAGGGAAAGATTTGGAATATGGAAGGGAATTAGAGAAGCTGTAAGAGTGAAAGGGCAATGACCTATTTTGCCACGCTAAAACGTAACAACTCTAGAAATAAACAATGCTATCCACGTTTTTCATTCGCAAAAGTAGGATTGTAATCGAATGCTGCGCTTGTGAGGAGTAATCCGGAGCACTCGGCGCGTGTGAACTGTGTTAGCAGATGCGATGAGCTAGTTTCAATCTGATTTTTACATGATAATGTTCTTAGGACTTGTGTGAATCAGGTCAGGTCTTTTCCTCCACTCGACTCAATGAAAGTGTCCGTTACAGCTTGTTATTTATTGACAGTATTTGAGGGTTTCATTGTATTGGCAACTGCGTCTAGTGTTGTCATTCAAACTGACTTTGAATATGGACTTAAAAGAAAAAGTTCAGAAATGATTTGAAGGTATTTCAACCACCTATCAAATGTTAGAATTAGGACGATCGTACAGCAAAGTAACTATTTTTAACCGAGTTCAAAAAGGGGGAGGTTCTCAATTCGTTTATTTTAGTTACCTCAGTACTTTTTACTGGGCGAACCGATTTTGATGATACTTATTTTATTTGAAAGCTGGTGCTTCTCCTTAAATGCGAATTTGGATGGTAATAAAAGGCACAGAAGCTAAAAAATAAAATAAAAAACAACTCTTTGCCAAAAAAAATCAACCGACTTCCAAAACAAACCACTACAAATCGAAATATAACTTTTATTTTCTGAAGTTGGTGTCTTTGATACCTATATTTTTTTGTTTTCCTTAAAAAATCTGATATTGTTTTTTGATACTGGGGACACAGTTTATAAGCTCAAAAAACACAGTCGACATAGGCACCTAGAAAACACTAATCAGATAATTTTAATTTTATACCTAAATTTGATAAAATAGACCTGTAAAATGTCGTGCATTGTATTCACGAAATACTTTACACGATATATTTTTTGTGTTTAACAAGAAATAGTTTGTTTAAAGTTAACTGTTTAGCATCCCCCTCTGTTACTAATAGTATCTATGTAGATACTAAGTGTAGTCTGTGACCTAATTTGCATGCAAACTTTTGCTTCTCATTCGACTCCTCAAGGTTGATATTCCGAGAGCATCTCTCCACGCTTTCGCAGAAACTCATCTAATAAATGCGATGCTTCTGAACGTTCTTCAAACTGTTTTGTTTTAATGAAAGTATAATATGGACATTTTCCAACAATACGTTTTCTAACAATTGTAGAATAAAGTGCAATACTTTTAACTTTTCTAAACATTTTCTCCTGATTACTATACCCAATTACTTGGTTGTGAAGATAAGATAGGCAGTCGCTCCATGTAAAATACTGATAATCAGCTACAGATATACATGATGTATACATAAACATTTAGTTTTTTTTTCGAAGTTAGGAATCATCCAATGACTTCTCTTAATCTGCGTGAAGCGGGAGGGCGTGTCAGACTTTTACTGACTTAAACCCACCCGTGTTCCTACAGTTGCTTGTGTCAGTGCCGCGGTAATAATCTTTCAAATTTATCCGCGACCCATATACAGTTAGATTGAAATCCGAACGCAATACACTTGGGAAGAAGCTAGGCAAATAAAAATGTTTTTTTGACATCTTATTACTTGTCACTACCGATTTTTAACCGACTTCGCAAAAAGAAGGAGGTTTTCAATTCGACTGTATTTTTTTTTTTTTTTATGTTTGTTACCTCAGAACTTCTTATTGGGTGAACCGATTTTGATGTTTCTTTTTTTATCTAAACGCTGATGCTTGTCATGTGGTCCCATTTAATTGTCATCAAGATCTGATGAAGAACTTCGGAGATATACATCAGAACTCTTCAATAAATGACGGCAAATCACTCGGGATAGCTGCAATCGCATTTCTGGTTATAGTTTTCACCATTTCATAACATAACATCACACTGGTACACTGTAAAGGGGTACGCAAGTGTAAAAAGTTCACCTTGGTATCTATATTCTTAGTCCACCGGTTTTGTTTAAGTTTCATGTTATTGGGTTAATCTATTCGGGCTTCACTTTGGGCATTATTGGTACCTAGCCTATAGAACTGGTCAATTATGTACCACAACTAAAAAGTGAAAAATAAAAAAAACTTTTTACAAAAAATACAACCGACTTCCAAATAAAAACACTACAAAGTGAAAAATAACTTCAATTTCGGAAGTCGGTGTCAAAAAACAAGAAAGGAAACAGGAACACCGACTTCCGAAATTGAAGTTATTTTTCACTTTGTAGTGTTTTTATTTGGAAGTCGGTTGTATTTTTTGTAAAAAGTTTTTAGAATTAAGATTTTGAAGTTGAGTATTTGCCAAATTCTACTTTAACCTGAAAACCTGACAAACTTAATAAATAAATAATGCATTGTCATCCAAACCAAACGTTTATGCAAAATTTCATCATAATCAGTGGAGGAAAACTGCTTTAAAATTCAGTTGTAAGATTTGACCCGAATACACTTACATACAACAATATATCACGGGAATTTACAGCGACGATTTCGATTGTTTGTTTACCTATTTCGCCCGACGTTTCGGCCATGTTGAAACGACCGTGGTCCGGTTAAATTCCCGTGATATATTGTTGTTCAATTATGAAACGCGAAAGTTTTAAAGTTAATACACTTACAAACATACATTGCAAGTTAAATAATAACTTGTAAAATAGGATTTGACACGTTCTTAATTCCAAATTCTCAACTCAGTAACCAGCCCCTTATTTTATGTAACAAGAGTAAATAAAACCTCTTAAAGTAATCTGTTAATGACGTCACAAGGCAATTGAAGCGTGATCAGTGATCGGCGATTAGACGGAGACGTTGTTCGACTACCCTCCGAATGTAAATAACGGAAAATACTCCCGACGAGAAATAAAAGGTGTTGCCGAGTCTCTGAGGGCGAGTTTATTTAGTGGTGAAAACCTGATTGTGGGAGCGGGATAGATTAGAGGTATTTGTTAGTAGGTAAGTAAATAAAGTAGAAAGGAAAGAAAGAAAGAAACTAGATTTATTTGTGAAGTAGGATAATAAGATTTATAAAAAGAGGGATTTTTAGGAGGTTAAAATCCTTTGGTTTGTTTTCGCTAATACTAGGCGATTGCTAATTAAATATAGTTGTTTTTAAAATATTTACAAGCGCACTATTTTTGCTATATTTAGGTATGACGTGAAGGTATCAACTAGTCATAGTGAAAGGAACATTACAGCTAAGTCATAATATCACTTCGTCCCATTACGAAAATACTATACAAAATATAATGTAGTAGCTACTATCTTTGCTACGCCGACTGCTACGGCGTAGCACGTTGCCAGGCAAATGCTACGCTCGTAGAGCTGCGTAGCAGAGAATCCTGCAAAATTTAACCTGATATTTATAACAATGTCTGTGACAACTTCAAACTGCGCTTGGTTAGACAAAGGCGGTCTCAAATACATCAACCGAAAAGAACCGAGTAAGGTGCTCTCAAAATTCAACTCAAAAAGTAGTCCTTAAAAAATACCCTCGTGAAATACACTCAACATACAAGGCATTCAATGGGATAATAATGAGTTGATAAGCAGGCCTCATTTTCCATTTGAAAGTAAATAGATAATTTCCACAGAGCACCGAGATGCCTAGGCGGCCGCTGCTACGGACGGTATTGTTAAAAAACTAAACCAACCATGCATGTCACCGTTTACTCATAGACTTGAATAATTTGTTATTAAACTTTACTGATGGAAAAGAGTGTCCATCTGGGTGTCCGTGTTACACGTTCGTCTCCATAGAGACCTACTGTCGCTTGCAAACGTGCAACTAGCTTTATCTCTTGCTTGATAATTCAAAAGTATCTTTGAATTGTTTAATTGGAATAAATGATTTTGAGTTTGATTAAAACATAAGTTATAAGCAGCCTATTATGGTCCTCTTCCAACTGGTGGGACACAGACCTGCAGCCTCACTGCGTAATGAATTCAGCAAGGCAAAGGGCAAAGAGTATAATAAATCACATCGACGGAAATACACATCGCATCTTTCATCTCGCATTTGTTTGGTCGATTTTTCATACTTTTTGCTCTTTACTTTGCCGAATTCATTACGCATTTACGCAGCTGCTCTCCGTGAGAGATAGTGGGCTGTAATCCACCACGGTACGGGTTGGTGGATGTCACTTATCTTCGAAGTTTTGGTTTTAGGACGTGCAGGTTTCTTCACGATATTTTTTATCACCGCTTTGAGAGAATTCTACCAATTTATTTCGTCTATTCTTTGGCTATGTAGCCAAAACTTGTGCTCAGCACCCATTGCGCGAGCATGAATGCTGTTAGTCTTTAGTACCTGTCACGATTCCGTACACTATGTATCTTCTTTTATTTATTTTCCATTCTTAATGTGTGCAAGTATTTTGTTGAAACAGTCGCGTATATTGCTCGTCTCTGCCCGTGAAGCAAGACGCTGTATTTTCCGAGCGGGTTCACTCGCAGTAGATAGATTTTTTTTCTTCTATTTGCTGTGCTTGTGTCAACGGAATTGTCTGTGATCGGTGGCTCGTGAACGCTTATTACTCGCTGTTTTTTTTAAATATTTTTGTTATTACGTAAGAATTTTTTATTCAAAATTATTTGAGGTTTGATGAAGCAGTAATGCATAAATGAGAATAAACTAGTATCTCAAAGAACAGACCCCTAACTGACCGCTGCTGCGTATTGCAGTTTCACGATTAATAGACCTGGTAGGATCCAAGAGTCGCAACATTGCTATGGGCCCCAGTGTTCGGCTGTTGGCTTTGTGATCCGCAGGCCTGTATTCAACACTTACTTAGTATAATAGTCGCCCACATCATCAGCCTATTAATGTTCCCACTGCTGGGACACAGGCATCCTCTCTTTGAGAGGGAATAGTCGCCCATTCAGTATATTTTTCACCCGATTAATAATTGCCCGTTTTTAAATAATCGCCTTTATATAAATATATATTTATTTTAGGAATAAGATACGAGTAGCTTTTCAAAAACTCATCTTGTGTATTAACTCGTTACCTTAAAAGGTTCCCCCAATCGACGACGACCATTTTTAAAAGTTTTGTTTTCTACGGGTAGTGTTTTCGTAGAACAAAAAAAAAACTACGACGAATGGTCTTCGCATCATTGTCAAGTGTCACGTCGCATCTGTCTGTCTTGACATGGCTACTTACTTATCTACGAGTATGACACAATATTAAACATAGACAAGAGGCTCTAGACAAGTGAAATTCTATAGACAAAAAACTTTTTTGCAAAAAAATACTACCGACTTCCAAATGAAAAACTACAAAGTGAAAAATAACTTAACTTTTGGAAGTCGGTGTCTTTCGTAGCAACCATTTTTTTGCGATATGGACACCGACTTCCAAAAGTTAAGTTATTTTTCACTTTGTAGTTTTTCATTTGGAAGTCGGTAGTATTTTTTTGCAAAAAAGTTTTTTATTTTTCCCTTTTTAGTTTTACCTACCTAATAGCAAGTTGTTTATTAAGGTCCCTATAACTCCAGAATAGATTAACCAAATAACATGAAACTTGAACATAACCGTTGAAATGAGAGATCTGCGTACCCCTTTAGAGCGTACTGGCGTGATGTTATGTTATGAAATGGTATAAACAACAAACAGACATGCGATTGCAGCAATCCCGAGAGTTTTGCCGTTATTTATTGAAGAGTTCTGTTGTGTACCTCCGAAGTTCTTCATCAGACGTTCACCAAATTAAAATGGGACCAATTTCGAAACATACTCTTTCAAACAAAAAAAGAATTTTCAAAATCGGTCCACAATTGACGGAGATATCGGTGAACATACATAAAAAAAAAAAAAAAAAAAAAAAAAAAAAAAAACATACAAGAAGTCGAACATAGAACCTCCTCCTTTTTTGTAAGTCGGTTAAAAAGCGACGCCATAGAGTTTGAAAAAAAAAAACTATGGGTAGAATGGGTATGATAACAGTTATCAAAACGTCATGTGATCAATCCCTTATATTTTGTCATTTCGAACATCACCAACGCTTATGGAATGCCACTTTGTCTAAAATCTCAGAGGCTCTCTCTGTAGCGTCTCATCTTGTTAACAAACACCTAAAACATTCTACAACATACGCAACGTTTAATCACAAACAGACGCAGACGAAACTGATTGTATTTACCTCCGCGTCGTCATGAGTAACGTTCCTAAATTCAGGCGAGTATTTGTTAGACTCGCCTGAATCACAGATTGATTGATCTTCAGTAAATAAATAAAATTTACAGGAATGAAATGAGATGGATGTAAAGTCTATTGAACATTTTGTATACATATATTACAGTTACACACACACACACACATTATGGGTACCCCCCATAATTAGCCATAAAAACTGTAATACAAATATTTTGTAAAATATTTTTATGTATCGTTGTTGGTTACCTAAATAAATAAATATCAACCAGCATAGTACAAAAATATAGTTATACATACCTTTTACAAAAGATAAAAAAAAAAATTGGGTCCCTGTCCCTAGTGGAGTCCCACAGGGTTCATTGATCGGTCCTTTGTTATTCATAGTCTATATTAAAGACATTGAAACCTCCTTGCTGATGATATGAAAATGTATGCCTCGATACCATCGCAAAAGGACGTAATTGCACTCGAAAACGATCTGCATCGTTTAAAGGATTACTGTCATGGTAATAAACTTGATCTCAATCCCACCAAATGCTCGGTTATTACGTAATCTCGGCAGCGCTCAATCATTGCTATATCGTATACCCGAAATAATCAAATTTTACTTATATCAAATTCCAGCCGTGATCTGGGGGTTCATATATCAGTCCGAAAATTACCTTACCCTTTGTAAAAAATACCATATATTGCCTCTATTCATTCGCCGCGAGATTAGTGATTGTGTTTGTTTGTTGAAAATCGTCAACAACAGTTTATACTGCTCCGATATTTTATCCAAATTTCATTTCAATACCCCTAGGAAGTCAAAAAGATCCACCTTTGCAGGTTCCATCAGCCTCCACAAATTATATACAAAATATTGTGCGGCGGACAAGTAGACATTTTAATAAGTTGTGTGCGCAGCACGATATTGATCAATTTCTAACTAGTGTGCCATCAGTCAGGAAGTGCTTAAACCGAAACTTTATCAACCAGTTCAATGCAAAGTAAAGGTTGTTATGTAGTGTGAGCAACATGTTAGTGATTATTATATAAATTATTGAGTAACCGTGTTAAGCGATCTATTGTTATAGACGTCACCTGAAGAGTCCATAGATTTTAAGTGATATCCAATATTTTATAAGAGATAAAATATAGAAAATTGAAATAGAAACTACAGACCTCCAAAACTTTTGTATGCCATTAATGATCAAAATATAATGTTTCACGCTAGAAATATCTGCAAATATTTAACGAGGCCTCAAAGAAAATTTTAAAATTGTTAAATTGGAACCATTATGTCAACTCATTTTGCACAATAATATTGTGTTACGTTGTTAAATTGATGGCAGTTTTTAATACTATTTTACCTTTGGCATTATAATGTTGAAAACTTACCTTCTTATGACGGAATGGATGTAGGAATGGGATTCATCTGACAATTGTGCAAAAATATCACCCACCTGGGTAGTTCTTCAAAAAGTATTCTCCGCGTAACTTTTGTGGCGAATTTTATTTTAGAGTGTTCTTCAATTAAATGGACACACATTTAAGACGCTGTAAACATTTTTTTCTCATATATGTAAATCAGTGCATAAACTACAGATATATTCTATTTTGAAATTTTGGTGCACACAAAAGTTACGAAAGACGTTGTGATTTTTAAGCAAGCGGTATACAAATGGCAAAACAGCCCAGTTGGCCTGGGGAAAACTGTTAAATTGACTACAAGAAAACATACAAACAGAAGCACATTCTAAGAGACGTTAAAAAAAATTAAACACGTACATGCATTTATATATTTTTTTTTACTTTCACGACAATCGAGTAAATGCATCTGCGGCGTCACAAAAAGTTACGAAAGTTCATGTTTTTGACAATTGCGATTGAAGTTATAGGTAAATTAACGAACAAAATACTTGGGCATAATCTCGAAGATCTATCTTATTCCTTAATTTAAAATGATTTGGAAAATTCTAAACATTATCCTTCAAAATATGCGCATGAAAGTTTCTTGACCAAGGCTAAAAAAAAAAAAATTTTAATGATTATCTTATCCCGTATTTGTTTGGATTAGAAATATTATAAATAATTTTAGATGTTCAAATTATATACGTATTTAGATAAAAAGTAATCTGTATTTGGTCCTAAGACTGAATGTTTGATAGGTTAGGAATGAAGACCGTGTGACCGCGTTTAGAGGGACCTCGAAGAACTACCCACCTACACAAGAGAGAATGCTAAAAATCAATCTGCCTAGCGTTTTTCCGAACTATGTTGGGCTCGGTTCCTGGTCTGGCCAGATGCAGCTGAGTACAAATATTTTATATGCAGTGAAAGCCTAAATAACCTCCACAGCCCATTAACTGGCTAACAAGATACCCTTTGGCAAGAGTGCTGTCTGATTTTATTACAAGCTTTTATTTATCTTGCAATGTATGTATTTAAGTGTGTTCGGGTCAAATCTTGCAACTGAATTTTAAAGCATTTATCCTCCACTGATTATGATGAAATTTTGCATACACGTTTAGTTTGGATGACGATGCATGATTAGCTAAGTGACGTCATTCTAAATCCAATACGGCGGACGACCCAAGATGGCGGACTAGTTATTTTTTGTGCACTGCCATGATATGGGTATCAAATGAAAGGTTTTACTGAGAAGGATACAAAAAAAGCTTGAATAAAAAAAATTAGAATAATTTGATTGCTTCTGACTATCGTAACGACTGTCAAACATTTTTTCAAATGACAGCTGGGACTAAAGGTTTAACATGTTTGCCGAGGCAAAGAGGAGATGGTCACCCACCCACGGACGGAAACCCGTGCGGCTGTTTTGCTTTTATTACTAAACCACAAGCCAAAACCCAAACCATACATCCATAATTATGTAAACACTCGCTCAAAAACAGTAGTTTGTACTCGTACAAAAAGTTTCCAGTGAAAACTGTTAGTAATAACACGGTGAACAAAAGCGAGCGTTCAACTTGAGAGCGTGAACGTCATTGTTTGCTTCGAGTTCTGTGTGCGGCTGTGCGCTCGCAAGTCAGCTAAGTTGGGTGTACAAACTACCGTTAATAAGAGGAATGAGTGCAAGTTTTACAGGATGACTCATTCATTGGCAATATTTCTAGGGGTGACAATAGGCCTAGGTACACATGAAAAGTTTTTTTTTTTTGTACAAAAATGTTTATCCCATATTATTAAACGAGCAATATTTGTATGTATCTATGTATATGTTACGTTCTCGAAAACGGCTCTAACAATTTCGATAAAATTTGCAATAGTAGTTTTCGGGAGTGAAACATCGGACCTACCTAGGTCTCATAATATTTGTTCTGTATGTATTTTTTTTTATGGTGTACAATAAAGAATATAATAAATAATAATTATAAAATTCGTTTTTTTTCCGTATTTTCTCCGTATTTTCACGCAAAACGAAACAGCCCGCGCAATTTGGTTCGTACAATCGCCGCTGTAGCTGCCGTCCTATAAAGGCGGTGGCTCACTACTCCCAAGGTTGCAGGTTCGACTCCCAGCTAAAGATAGGTTTTTTTTGCTTTTCGTTTTTTTTTTTTTTTCATTTTTGGAAAAGAAAGAAGTTTTCTCTATTTTCACCCGAGCAGAACTCGGTCTCTCAGGAACTGTTACCTTAAAACTTTATCATCAGCCTATGTCCAACTTAATGTTGCATTTATTTATTTATTAGCAGACCAAGGCGTAGATGGCGGTACGAGCTGCAGCCTAATTGCGTAAGTGAATTCAGCAAGGCAAAGGATTTAACCTCTTCAATCGACCAATCGGATAGTAGGATAATAGTATAGTAGGATAGTAATCCTCCTATCCTGGTGGATCTTATTGGACAGTAAGAGTAGTGCCCGAGTTATTTCTTGGCCCCTCTACAAGATAAGATAAGGTAATTTAAGTAAATAAACCTCCTGAATGTGTGGTCGCAAGCGTCATAGCATATAACCACAACGAGACTTTCATCTCGCACGTGTTTCTCTCTTCGCCTTGCCTTTATAAATGAATGGTGTAATGATGTTTATTCAAGCAAATGTAGCTTTACCTTGAAGATCGCCTCGTGCCGGTGATATAACTTAACCATGATATTCTGGGCGAAATGAATTAATGTATAGTAACACAAATATAACGATGTTGAACTTAAAAACAAATCGAGACGTTTACGTAAGTAATCACAATGGTCCGCTTCAACAAATCAATAATTTACCGAGCCATTGTTTGAACCGAACCAGTTTAATTAGTTTTAAGATAACAAGCTGCCGATATGACGATTACTTAGGCACAGCTTTATATCTGTAATTAACTCAACAATGGTTAAGTATGGTAACTAAACTAACTATTAACAAAGCCTCTTTGTTAACTAATATGGTTTAAAATTTCGGTAAAATGCATTTTATCATCAATTGTTAGCCTCACAAATGGTCAAATAAATTGGATCGTAATTTATTAGACTATATACGGGGTGGCGTGGTTATCATCCGAATTATTTTTTTATTTAGTGTCTTAATTTTTGTTTCCATCAATCGAGAAAAGATTGATGCTTGTTGACATAGACTTGTGACTTAAAAAAAACCTTACAAAAAGAAGTCTGGAACAGTTAAATCGGTGATTTTTCCGGGCTTTGCAAGTCCGGGTAATGCAGCCCTCAGAATTTCGGTTGTGGCTCGTGCAGTACGCGCCTTTGCTCTATCCTGTTGCAACCACATGTTCACCAGTCCCAATTCATCCATATAGAAAGAAGAAGTCTATGAGCATGGCTCTGAAGACCTCACCGACCGCAGTAAACGTTTGGCAGCCCATGACGCCTCCAGCGTATATCAATAAACCGGGTATAAATCTAGATGCCCGAGAATTCCAGATGGAAAAGCCCAATATCACTTTGCCCCGACTTGGGAATCAAACTCAGTAGCCAGCTCAGTAGTAGCGCTGGCGATCACTCGATCAACGAGGTGATGGAGTACCTCTCTTTGGTAATGTATTGAGCCCAAAATTGTCCGAATTAAGGTGACGGGCTCTTTTCAATGTCGACCAAACTGTAGTTGGCAGTGCAATACCCTGAAGTTAGATAGTAAGTTAGTAGCTAGATATTTTATTACATTTTTTTCTGAGTGAAACGTTTTATCATATTTGATAGAAAATGTTCATTTAATTAAACTTTAAACTTAGTAGAGTCTGCAATAATGCAATAATAGTGTTAATTTTGGGAGGTACAAAATGGCTAGATTTATCTTTAGTTAGTTAACTTCTAAGTTTGTGCTAATTACATTTATTTTCTTTCTTTGTTTTTCTTGTTTCGTCTAACCCTCTTCAAAAAACCCTAAAAATATACTCTTGCTGGTATACAGACATTTTGATAGATATTTCATACTTACCCATCTAACTATTTAGTGGGCCCATGTACATGATTTTTTTGAGATAAGACTAAACTGAATCATGTCATGTCTTTTCAGATTAGGACTTTACAGGCTGGTGACGATTAATGTTCATATTTATCGTATATAAGCTACCGACACAGCCCAACGAATAGCCAAACTTAAGTAGCAGTGGGTAGGGCACATTGTTCACAGAACAGGTTCTGGAGTGGCAATCACGTAACAAAAGACGCAGCGACGAAAGGCTTCCCACTAGGTAAATTGGTGACGTGGTGAAGGCCACCGGAATCCACTAGATGCGATACGCTTAGGATCGGTCGATGTGGCAACGCTTGAGGAAGACCCTATGTCCAGCAGCGGCGGAAATGATAATGAGGACTTAATAAATCGCATTTTAGCTGTTTAAATAGACTAGATTCATTAATCTTTTCCTCCATGCGCAGGACTTATTGGCGTTCTTACCGTGTTTGACATTCAAAAGTGCCGCTTATTGGCCTAGTTGGATAAATATATTTGACAATGAATACAAAAAAAAATGCTTGTTCATTAACATTAGCTTTGTACCAAAACGTTACATAGTGTTCCAAGAAATGTAGGTAATAGCGTTACGTACCAACGAAATAAGAAATAGCGTCGGTATCAAAGAGAAAATTATTAGTTTAACATGAGCTCCATGTTAAGTTTTAGTGAAAGTTATTCTCATAATAAATAACATGAACCAAAGAGACGTTTCTTGGAAATGGAATCTTGTTGCTACATAACAGTACTGAGCGATCTAATCGTCACCATATATCAGCGTATTTCATATCACTCCTAGTCCCTACTAGGACCAGGACTAGGACCCCTATTCTAGGGACTAGGAGTGATATGAAAAAAACTGAGCGATTTAATATAATATGCAAAGATCATCATTAGGTATACAAAAAGAGAAGTCAACTGCGCAAATTGCTAGACGTGTAAATATTTGAATACACAACACCCCTTAAGAAATGAAGGGACCTACTTCAATATAAAAATACAGGTGTCTTTTTAAAAGGACAACCACAATGGAGCTTCACCAACGACTTTCAAACTCATCAGCTCACAGTATGTTACTTCGAATAATGCTGTCAAGCCCTCAAAGCTGCCGACATTCGGGAAAAGTTCACGAACGAAGACATTTAATAACTGGGTCGGAACATTCGACCTCGGGAAGTTGAAAAGGCGATACCGCTGCTAGCCTGAGATCCCACTGCGAAAATGTGTATGCCATAATAAGTCTGCATGTAACTTTGTTATTGATTATACTTTATTTTCATTAATGATACTTGATAGTAGAATAGATTTATGAAGGATTGCCTAGAAATATCTAGCTACAATTACTTTAATTAAATAAATTAAACATGTTTGATCGTTAACCCCCAATATTGATTCAAGTGAATTCAACCACATTTGAAAGAAAGTCGTGTAGAAAATAGGAAAAATAAGGTTGCCAGCTCTCACCATCATTATATTCAGCCTTTCAATGTTCCCACTGCTGGGATACAGGCATTCCCTGTCTTTGTGAGGGAATGGGCCATAACCCACCACGCGGGCCCAGTGCAGGTTGGTGCGAATGCCAACTCTCTGTTAAACGCAATCTGTGGGTAGCTACCTGCTAGACTTGGCAACCGATTAATGACGGTGACCTGAGAGCTAGATGATGTTAAATACGCACCCACGATACAGGATAAATTCTTAGTGTAGGGTAAACTTAAAAAAATAAAAACCCAGTTGCGGCTAGAAGCAGTCAGGCAACCCTGCAGTAATGTATTCTACGATCGATTATCATTCATAAAAACTAACCTAAATACATAAACTCACGCTTTTCTTCCGTGGCAGAAACTACAATACGCCTAAACAAAAATCAAGTTTTTGCAGTGGGATCTCGGGTTATGCGTCCGCTGCTCCTTATGGCCCGATTTAGGGACATTTTGTGTACAAGAAAGATTATTTGTTGTCACGATGCGAGATAACGGCTTTGTGCGAACACCCCGACATACCGACACTCGAGTATTTGCATATTAATATGATATTATATTATTAAACGGCACAGGACGGGGCTGACAGGTTATTATGTTGACGCGGCTGGTTTGGGTCGTCACAACATTAATTAAAGTGTCCTGGGTTTGGGATGAGGATCTGTAAAAATACTTCAAAGACGATATAATATCACGCCTGTATCCTGAAAAGGTTAGGCAGAGTGCACAACAACAGAATTCTCATATTTAACCAGTTATGTTTAAGTTCCTTGTAATAGAGAACGAGCCTATTACCATCACAAATCCAAACTCCGGGCTGGTACTAATAAATTCCAGGTGGAAAAACCCAATAGCACTTTGCCCGACTGGGAATCGAACCTAGGACCTCAAAGTCAGACAGAGCGCTAGTTACCACTACACCAATGAGGCAATCTTCGAGACTTCAACAACTTGTTTTTGTTTAAAGAATCTTTATAAAGATTTGTTTCTGTTTTAATTGGAATCGAATGTCGATGAAAAATTTTGTAATTCGGTTTCTCCTTTCTTTTTCGTTTGAGGATGTGGCCACCTCTGGTGTCAGAGTTAATTAAGCCGCCTCTGGGAACCCCACAGGCCTATGACTTGGCTGTTTTAGACAATAACTCTTTCCTCACGATGTTTGTGATGTTGAAGATAAACATAGAAAGTACATATGAATTTGAAAAAGGTCACAGTGTTTGAAAGAGTCAGATTTGAACCCACGAGCTCAAGCACGAGAGGCGAGGTCTTAGCCACTGGGCCACCACGACATATATTTCGAGATATGAACGTGTCAAATTTATTTTAATGATAAATGCGAGGTAGTGGTCAAACGCGAGCCTATGGGTAATAAAAAAATAAAAAAATACCCGATTCTCGGGCTAAACTAGTGTTTCACAAAAACGCGACTTCAAAACGTTTAATTCAGAAATCAGCTATAAGACCGGTTTCTGCAATGAGTATTTGAAGTTAGGAACTTAAATCTTATTTTCAGACTAAAGTAGAGTTTCACAAATTATTCATCTGAGTTTGTTTCGGCCTTTCTTCTTAGAGTAGTCAGTTAGGAAACACCGACCTCATCTTGTTAATAAAATATGACTGACATGTAAAAGTATTTGTACAAACCAAAATTTTAAAAAATCATCTTCAAATTTAAATTCGGCAATCTGGGGTTTATTATGTGGCTCTTTCATACCCACGAAAGATCATGTGACGGAGTGGGTATATAGTATAGGTAACTTGATCGGGTGTATTTGGCTCATATATATTTATAATATAAACATACTGAAACTGTAACTAAATTGGTCGCTTCTATTAGATTTACGCCACACAGGACCACTACAATTTAATGCATGGATAGTGCCAATACATTTAGGTGATGGTCAATAAAAAATAGAGCGTACTTGTCTATACACCAATTTATTGAAAAGACAAAAAAAATGGGAGGGTTTGCTCTTGACTCTAGTCTAGGTCAGAAGTGACAGAGACAGAGTCGATGATGGAGTGAGCTTACCCAGAATTAGAAGCCTGTTCACTCTAACTTTGAAGAAATTCGGGTTGATTGCTTTCGGAAACAAAGACGCAGGTAGTGAGTTCCACTAATTCGCTGTGCGCATTATGAAGGATTTTTGGAAGCGCTTGGTGCGAATTGGTGGCATAGCAACCAGGTAAGGATAGTAACTTGCAGTGCGTCTATATGTCCGATGGTAGAAGGGCGCTGGTGGGATGTGGTCGTGGAGTTGTTGATCATACTCACCGAAGTACAGTCTGTCGAAGACCGACAAGCAGACAACCTTGCGGCGATGATACAAGCTCTGAACCTGGTTTGCATGCAGCTTGTTTCAACGTCGCCAATGAGCCTCTTAGCTCGGCGTTCCACAGAGTCAAAGGCGGCCAGTTGATATTTAGATGAGCTATCCCAAGGATGGCTGCAATACTCTATGCAGGATTGAAAACCACAATAACGACTATTTCATTAAATAAACAAGCTAACTACCAGGAGACTAGAATTAGGAATAATATTTTTATTTTATCGATAACCTGAATTGATTGACAAAACTATTATATTAACAAGAGCGAAGCCACGGGCAAAAGTAAATTTAAAATAATTAAATAATGGTTACAATAAATAACTATAGAATCGTCCGCTAGATGGCGCTGTACACTATCACTAATTACGAAGTGTCAGCCGGACAATGATAAGAGAGACATATTACATGAATACAGATCGGCAGGCGGCCAAGTTAATATTCATGCTAATTTGAATAATTGGAGAATTTAACCGGGATTGGATTCACACAATTATTGGTGAAAATTGTGGTAAATCAATGCGAACAATATGTTTGTATTTATTTAGTTCTAGCTTCTGCCCGCGGCTTCGCTCGCAAACCGCATTTTTTTTTAAATATGCTGAATGTATCCTATGTTTTAATCCAGGTTATAGACTATCTCCGACATCATGCGGCTACCATTGCAACTGCAGCGAGGTCACGGCACAGCATACCATTGAGCTGTACTAACTTTTTTTACTTACAACTTTTAATCAGCTTTTTTTTATTACTTTTAAACATATAACCACTTCTTAAGACCCTTAATTTTAATACCCCGGTCGATGGGTTTGGATGAAAAAAAAAATTGAGACCCGCACAATATGGCGTCCAAAATCCTCCATGTTTGATATTTTTGAATGTCACCTGTCTAAGAACACTTGGGCGGTCATGGCGCATCTAATGATGTCTTAATTATATAAATCTGTCAAGCGGCTTGAAAGATAAGAAGAAAGAGGATGATAAAGAACAAACATACAAGATACGTGCGAAAAACATAACCCTTCTTGTAGTCGGGTAAAAAGATGAATTATTCTATGCTCATGAAAATTTGTTTCTAATATCCGTTACGAGTACCTTCACTTGCTAGTGTCGAATATTTATTACATACACGTGTAGATAATGTACTGACCTACTTATTGTCAAGGTATCTTTTTTTCTTATTTAATATTGCGACGGTTCCATATAACACTATATTGTTGGAGAGCTGTTATTGAGTTAGTATTTTATTACTTTTTACGTTATTGGTTGTCAAAGAAGACAAGGTGGTACAATCTGCTCTGAGGTCCTGGACAAGTGACATTTTATTATACAAAACGTGGCGATAGCGATAAGAACAAAAAAAAAAAAGCTCTTGACACATTTTTATTTCATGCTTTATAAACTACATAATTTATTTAATAAATACACGCTTCGATCGACAATATATCGAAAACATAATTAGGACAGGTTATCTTGCAAAAATACCCCGATTCAAACAGTAAATCGCTCATAACTTTTGAACGGCTAAACTGATTTTCATCAAACATGGTTAAAATCACTCTTGATAAAGTCACCATTCAAACAAAAAAAAACTAAATCAATCGGTTTATCCGTTTAGGAGCTATGATGCCACAGACACATACACAAATACACAGGTCAAACTTATAATATCTCTCATTTTCCGTCGGGGGTTAAAAATTTTGAAAATGTATGGGAATGAACGCTTTAAAAAAGTCACGTGATCAATCCCTTGCGTTTTGGCATTTCGAATTTTCGAACCTCGCCATCGCTAACGTCGAGTGACACTTGTCTAGAGCCTGTGACTCTTCAACACTGATCAACGTCAACGTCACGCAAATATCCATAGTGATAATGTTCGTCGGGTCGTTGAACTCCTTCACTCTTATACTTCTCAATAATCTGAATTGAGCAACACTATTGCTTGCATTGTCTGGATAGGTCAACTCGAATCTGTGTGGTGCTTTCCTGAATAGACCACCTCAGACATTGACCTACTTGGTTTTCGAAGGATTTGACAATTCAATTAATTTTATGGGCTTATAAAGAGATTTTGAACTCCGCGTCTGTTTCAGCGTTTCTTCTCAGAATAGTCAGTAAAGAAAACACCGGCCTAAGATCCTACCGCTAAAATCCGACGGAATTTTCTTTTCGATTAAATTCTATTTTCAGAAATGCTACTTGATAGTAGAATATATTGCTCCAGGGTTGCCTGGCAATATCTAATACTCCCTGTCTAATATTGCTCCTTGTTATAACAATATTGAGGGCTACAGCTACAATAGCCATCTCACTTGTCTAGAATCTAAGGTCAATAGACATACAAGTCATGTGCGTGAAGTTAGTAATTTTGTAAAGAAAACATCGCATATTTTCTTAATTAAACCTGCCAAAGATCACAGCGGTTCAATGAAACTATCAAACTGAAACTTCTATTAAAATATCACTAGAGAAACAATAGGGATTCTCGTTTACTCGATATTTCATATACAATCGATTGTGTCGAGAATTCTATTAAGCCGACGCTTTTGTTCCCTGCTCGGCGGAGCGCGACGGGGTAAGTGAAAAACTGGGGGCTTCAAATAACCAAGAGTGTCAGCATTTTGTTTTAAACCTGTTTAATATTACTACTTCAGGCTTTTACTTAAGGTTTTCATCTTTTGTTTGGCTGTTAAAATGGGTTCCGCATAACATCGCGCTAGTATATTAGGTACCGAACTATAGTTTATGAACTATATGTTTAGTACGTGTTTTGAGTGTGAGTGTATAATGTTCCAGGTGTATGTGTATGGAGAGGAATTAAGCGATTGAATATTTCGATGTTTCTTTACTCACGAAACGTATTACAATGGAAATACTTATTTAGTAAGTGCGTCTATAGCGTGCGGTGGTTATGGGCTAACTAGCGTCGCTGATTGCTGCAAATACCAACACGAATACAAGATTAATATATCACCGTTTCTTTAATATTCCTCCCGTTTTACAAGCTTTTATTTAACTTGCAGTGTATGTATGTATCTATGTAACTGAATCTTCGAACGTGATCTTTACCCCCTTCAAAACGAAGGATTCAAAATTTTGCACACTTATCAAGGACTGATGACAATGCAATAATTCGAATAGTTTGTCTCATTGTCCTCAGCAGGTCAAGAGCCTGCTGAGGACAATGAGACAAGGGGTGCTTGATGTCAGTTGTTATAAAAAAAAAAACAATACAGTTGTTAAGCATGGCGTACTTTTTGAGGCTGTAAACGGATAATTATGATAAGAAAATTAAATCTTTTGCATAGGCATCTTTCTGTTACGCGGTCGTGACTTTTTTACGAGCTCGATCATTACTTTTGCAGTTGAGTTTTAAATGACATGGCCAGATTCTGCCCTACGAATCAATTCAGAATTCGTAATGTACAGCAGTTATTAATATGTGAAAATTACTTGTAAAATAAATTAAAATTAATGGCAACAATTACATTACTCTAGAACAGGCGACAACAAATTCCAAAAATTAAGTATGTTAATTGTTTTTGTGCGGTTTCTGTGTAATGGATTTGCGTTTGGATACACGAATAAGACAAACACTGTTTTTGAAGTACGCCTGAAGGTAGATTAAAAAATAAAACAACTACAACTGCATGAATCGTATTGCTAAGATAATTACCTCTAAAATAAATGGTAAGGTTTTACGAATATCGCAGATACCATTTTTCAAGCTACCGCGCGTCACCACAATGCTGAATGCATCGACAATATATTGCAGTGTGTATCCGAACGTACTAGTCATTACGACGTTTCTACGCGCGCGCACTGCACTGGTGCAGTCTAATCTGTGGTGCAGTCTTGCGTTGATCATATCACGTGTTCTTGTTTATTATTCTGTTAGATATTTTAGCTTAACCCCACGCTATCGTTTATCGACCTTTCGTTTACGCTTCTTCGTGAATATTTTTGCTGTGCTTACTGGACTTGTTTGTTTACCATTTGGATTCGGACGCTCACGAGTCACGATTTCATGATGTCAAGGTGCCTGAATTGTAGTGTGGCCACTACTCGAATGCGAAGGCATATTGTAACATCTTAAACACCGCAGTTACAAAATACAGATAAAGACAGTTACTGTTACAGTTGTTAATTACAGTTCTATTTTAGTGTTTTGTTGCATATCCAATTGTATATTTTTTGCTAAGTCGCTATGAGGATGTCTGATTTAAATAATAGTCATATTATCCCAGTAATATAAGTAAACGACGTTTCTTCACTAGCCGACTGTCGAAGAGTAATTCTTTAAAAATGCTTGGAACACCGACAGTGAGAGTGTTTCATACATACATTTTCTTTTTTCATAAATTCTGAAAGGCGCTCAATTACTCATCTGTTACTGTCATTATCAGCTGTCATTGTCAACTGTAATTGTCAACTGTAATTGTCAACTGTCACTGTCAACTATCAAACGTGCCACAACGACATCATTGCTATTCAAAATGTTTAGGCATTTTTTTTGTTTCCTTTTTAGCGTGTCTCTCGCTTCTTCTATGATCATAAAACTTAAACTATTGTAAAGCCTTACCTCTAAGCTTTAATACGACGTACTGTATGTCAATGTACATGAATATTTTTTATTAGGGCACAGCTCTATACAAATTCTGGCCATGTCCTTTATGTCAATTTAAAAAGTTTAGTAGCAAGGAGTTTTCATACATAGGATAAAATGGGATAGATTTCATACGAGGAAAATGAATGAGTCTGTACGTCTTACCATTGAATTCTCAAGTCTTTTAAATGGTTGTTTAATATATTTAATTACCAGTTTTAATTTAATTATTTACCCATCGAAACTTGTCAAAAATCGAATAGGCTGAATAGGCTGTTTTCGTTGTAAAAAAATATGTCCAGTTGCAAAAACGTGGCATTTTTTGTAAATTTTTGATTTTTGGTTGATAAATTTACTGTTTTTGTTTGTTATTATGAGTTCAAGTACAAGTGATGAAATGAAATTAACTCTACCCGATATTTTATCTGAGGCGAAAACTAACTACTACAAATATGAAATGTTGGCCCCCAAAATCTCGAGAAAGAAAATGGCGACTTACGATTTACCTTTGTATATATAGCATACATACATATTTAATTCTTTGATTTGTTTTTACTATTTGCCACAACTGTATTGAAAAACGTCGTGTGATACACGGGTGTGTAGGTTATTGTAAACTCGTGTCATTAAAAACCCTCGCCTTCAGCTACCTACTTTCCACCCTTTTATCGCAATGTACTGTATTGTAAAAGAGTAGAGTCATTTTCAGAATATCTTAAAAAGCACCCCACACCTTTTTTTTTTTTTTGTTAATCATAATTTATTATTTAATTTAAATTTATTGAAAATTATTTTCTACTTTTTAGTTTGGTTTTCTAATAAATCATGTTTTTTAAACTATTATTTTGTTGGGTATTTGCTCAAATAAAGATATATAAATTTCAAAGCAGTGAATAATATCAAAAAATTACTGTAGCTGAAGCTGTGTGATTGCTTAACTTAAGTCTATAGAAACTTTCTAACGTTTATAAAGGCTTTCTGGAGATAAACTACGTCTGAGTCTATATATAGAGGATTGACTTTACCCTACTTACGAAAGTTTTGCCTTTACAGCTGACCGACTCGCCTTTGGGCGATGTTGGCGGGTTGGACGATGCGAAGTTTGAGACTAAACGCAAGAGAAAATAAGGATAACATTTCGGAAATCCAAATTTATGTTTTTTTTGCTTAACAGGTTGACTGCCACGAAATAAACACAATAGAAAATGTATTGTTTGCGGGTCACCGGTGACCCTCGTGGCAGCCAAAGTGTTAAATGAATTTAACCGTAAAATCATCATCATTATCTGCCTAGCCTTTTCCCAACTATGTTGGGGTCGACTTCCTGTCCAACCAGATTCAGCTGAGTACCAGTGTTTTACATGGAGCGACTGCCTATCTGACCTCCACAAACCTGTAACTGGGTAACAGCGGCAGCGGTGGTTGGCTAAGCTGGTGTCAGATCTCAAGCTGCTGACTACTCGTAAAGATTGTCAAAGATCTTCAAATGACAGCCTGGACCGACGGCTTAACGTACTTTTCGAGGCACGGAGGAAACTTGGTATGTTGAAATGGTCACCCATCCACGGACCGACCTCGTCAAGCGTCGCTTAACCTTGAAGATCGACCCGTGCGGCTGTTATTATTTAGCCACGAGCTCCTCCGTAATAATATAATCGAAATAACCGTAAAATCAGTTTTATGTTATAATCGAAGCTGTTGACTTGGGCTGTTTGTTCAACATTGAAAATAAAACGGGTCTCTCGGTATATTATCCATACTAATATTATAAATGTGAAAGTAACTCTGTCTGTCTATCTGTCTGTCTGTCTGTTACCTTTTCACGCTTAAACCGCTGCACCGATTTAGATGAAAGTTGGTATGAAGATAGTTTGAGACCTGGGAAAGGACTTAGGCTATATAGATAGGGTAGGGTAGGGTAGGGTATGGTAGTGTAGGGTAGAGTATTGTAGGGTAGTGTAGGGTCGGGTAGGTTAGGGTAGGGTAGGGTAAAGTGGGGTGCGGGTCAGGTAACCTCCACGTTGGCCTAGTTGGTTGCTGGTCTCTTTCGGATACGTCCGGGGGGAAGAGCAACCCGCTGGGCTGGTGCACCCTGGGCACCGTCAATAACTTCCCATTCGTGGGTTCTTGTTGGCGGTGGCGAATACCTGACGGGGGGGGGAGGGGGGGGACTCGTCGCTCTGGGTGTTCCCCTGATTAGCAGGGGACACTCCAGACGCGACACAGGGGTAGGTTGGGTAGGACAGCGGTGGGGCTCACTTCCAGGCCTCTGGGCGAGCCGCCTTCCCCTGCGGGGGGGAACGCCCGGGGCACCCCAGCTCTGCACCCTGCACTGCCCGGCTCTGCGGTGACCGGCTCTGCCCGCTCTGCACCTGGCTTTGCACTCGGCGCTCGTGCGGTTTGAGCTCACCGAGTGCACTGACCAGCTCTGCACCCTGCTTTGCCCGGCTCTGCATCCGGGCTTTGCCCGCTCTGCACCTGGCTCTGCAGCCCGGAATCTCTCCTGTGGGTGGGGGTGGCCGCGGCTAGGGGGCGGGAAGTGGGCCCACGAGGAGGACGACTTGTTGTTGCCGACCCTCCTTTGACGTGGGATGGTCGGCAGGGACAAGTCGATGGTAGGAAGAGGCGGCGGAGCGTCGGTCTCGACGCTTCGCCGCACACGCGGAGGGCGGCATCTGGCCTTCGCGGATTCTGGCCAGATGCCGCATAGGAGGGGACCGTCAGGTCCAGCGCGGTGGGGGGTACGGCGTGGCACACCGTCTAGGTGTGCCCAGCGGGGGCGTAGCTGCGCCGTACCCTGAGGAGGAGGTTGACAGGCAGGTCCTCTCGCTTCCCGGTGTGGTGTATTCCATGCTGGGGAGCGGGGAGGCCTGGGCGGCGGTTGCCTCCTTTTGCGAGGACGCCATGTCGCAAAAGGAGGCAGCGGTGGGGGTGGGAGAGGGCGGTTGTACGATCGCCTGCGCCCACCCCCTGGTGGTGATTAGCGGGCGGCAGGTGCGGGGGCGCCTGTCGTCTGCATTGCACAATCACCACCCTCGTCGGGCGGGAATGGCCGATCACTCACGGTCATTCCCGGGCCCCTCCACTGAGGGAGGGGCGTGCGGGGCCCGCCATTATGGTGGGCAGTCGTCGGCGGAGGACTGGGCGTAAAGGCTGTGCCGGTTTCCCAGTCCTCCTCCACACAGACGATGCGGGAGTGCGCTGGTTTATTTTAGTGGGTATACCGGGCTTGCCCGGGGAGTCCCACATAGCCCGTCCATTCCCCCGATGGGCGGGTATGCGTAATGCATTTTTTTTCCAGCGTTATCAAAAAAAAAAAAAAAAAAAAAAAAAGGGTAGGGTAGTGTAGGGTCGGGTAGCGTAGGGTAGGGTAGGGTAGGGTAGGGTAGGGTAGGTTAGGGTAGGGTAGGGTAGTGTAGGGTAGGGTAGGGTAGATAAATGTTTGGTCTTTTTATGGCAAAACAAAGTTTGCCGGATCAGCTAGTAAAGAATAAATGAGTTAAGCAGTGACAATATTTACCTTTGTAATTACTTTGAATACACAATCAAGTTGTCAACGAGGCGTTAATGGAGAAATAACAGTTTAAACGTTGTTGATGTTATTTTGATGGACGAGAGTTACTGATTTGTAGTGGCTTATCCAGCCTTGGAAAAATGGTGTCGATTTGATATTTGTGTAGGTAATTTATTTTATGTTTACGCTATAGTACTCTCATTGGAAAGAAGCGGTGCGGAGAGTGTTTCTACTTTCTAGTCATGTCCTCTAACTTGACTCCACCTCAAATCATCAAATTGACAAATATTGTTATTGATTGACATTAATAATTGAGGGCTTTTTTCGTTGTCATGGCGACTAAGTCAAGTGGAGGTTCTGCAAACTGAGTTGGAACATAGGCCTTAGGGTCTGTTTCTGAATTGACAATTTGGAGTTAAGAGCGTGCTGACTTCTACTTTAAAGCCAAAGTTTGACATAAATTGGGGATTAGCTATAACCTGAGGGTCTTTAGGTCTAGAGTGAATACTAATAGGTATGCGTGCTTCACCGTTATCAATATCATCGCTTACGCGCATCAGGAGCAAATTTCATCAGGATCCGTTCAGCCGTTCTAGCGTGATAGAGTAAAAAACATACATCCACACACACATCTATCCAACTTTCACATTTATAATATTAGTAAGATTATAGATGTCACAATATCACACTAATATTATAAAGGCGAAAGTTTGTGAGTGTGTGTGTTTGTATGTTTGTTACTTCTTCACGGTCATACGGCTGGACAGATCTAGATGAAATTTGGCACAGAGATAGATTATAGTCAGGAATAGCACATAGGATACTTTTATCCCGGGAATATGTTCCCTCGGGATAATTTTCGACTTTCACGCGGGCGAAGCCGGTGGCAGAAGCTAGTAGATTATAAACCAGTCATAAATATAGTTTGTCTGATAACATAACATCGAGCCTGTATTCCCCAAAGTGTTAAGCAGAGATGCAACTATAGTACGCCCACATGTCCCATGTAAAACAGGGCGAACCCATTGCAGTCAACCGGGTACAAGTCCTTTGCCCGACCTGGGCATTGAATCCAGGACCTCATGCTCTGCAGTAGCGCTTGCGCTAGCACTACACCAACAGCTGATGGGTGCTGAGAAATAAGAGAAGTTCCTAATACTCCAGGACCTGATCCCACCGGCCCCCTTCTACCATCGGACATCTAAACGCACGGCAAGTTACCATCCTTGTTGCCATTCCACCAAACCGCATCAAGCGCTTCCAAACATCCTTCATAATGCGCACAGCAAAAGAGTGGAACTCACTACCTGCGTCTGTGTTTCCGAACGCATTCAACCCGAATCTCTTCAAAGTTAGAATGAACAGGGAGCCTGGGTAAGCTCATTCCATCGTCGACTTGTTCTCTGTCACCCTGACCTAGACTAGAGTCAAGAGCAAACCCATCTCAAATAAATTAAACATCGTAAAATCTATCTCAAATCTCAACAACATTAATTATGAAATCCAGATAGCTTGATTCACGAACAGTTAGTGTTTAAACACATATTAACACAGCACAAAGTTCCATGAAAGTCATTTGAATTTGCAACACAACTATCGAATCGAGTTTAGTCGTAAATTGGACAAAGGAATGAAGATTCCAACAGGCGTGAGCCCCATGGGGACTATAAAGATAACGTACAGAAGGCACACTTCCACAAATCACTGTCACCTTTCTCGGCTGTTTATATTGTTAATACAGTTTTATGCGGTGTTACCAGTACTGTGTTACAGCACTTTCACCGGAAGTATGTTTTTTATGGTAGTTGTTAATTGTAGTAATGCTGCCTGAAAAGGCCATTAAAATCACATCACAGCAACAAACCCCCGACACATTTATCTTGCGAAGTCACCCCGATTCAAACAGTAAAACGCCCATAACTTTTGAACGGCTGAACCGATTTGATTCAAACATAGCTAAGAACACTTTCGACAAAATTACCTTTCATACAAAAAAAAACTAAATCAAAATCGGTTCATCCGTTAAGGCGCTATGATGCCACAGACAGACACACAGATACACATATACTCAGTTACACAGATACACCCTCCCAGCTACCCTCTTTTTCTGGCGGGGGTTAAAAAAAAGGCCTGTCAAAGGGCTCTTAATCTGTTTTTAATTCTCGTAAAGTTTTGTGCTGGGGCAAGTTTATTCCTTATTCAATTGTGCACAAAAAAGGCCATCATAAGATTCACTAACGTTCATTAGTTTTCGAGATGAGGCTTTTTTTTACTATTTCTATGCCTACGGCAATTTAGGCTAATTAAATTATGCTTTTAAGCTCAAGAGAGCCGTTTAACATTGAAATTGAAGTTTTCTGGTTTGTTTTCATGTCTTGACAACATTAATTTCCGTTTTGGGTAGGTACTTAAAATACGGACTAAGTGAAAGTTATTGGTACTGAAATATACCCCATTGCAGTGTTTTTCACTGACAAAATAAAACAGTAAATGAGTCAAACATTTTTATTTTGGTTGTCTTTTAATTCATTTAATTTTGCCTGCCTTTTGGGTAGAATGTATGGTTATTTCTTCATCTAACGATCTTATATTAAATACTATTATATATACTAATATTCTGGCAAATAAATAATTTGATTTGATTGTATTTGGACCAATTATTTTGTGATAAAGGTCTGCGCTATTATAAATATTTTGCCCGTAACGATTAAGTTAGATAAACAAAGGAGTCTTAAGCCTTCTGCAACATATATTTACTTACCACATACCCACGGGTGCCCACGGATTGAACGCGTCAAAGTTTCCTCCGGGAAAGTTTATATATAATGACATTCTGACGCCCTTAGGGACCAATCAGAGTGTTTCCCAAGCGATTCGGGAGAAACGGCGCGGACTTAATGTATTGACGCGTCTACGGCTTCATCTTTGACGAGTTCTGTCGAGAAACTGCCAAAAGACAAGGATTAGGAAGTTGAGAATAAACGATACTGAACCTTTATAGGTCTTACAGGTGAATATGTAAGTTCTTAGGTGTTTTATTGCACATCGTTTCTATGGCGGGTTCGATTAAACATTTTCAAACTGACGCGACTCATTTACCTACAACTCAGATTGTGCATTCAGTCATAAAATCTTTTTTATACCATAACATGTAGTTCCTATGTGGCTAGGAATACAGTAGTCTTTAGCATGCATTTTAAGAAGTGACATCAGCCGTCAAGGCCTTATACAGAGTGTAGCGGGAAGGTGTTGTCATATTTTAAAAACTGCTTGTGCCCATGTAAATAAACAACTATCTCCAAAGAAGTCATAAGCAACTCTTTAAAAAGAATTGTATCTCCCAAACAAATTCTTTTAGGTCTGATAACGTTAACTTTGTATGGAAAATCCAATTTTTTTGATGACACCATTCCGTTACTCTGCATAAAATTATACGAGAAAGAAAGAGCTTACATACAAAAGTCACTCGAAATGTTTTTGACGTCAGCTTTTTGCACAATATTCTGTGGGCACCACTCGGTGCCCACAGAATATTGTGCAAAAAGCTGACATAATGAACGAACAGATACACGAAATATATTATTTACTTGGGTATGGAAGAAAAAAAAAATTGGAACCTCCACAATAAGGCGCCCAAAACCACCATGACCGATGTTTCTGATGGTGTCAGTCAGAAAGAGTAATTTTCCTGATTATTGCACTTTCCCTTGACGGAAAGTCCCATGAAGATTTTATAGAAGGAGGATTCATTCTTAGATACTGTGATGTATTTAGGAGTTCTAAATAAAATAACGCACGTATTACTTAATGGCGGTTTAATTCCTTTCTGCAAATCAAAGACAAATCAACATAAACTTCACATCAGTGTTGCCAGCTTGTACATTGTGATCATAAACTAAGAAATACCTTACACCTCCACTCTTAAATAAGCATACATAAAAAGATTAATAACAGAACTTATTTATTACAGAAAAACATCATTATTATTATAAGTTTAACCTATCGACTGGTTTACGCTGTCTCTTGGGACGGTTCACAGGCGACACTGGTTTAGGCTCAAGGCCGTGCGGCCGCGGCGACGGCACAGGCGGTGGTGCGGGCGTCGGAGAGCTGAAGACGTCGTCGCGCTCACTGCTACCACCCGAATCGGTGGCCCGAGGAGGAGTGCTTATAGGCACGTCATTTGTTTTTAAAAGGTTGTCATTCTCTGCTTCACCCTCCTCAGGATTTCTCCATTGATCTTTTTCAACCGGGGCAACACCGGCCTCACCCGGGCATGGAACATCGGACATGCGTGACCTACGACGTACTTGGTCTACATGTTTAGTGTTATGTCGACCACTATCTTCCCTTATGTGAAGCCTACGGGATCCTATTTCACTTACTACTGTACCAGTTTCCCATTTATTACCGCCTCTGTAATTTCTATACCACACCAGTTCGCCTGGTTCGTAAGTCTGGCGTGAGCTCCCAGCTGCGTACTCTACTTGTTTGCTTTGAGCCTCACTCACTCGATTGTGTACCGCCCTATCGTGACGCAGGAGATCTAGACGAGTTCGCAGTGTCCGTCGTTGTAATATCGACGCGGGTGTCACCCCCGTGGTGCTGTGAATCGTGTTTCGATAAGCTAGTAGGAAAGTTTGTAATGCCGCGTCGACGTCGATTTTATCCGTCATTGCCTTTTTAATTGCCCTTTTACACAATTTTACGGCGTTTTCAGCTGCACCGTTTGACGCAGGATGATACGCAGGAGAGAATGTCTGTCTAATACCGTTATTTTTAAGAAATTGCCCAAATTCTTCACTAGTGAAAGATGTACCCTGGTCCGAAACAACTTCAAGTGGAAGACCAAACCTAGCGAATAAGCTTCGTAGAATTTTAATGACCGCTGAAGCTGTGGTGCGCGACCTTTCGAATGCCTCGATCCATTTTGACGTTGCATCCACGACTACTAAGAAGTTAAACCCATGAAAGGGCCCTAAAAAGTCGATATGTAACCTAGACCACGGCTGAGTGGTGTAGGGCCACGGCTGGGGTTGAGCGCGTGGGGGCGCTGGCATCTCAAGTGCGCAGGTCTCACAGCGCCGGCACATATTCTCTATATCCGCGTCAATGTTGGGCCACCAGACGTAACTTCGTGCGCTCGATTTAGTTTTTACTATCCCCATGTGACTGTTATGCAATTGTTTTAAAATTTGGGGCCGTAAAGACAAAGGTATCACTATTCGATAGCCCCACATGACACAATTTGATTCTGTATAAAGTTCGTTCCGTCTGCAGAAATATGGTTTTATATTATTATCTATACAAGACGTTGGCCAGCCCGATTGAATATATAGAAGTATTTTACTTAGTTCTGTATCAGTAGCTGTTGCCTTTCGCACATCATGATGTGTGATTGGTAAAAAATTCTCTACGAAATTAATATAAGTAACTTCTGGAGTTTCACTATGACATTTGTTTGATGGTAAGCGCGACAGGGCATCAGCGCTGTTCTTGGCTGACGAAACATATTCAATGTCATAGTTGTATCCCGAAAGTAAAACTCCCCACCTCTGCATTCGGCTGGCTGCCATGATAGGTATGCCAACCTTGCTGCCGAATATGGATGTCAACGGTTTGTGATCAGTTCTCAATGTGAACTTCCTACCGTACAAATACTGGTGGAACTTCCTAATACCAAAAATTATACCCAGAGCTTCTCTTTCTATTTGAGAATAAGCGCGTTCCGCTTTGTTCAGTGCACGCGACGCATATGCTATAGGTTTCTCGCCCTGATCTGTCAAGTGGGAGATCACCGCGCCCACGCCTACGCTACTGGCATCCGCGGTCAAAACCAGTGGTAAATCGGGGGAATAATGCATTAGAACCTTACTAGAAGATAATAAACGCTTTATTTCCTCAAACGCCGTCTGGCACTCGTTACTCCACTCGAAGGCGACGCCCGTACGTAATAAGTAATATAAAGGAGCCAGAATGGTGCTAACATTACCTACAAACTTTGAATAATACATAACCATACCCAGGAACGAACGTAACTCGGAAACATTTGTCGGTGCTGGTGTTTCTGTAATGGCCTTGACCTTATCTGCGCAGGTATGTACTCCCTCTTTTGAAATAACATAACCTAAGTATGTGACTGATTCTGCAAAAAATGAGCACTTTTCTTTCTTAACTTTAAGACCGTTTGCTTGCAAAATTTCAAAAACCTTGTTTAAATTGTCTAAATGACTAGAACTATCTTTTCCAGTTATTATTATATCATCCAAAAATACACCTACACTTGGCAAATGGGCGAATAGTTGCTCTAATGTTTTTTGAAAGATTCCTGGGGCGGACGCAAGTCCATAAACCAAACGATTATAGCGAAACATCCCTTTATGAGTATTGATAACTGTGTACTTCCTGGTATCATCCAGCTCCAATTGTGCATAGGCCTGCGAGAGATCAATTTTAGTGAACCTTTCCCCCCCATGCAGCTTAGTTAAAAGATCCTCCACCCTTGGCAGGGGATAGCGGTCGACATCTAACACCTTGTTGAGAGTAATTTTATAGTCTGCGCATATCCTAATGTTACCATTTTTTTTAACCACGGGTACGATCGGTGTGGCCCAGTCAGAGCGGTCAACGGGAGTGAGCACGCCGTCGCGCACCAGCTCGTCCAGCGCGCGCCCCACCGGCTCGCGCAGCGCGTACGCCAGCGGCCGCGCGCGCATGTACACCGGCCGCGCCTCCCCACGCAGGTGGATGCCGACTTTGCCGCCGGTGAACCGACCCAATCCGTCCGCGAACACCTCACAGTATCTGGA